>OZ016505.1:7383736-7953736 GCA_963966595.1 Physocephala rufipes
AAGTCTATTGCAAAATTAGTGAATTTTATTAAATTATGCAATAATTAAATATTTCAGAAACAAGCACCGGAAATTTAATTTCCGGTTGTTTTTAGTGTGTTTTAAGCCGTTTGAAATTGTAAAATATTGATTATATGAATCAAAAACATAAAAATGAAAAGTTATTGCACATATTTTGAATTTATTAGAAAAAACTAAATGAAATATTTTTGAACAAAACATAAAAATTGATAAAAAATATTAGTTTTAAGAAACTGGTTTCCTAAACTGGAAAAAATAATAATTTATGAATTGATTCTTGTACGAAATCCTAAGCATTGTCTTCACCACAATCTTAAGCATTAAAGTTCGTATATATTTTCGATAGCACTGACTGGTTGACCTCTGGAAACGGGTTTTCTCTAAATTGTTGATATCTTAAGGGTTGGTAAAGAGAAAAGGGGTAGGGAAGGGCGAACTAGTTCCACAATTTATCCCTCACCTCCTTTCAGATATAAATTTAATATTTTCAAACTAAAAAGGACAATTAAAAGGGGGGTGGTAGGTACAGAGAAGCATATTCATCTCAAAAGCATATTCTGGTTCAGAAACATCTCCTGACTCGATTTAGTCCTGTCCGTCCAGTGTATAAAATTGGGTGAAGGATATCAAAATACTAACTATTTTAGCATACAATTTGTTAAAGTATTATTCTTCAAAGAATCTTCAGTTGTCTATTTTCGGACCTTCAGTAAAAGTTCCTTTGTTTTTTTTTGGAATACCGAAACTATTTTATATGAATTATTTATGAAACTATTTATATTTACATATATTATTTATGAGGTCATCCTTATTTTACAAAAAACTCGTAAAAAGAACTAAGAAAAACAAGCCATTTATTATAATATTAATGATAATTATAACAAATTTCTCAGAATTATATTGGTAGACAATAACTAAAATTCTATAAACACGTCCAAGCAATTTTTGTGGGCTATTTTTTGTAAAAAGTTTATTATTTTGACATCATAAAATGTATATCTCAATCCAAGGCGAGATCATACTCTTGAAGAATTCACCACCTATTCTTTAATCTCTTTGTGGTGCGTATTATTATCTATCATCATTTTGTGGTGAGTATTATTATCTATCGTTTAAAATCTATTTGATTTTTTAATTAATAGTTAAAATTTCAAACTATTCAATCCATTTGTATGTTGTTGTATTTTGGCGGCATGGATTCATACAATTTGAATTTTTAATGATTGTTAGAATTAACCTTCAGAACTTAGGCGTCCATTTACATTTCATACCGGTTTTGGTTTTTTGTTTTTTTTAATCTTCTTTTGGTTTCTTTGGAACTTGTCTGGAAATTTTCATTTTTTCTTGTTTAAGAATCATATTTTAGTTATTTTCAATTGAATTAATTAAAAAAAATTTCACCACATGAAGAAGCTAATGACCTGAGATTAATTCTGGAATTTTTTAGGAATTGTAATCTGTATTCAAATTAATTGTTAACTGCCTTTCCCAAAATTTGAAATTAATTCTGAATGACTTTTAACAAACCAGAATTAGTTAACTCACTGATAAAAAATAACTGATAAAAATCTGAAACTGAAAAAAAAACTGACAAAATCGAATTTGAAAGCTATTCAAAAAAGTTTTGAAACTGGTAATGCTAAAAACGATGATATTAACCGCGATGTGATAAAAAAGGGGCGGAAGTGCCTTAGAAATTGATTACGTAACATTTGAAAGTGTCATTTCGCTGGAAGTGTAGCGTTTAATATTCAAACAAATTTAATGGAATTTAGAACAAACAAATTCGTTTCTTTTTTCTAAATATGACGCAGAAATAGATAAATTTATTGCCAGACAATAATGGAAACTTTAGGATAACACTGACTCGTTCGCGCCAGCTGTCAACCTGTGAAGATACTACATAATTGATGATAGGAATATGTTATATATTCTAATTATAATCCGGAAATGGAACCTAAATTTTGTATATTTTTGGTGGGTTTTTATTAATTGCTTTCATATTTCATATGAAGGTTATAAAAAAATTTTTAGTAACTGTCAAAATTCGAGTAATTTTTTAGTAACTGTTAAAGTCAAAGTAATTTTTTAATAACAACATCTGTCAAATTGATAAAGAACTGAATATGAATACATTTTACGATTTTACGATGAATATGCTTTATATATTTCATATTAGTGCATTTAAACTGCTCACGTCATTAATTTTATTAAACAATAATGCACTGTATAAATTATCCTTCAAATTATTCAATTAAATTTTTTTATATATTTTATTGATTGAAACTGATAAACTGACAAAAACGAAAACGAATAGCAAATTAAGTATTTTTAGCCAGTTTTAAAATTTAATCATACTTTTGCAATAAAAACCATGATCAAAAGTTTTCTTAAGGTGATCTTTTTTCCTTGATGAGCAAAAAATTTATATAAAAAATTTTGTTTATGATTCTTTGTGATTTTTATTATTTTTAATTTTTAATTAAAAGTTTCTTTTTTGAGAATTATTTTCAAATTAGTGAATATATTTAAAGCCACCAATAATTGTTGATTTACTGTTTATAGTTTTTATCACTCCTCTTTCCCTTTCCTTCTCTCTTCCACTATCTCACTCACTCTCTCTCTCTGTGTCCCCCTCTCGCTTTTCGACACACTCGAAAATTGAATTATTAACACAGACTTCTTAAATCTTTCAAAGTTAATTAGAATGCAATATTTTCTTTTTCTTTGTTTACCTTTTATGATGTTTACAAAAAACAAAACACAATGTTTTTTCACTGATTCTCAATAAATGCAATTTGAGTTTTATATAAAATTCTTAATAAATTAACCAAAACAAAAACAAAAACCAGTTATTGATGGTCTGATTAAGCTTTAGTTAGGCGTTTGTTCATTGGCTCGTTATTCAATGATTGGATCCGGTATTGGCGTTAGTTGTTTCCGATATAAAAGCCGATAACTGACTGTCAAGAATCTTCGTAACAAATGTCAATTTATATATAAATTCTGGTAGACACAATAGGCGTCATTGGCATCTCAGTATCCGTAGCCGCCGCAGCAGCAGCGTTATCAGCAGCAGCATCAAAAGTAGCAGCTCTTTCAGCAGCGTCAGCGTAGACATAACCAAATTGAGGGACAGTAAAATATCAAGTGAAGCCACATTAACGTCTTCATTTTCGGTTTCAACTGGTTCGTAATTAATATAATTTTTTTTGTAGGATGTCCTCACAAATTCACGCATCAGCGATGTCAACACCAACAACAATAACCACAACAAAAACTACATCATGTAAAATTATTAAAATTAAACCTATTTTTTATGCTTTGAATTTATTCAGATTGATACGAAGAAGAATTTTATTAATCGTTTTAAACAAAAAATTAAGTCGAATAAAAATAATCGGTTAAACAGCTCAAGCCCAACGTTCATTGCTTTAACAAACCAACAAATCAATTTGCTTCGTTTAGATAAAGCCATATTAATGGCTAAGCCATGATAATATTGTATAAACATGGCTTATTTGGCATGATAAATGCATGCAATTAGCCGACTTTTCGCACACACAAAAAACTATTTTAATGTATTTATAATATATAAATACATGTACCAAATAAAAATTGTTTGTTGCTTGTTTTGATTATAAGAAATAAATATTCGCATTTGAGGTTACAACGCGTTCCATCTGTTTTTTTAATAAAATGTGGAAAATTTTTTTTTGGAGAACAAATTTAAGTGGTCCCTAATTTTGAGCAAATTCATTAACAAATATATTATCAGATATTCAGTTTAATTCTAACTAATAAATTCCAATATTTTTTGTAAAAATGATTCTAATGATGATCGTATGTAAATTTTTTTACATTATTCATTATATTATTATGAAATATGAGAAGACACTCGAAAACATTCTACCTTGTTGGTCTGGTCGAAACTTTTGTACACCCTATACTCGAGGAAATCTAGAAGGAGTAGTTATAAAGCCATGGAACGCTTCTAAATTTCTCTTAAATGTGTGGCAGAACAAGAACTCCTTTATTTCATATATCTCTAGAAGTTCAAGAGATATCTTTAGCTCATTTATACGCGAGAGATGGTTATATATTTATAACATTTTATAAGACATATTTATATATTATAGATAAATATTATAAATTTATAAAATTTTTTAATCAAATTTAATTTAATACTAAAAATGGATTGGGTTAAAATCCGTGATAGTAAGCTAATTTCAATAATTTTTTTAATTGTTACATAACAAATATAAAATTTTGGTGCAGTTTTTGAAATAAAAATTTTCTTATATACGCTTTCTCACATACGATTGACCGTTTCAGCTGAAATTTCTTCATATTCATCGAAATTCACCACATGGATTTTTTTTTACTCATGACAGCAATCCCAGAACCAAATGCTAAATTCCAAAAATTATAAAACTCGATTTTCCTAAACTTGATATTTTCATTTCTTGACAATTAATTTTGAAATAAAAAATTGTTTGTTTTCTTTAAATTCTCTTGTAAGAAATGCATTAATCGAAGACTCATCTGCTTTAATACACTTTGCTGTCTGGCCTAAACTCCGTGTAAAAAAGCATCGAATATAATAATGAGAAAGAAATGCTAATTAAGTAAGTCAGTTTATAAAATCTGGCTTTAATTAATCTGGCTTTTTCAAAATAAATTTCACCAGATTGAAAAAATGAATGCCAAGGAAATTATATTGAAAGCTGCCAACTGTGAGAAGTCTGGTTTTATTTTGGAGGCACAAATGCTGTTCGAAGATGCTATACATCTTCTAAGAAATGTTGTAGCAGATGAACAAAAAACAGCTAGAAAGGAAATGTACAATCAACGCATCAGCGAGTACTCCGATCATGTGGAACAAATCAAAGAACATTTGAAATATCTGACGATCAACAGTAAATTAATAGATCAAATACATATTCCTGAGAATTCGCGTGGAAATAGCTATAAACAGTTATTCAGTCAATACATGACCTCTGGTGTCAAGGAAGTTATCATATACGAGCCTTATTTGACAGATCGTTATCATTTTAAAAATCTCATTTGTTTTCTGGAAATGATGGTAAAAAAATGTCGTCAACTAAGATTCATACGTGTAGTGACGAAGGTCGATACGAAATTGCCTAAGAATCAATTAAACATTTTACAACACATACGCAACAATATGTCTCAAGGTGGCATCACTTTCAATTTCACCTTTGATAATGCACTACACGATCGTAAAATAGTGCTAGGCAGCGGAGTGATTATTAAAATAGGTCGTGGTTTGCATTTCTATCAACCCATCGATCCGGCCTACTCGTTGGGATTATGCGATTACGATTTTCGACGATGCTTACAAACGGATATTGACATATTACGAGGTCGACCGTTTTCCGATGTATCTTCCGATTCATAAATATTCACAGAACCGTTTCATCAAATCATTCAATTTAGATTAATTTTGATAATAGTAAGTTGCAATAATTATTATAAAATAATTATACATATATAAAATTTCAATACTTACTCAGAAATCTTTTTTATTCTACATTCTTCTCACCCTTGCCGGCACGTTAATTCTTTAAAAAAATGCCACCAAGTCATGAAGCAACATTTTTGAAGGAATTTGTCATTAATTATAGTCTGTCAGCTAACGTCTAAATTTTGCTCGAATGCATTATCGGTTGTTTTCTGGATGCATTTACTTTAAAAATTAGCACCTTTCTTTAAAAAAAATTATCGCATCCCTCTGAGTCATTAAAAATATATTTTGGATGATTTCTTTTAATAAATCACTTCGAATAATTGAATCAAATGAATCGATAAATGAGCTAAACATCAATACGTTTATATGCATTAGATTTATGATCAAAAAATCCTAATGACATGATTTTAATATTTTTAGTATTCTCGAGTAATTTAATTTATGCGGAAAACTTTTTTTCACATTAATAATAATTTTATTACTGAATTTTATTTACTGAATATTCTTCTTTCTTGACTAAATGCATTATCATAAATCATAAATAAAAATGTATGTTCCCTACAACCGATGAGGAATAAATTATATTCACTTTGTGCTTCCATCGTAATGCCTTAAAGAAGGCATACTGAAAATATAAAAGTAAGAGAATAATTCTCTGATGTCGGTCTATATGCCTATACGTCGGCTTATCCAGTTGACTCCCTGTTTTTTCTCTGTTTTTTAGCCTATTTCTTTTCCTCTCCGTGGAAATAATGTTTACAGAAGAAGAAACGGGGTGTGGTTACGAAATCTCTCCCTTTCTCTGTCAGTCCTCCGAATTGTATAAAGACTGTCATCACATGGGTAGGGTATATAAATCTCGGATATACCGAAATTTACCTTAATACTTGTTAGTATTGTTTTTATACTATATAATAGAAACGATTTGCAAACTATTAAATAATGTAAATATCTTTAATTCATATCTTAAAGAATAAACAAGTTGTAATAATTTATAATAATTATAATGTATCTTCGTTCGTGTCTAAAAGATAAGTTAAATTATATGCATATTTATAAGAAACATAAGCTAAAATTAAAAGCAATATAATAACGGCCGCATACTATATAATATAATAAGTTGAAATGTTTTTCTCTGCTTAAAAAACTGATGACGAGCTCTGGCCAATGACCGGATCATGCTTCTTCAGTCAATTATTCTCTACTCGTGTTAGAATTTTGTGAAAATCATAATCAAATCAGTGAAAAATGTGGTAGAATTATCAGAACTAGCGTAAGAGGATTACTCTTAACACCATTCAATGAGTTCTAAACAATTACAGAAAACTACAGCCTAAAAGTAGACTTCATTTTGCAACGTAGCTTTTTAGACTGACTGTATTGTCAGACAAGCTTGAGAATAGGTAGAATTTTTCACTACATAGAATATTTTAGAGAACAACAACAATAACTCACTTCCGGATAGTTCAAAAGAGAGAAAAACTGCATATAAAAAATTCCTCATAGAATTTCATTGATAATTTTTCTTACACAGTAATCCCAAATCCATTGGGCAGTAGAACAGTTTCTACTTACTCCAATATGAAACAAATAAATCGTTAGAAAAATTAAAACCAATAATTTTAATCATCACCGATTTCTTAAGAGATTTCGATATTTTGCGAGAAAACAGAATCACCACAGATATATTTCATATCACTTGGGATGACCGTCCACAGGTCCAAGCAACTACTGGCAGGAAATAATTATGCGTTGCTTTTTCAATTCCTCTTATTAATTCCTTTGCCACAATCATTATATTTATTTCTTTAACTTATAATTTTTTTCTTTAAAAATTTTTCAATCAAAAATAATTTGAACAAAATATATATTTACATATATTAAATTACAGTTAGGATTTGTTTAGAATAAAATTGCTAACTAATTCTACTACTACTAAATTCACTACTTTTATAGCTTCAAAAAAACGTCAAAGATAAATAAATAAAAACCAAAGGAATTAATTTAAACCAGATATATTTAAAAATTTTAAGAATTAAATACACGAGATGAACGAAATATTTACAAACAAATTGATATTATTTACATTTATCTCATGTTAAGGAAATAAGATTAAATGCAAGTGAAAAAATAAAGATTTTATTTAGAATTTTATGAAATTGTATTCAACACAATTGTACTCAGAAAAAAAGAATTTTCTCATATCGAATTATCAATGAATTTATAAAGGATCAAATTTATTTACAATTGAAAACTGATTTAATTAGGCAATAATTTAGCATTTACTTGCTAAATAAAAATGAAATAAAAATATTCAATTTTATTTAATTACGTATTTAATGTGATTATTTAATGTAAAATATTAAAAAATTTCTTTAATTTTAAAAAATATTTTCTAACATATAATTTACAAACATTACGCCTCCAGTACGTACACAAAACATGATATATATAATAACAAACATAATATATATAATATCGTCCAATATGTAAAAAATTGCATTATTGTTGTCAATGCATTCAAATCGTCTTCTGATATTTACAAGACAACAGTAAAAAAACAACAGTAAAAAATATATATATAAATCTTTACTTCAGTCTGTATTCTCAAGAAAACCTCTCTCACAAACCATCTATTCTTCCCACCATCAATTTAACCGTAAAGATTTGGCACAAAAAGTTTCTTATGTTTAGCATGTTGGGGTCTGTAATAATTGCCGCCATCATTGCTTTGTCGCCGTTGTAACATCGATGGTGATGACGATGAAGAGGCTCCTAAAGCGCTGGAAGCTGCCACGGGTGTTATATAACCATCGTTGATATAATAGAATCCACGCCTCAGGCGTCTTATTCGATAATCATCACTGATGGGTTGACCATAGGACATGAAGTATTCCCCGTCGCCGCCGTCGCCACCACTCTCGAACGAATCGAAGGTTGTGAAGTATGGTGATGGCTGCGGTTGAGGTGCTGGCTTTGCCACCACTAGATTATTAACCATTAATACTACGGCCAGTAGAAATGCACGAATGAGCAGTTTAATCAACTGTTAGATAAAAAAATTAATTAAAGGGTTATGAAATATAATTTGAGAAAATTTTATTGCTTTAGTAGAATTTTATCATGCCATTAATAGGCTTAAAATGTCACCTTTCCAACGAGTATTTAGGAATGTCTCTCCATTGTGTGTGTGTGTGTGTTTTCTCAGTGTATTGCTATTGACATCATCGAAAATTCCCCCAAAAAATGTCACGGAACTTTTCAACACATCCAATATTTGAGTCGATCCAGGGGGGTGATTATGAAGAAATCCATTAAGTATGGAGGGAAATCTAGAATGAACTTACCGTTGCCCTCATTTTGTGTAACAAACGTTATTCTTGTGCTTTATTTTTTTCAGGTAATTTGGTATCAATCACAAAGACGTAATCGATGACGATGAGGTGACTCGATAATAAAAACTGGTGCGATATTGACCAGTTTGAAGATCAGTTGCAGACTGGTAAAATAATGTGAGAACGGTAGCTTTATATATATGCCCATATCCTAGATTTACCACAATTTGTTTTTGTATATTCCACAGATCACGACTGGCTGGCTCAGAGAATTAGCAAGTATACCCTGCCTCTTTTAAGCCATAAACAACATTGATTGTTGTTGTTTTCTTGTTTAATATAAACAGATTCTTGAAGATAAGAAGGTGGGTGGTGGTGGAGAGAGGAAAGACTGTTACTAAAATTTTTGATAATAACTAAAAGAGAACAAAACACGCAATTTTATTTTCCTTCTTCAACTTTTTCCTTCAAATTCAACTCAATAATAAATTTCCTTCAAAATAAGAAATTCTTTCGTTGATCATGGAAAATTATAGACAGATGTTGTTAATTTAATTGTTATTAAACAAATTAGCAATTAATAGAAGAGTTCTAAAAACTGTTGCGTGTAAATATTTACGCAAACGTCTCAGCATTTTTGCCAAAAATACAACAAAATTTTTCAGCAAATATTTGGCAATACTGAAATTGATTCATTCATTTATAATTGATTTAAATACGATATCGTACATTTGCATACAATGACGCAAAGTAAATTTTGATTTAAAATATTGTGGAAAATTTTGTGTTTACTTCTACATTTTTTATATTCACGAAGATATTCAATCAATTTTTATTAACAAATAAAAATATTTAATAAAATTTACTCAAACAAGTAAGAACGGTAACTTCGCTTCGGTCGAATTTCATATACCCTACACTCGTAATATAAATTCATAGCTTAAAACCAATAACCAGTGTTCACACCTGGTGAAGTAATCACCAGGAGTAATCAGGAGGTGATACTGATCAAGAGAATGTATACTTTTCTATATTTATAGTTTCTAAATTTATATAACAAATTTAATAAACCCATCACCGTGCGTAGGGTGTCGGATATAACAAAACAGAATTTTTTTAAAAATTTTCAAATCTACCAAATTCATTTAAGCCACGATTGTGCGTCTCTTGCTGTCTGTTTACCTATTTATTTAACCGAACCAGACGGATCGGCATTCTCACGAGTCTGATTAAATAATTTAATACATCTTGACTAATTATTAGAACATGAGTATGTATAATTAAGGGTGGAATAATGGGTATATATAATTAATACTACTGAACATTTTTCCGGTATCTGTTAATTAAATTCATTACTTCAATTGTTTTATTTCAATATTTAATTCTTTTTCAAAATTAAGTAAGTGAATTGATTAGTTTATTTAGGTCAAAAAAATTCAAATTCAAACTTCAGCCAATACCATGCCGGTTTGACTCTGATTATTATAATAATATATACCGTACCAAAAACGAACTGCCCAAACAATAAATATAAAAGTTCATTTAAAACATTTGGGTATTATTTCAAAGGCCCAATACTTTCGAAGAGAAATGCATTTCTAACAGTTTTATTTTGAAAACTGAACTTTGTACTACGCGCAAACGAAAACACTAGAGATATGATCTTCAATCGTGATAAATATGAGACCGCTTCCACTGCATCATAGGACATACAAATTTACCTCAGATTAATAATGCTAAAAAATCTAAAAACATAGGCGCATATATTAGAAGAGGCAAAAGGGGCGGAGCATCCTTAGCAAGAGATGGTTTGTTTCTTACATATAGTTCAATTCAAGCCACAAATACTAATAAAATAATCTTCCGAATAAACTATTGATAACGTAACAGTATTATATATATATAACGTAACTATAACGTAACACTATTTATAATAATAATTGCATTAATAATTTCTAGAAAATATTTAATGTTCTCTGATATAATTTTTTTAAACAGGTTACCTAAACGAGCTGTCACTTTTCGCTGCCACTGAGTTTCGTTTGATGAACAACAGTTTTACGGCTCGTATGGTGAATATATAAAAGTTGAATACATTCACCATACATAAATACAATAATACCAAAGTTTCGCAGTGTTTTGTGTTCTTTAGCTTTCAAGGATTTTCTTTGGTGTTTAATTGCAAAAAACGAATTATAGAGCATAATTTATTTAAAAAGCCTCTCAGTTTTATTTGTCGGTATTTATCTATTAATCGGAAACACTTTATAGTCTGTTTTAATATTTAATATATTCGATCATATAAAAACAGAAGAACTCAACAAGTATGACTTCCTTCATCCAGTTGAGTAAATTGGGGTTGGATATGAACATTTTGCGCTTCAGTGGCATACGTTCTTATTCCTTATCCATGGCCAGGTATCAGAAGAGTGTTAAGAAGGTAATGGCCAAAGACCAAGATCAAAGCATCGTTCTCGTCGACGGGGTCCGAAGTCCATTTCTTCAATCTGGCACAAGTTACGCAAATTTAATGCCACACGAATTAGCTCGCCATTCTCTAATAAGTCTGCTCCGTAAAACGAATTTGGAAAAGGATATGATTGATTACATCGTTTACGGTACCGTTATACAAGAAGTAAAAACATCAAATATAGCGCGAGAAGCAGCTCTTGCGGCTGGTTTCAGTGACAAGACCCCAGCCCATACTGTTACAATGGCCTGTATTAGTTCTAACGCGGCCATCACGACTGGCATGGGATTGATTGCTACCAAGACTTACGATGTCGTTGTGGCAGGCGGGGTAGAATTTATGTCCGATGTCCCCATACGTCATTCGCGTAAAATGCGAAGCCTAATGTTACGTGCTAATAAAGCTAAAACTCCTCTGCAGCAAATTTCTCTACTCTCCAAATTCCGTTTGAATTATTTAATTCCCGAATTGCCAGCTGTTGCAGAGTTTTCTTCGGGTGAAACTATGGGCCATTCGGCCGATCGTTTAGCATCAGCATTCAAGGTAAGCCGTAAAGAGCAAGATGATTATGCTTTACGCTCGCATACGTTGGCAAAACAGGCACAAGATGCAGGCTATTTCACAGATCTGGAACCGTTCAAGGTGTCCGGTATTGATGAAATCGTAAGCAAAGATAATGGTATAAGAGTTTCTACACCGGAAAGTTTGTCCAAATTGAAACCAGCATTTGTAAAACCGTATGGTACTATCACCGCTGCAAATGCTTCCTTTCTGACTGATGGTTCATCGGCATGCGTCATAATGACGGCCGAAAAAGCTAAACAATTAGGTTTGAAGCCTAAAGCCTATCTCCGTGATTTCATATACGTATCTCAGGATCCAGTTGATCAATTACTATTGGGACCAGCATATGCAATACCGAAATTGCTGAAGCGAACGGGACTTACTTTAAACGATATTGACTCATGGGAAATTCATGAGGCTTTCGCTGGACAAATCGTTGCCAATTTAAAAGCATTGGATTCGGATTATTTTTGTAAAAATTATATGGGAATGAATGAAAAATATGGTGCGCCAGATCTGAGTAAATGGAATAATTGGGGTGGGTCATTGTCGATAGGTCATCCTTTCGCCGCTACCGGAGTACGTTTATGCATGCATACGGCTAATCGTCTTGTTCGTGAAGATGGTCAATTGGGTATTGTTGCCGCTTGTGCAGCTGGTGGCCAAGGTGTAGCCATGCTAATTGAAAGATATCCAGGCGCCACTGCTGATTGAAAACAGCTTATAGAAAGAATGAAAGCGCTTTAAACCATGATGTGCATTAATTCCTAAAGTGCCGAATTTAAAAATGTCTAACGAAAATATAAAGACTTAAGCGAATACAATATTATATATAAACAAATATATTTATATCGATAAAATTATTGAAATCGAAGAAGTTTATCATAAACGCATTAAAGAAGTAAAACATCCTTAAAAATAGAACAAATTTGAAGCAAGCATAACCAGAAAAGAGATATACTCCACTTAATAAAATTATCAGCAATAAAATCTCTAAATGCATGCTCTAAGATACTCTATTAGAATTAAGTGTCAATTAAAAATCAGTCATGTAAAAATTATAGATAGTAGTACTTATTCGTGGTCCCACAGGACGTTCCAGTTTTCCACAAGGTATTTTGGCTAACAGCATTCGAGCCTCTGTTTCACTCGCACATTCCGCAAAGGCATCAATCAGATAACGCGGTGTCGGATAAATTTCTGCAATAGCCAGAGCCTTCTCAAATGACAGCGAATGCAACTGCATCAACTGCTTTATAAAAACTTCGTGAACTGTTAAATTGGCACTACGTCCGGAATCTTCATTGAAAGCACGGAATTTTAATAAACCCACAATGCGGCTTGTCGGTTGGCTTGGCTGAAGATCTTCCTTAGCTGTGCTAATCAGTACCTTATCCTTATATAGCTTTGTCAGAATTGTTGTCATGGTTTTTAAATATACCATAGCACGCCAATGGTTCTCAACATGCTTCACCAGGAATTCATTGTGTACTTGCGTATTAACTTCCGCTTGTAGAAGAGTTTCCAAGGGTATTCCAACGATATCATTATCTCCATAATCCTCGATTAAATAAATTATATTCTGAATTTTGGAATTCTTCAATCGAAATTTTTGATCATGAAATCGACCGTCGCGAATGCTAGACGAAAAATCATCCATGCGTTTACGTTCTACAATATAAGGAAGAACCAATTCACTGCCTTCAGAGTCACGTGCAATCCACAGAAAATCTCCCACCGTAAGACGTCGAACCTCGTAGGGCACCTCTAAAGTGTCCAGGTAATTTAGTGTCTGATCGAGATTCTGTTTTTTGCTACCTTTCGCTTCTTGTGTGTCGACTAAGAGCAAAATATTGAAACTGTCTGGACTCATAGTAACCTGTCGTTGACGTTCTTCCTCTTCCGCTAGACATTTTTGGGCAGCTTTCGTTAGTTTTACCGGTTTTAGTGGTTTGGCACGTTGTTTTTTTAACTTTTGAACTGATCTTATTACTTCCTGGACAGCATCACTGTATTGCTTTGGCGTGCTTAAAATCGTTCGTGGCGATGATTTCTCCTTTAAAAGTCTCAATTCTTCATCGATCAGATTACATAAAGGCGCCGTGAAACCCCGCAAAATAGCGCATTCACGACCCGATGACAACGGCAATGGAAAACAGCGCAAAGCCTGCAATGCCTCACGCAACTGATATTGCGATTTTGATTTTTTTCGTTCGGCCTCTTGAAGCCATCGCTTTAGCCAATATTCAAAAACAGGATTTGGTTGTTTTATAATAATTTCCAGGCGTTCTACAGCAAATTCTGCCGACATCAGGGTTTACGAGATACAAGTTTGCGGATTTGCACGTAAAAACCTAACAATTTATGACTGTGTTGTAAAATCGCATTTCACTGGAGCTCTGAAAGCATAAAACTAATTCAAATTATTATATAGGGTTATGATTCACCCTGTGTGCAGTGTGTACCGATTCAGTGCTGCCCAACGGAAATTTTCCGAATCAGGTGATTTTGACATTACTATGGATTAAAATTAAATTAACAATCACAATATTTTACATATCGCACCAACTGCTATAAACAAAATGATAATAAATAAGTTGCTAGTACCAGTTGTCCAGGTTTCTAAGGGTTAGTTAGTATAAGGGAAAATAGACGCTCTCAATTTATAAATGTTAATTTTGTAGAGCATTTGGTGCATACACGCAGCATTGCTTGTGGTATAACCTCTTTTCTAGATCAGAAGTGGCGTGAAAAAGAAGGTCTTACTAGAAATCCAAATTCCTTCGGACCATTAACAGATTTGCCTGATTACACTTTTCTAGACGGTCGTCCAACACCTCTGGGAGTAAGAACCTTTCTCAAAATTAGACTTATAATTAATTCTTCAATTTTAGGCTAATCAAAAGAAGCGTTTGATGAAACAACGAGAAATCGCCCAAAAAATTGTTACATATAGCCAAGAGCTTGAGTTTGCAAAGGAGCGATATGCACGTCTTAAAGATGAAGAGGAGTCGAGGCGCCAGAAAATATTAAATAATAAATTTAAAGCGAAAGGTCATTTGATGTTAAAAAAATAATGCAAGGCAAACGTATAAAACGCTATTATATCGAAATATAAATTAGATTATAACTGAATGTAGTTTCTAAAACTTGTTTACGTGTTTGGGTCGGGTCAGATTGCCATCAAAATTAATGGAATGAATTTCCAAGGGAAAAATTGGCCATATCCATGAATGTGTGACGCACTTAGAACTCTAATGCAATTGACGGGAAAATGTAAAATAACTCATTGATTTAATTGATTTTAACATACGACAATTAATAATATAGTAGAGTATAGTGATTTAAAATGTGTTGGTTACTGGGAGGGCAGAATTTGTTTAACGAAGACTCAAGAATCGCATAAGTTTGAGAGCTTGTGGAATGCATCTACCCACAAAGCTATGTTTTACGAAGCACTGTGACATGTCAAAGTGACAGTTACTGTTTTTTATTTTGTTGCACATGGTTTGTTTTTGCTTTAATTTATTGAGCTCATGTTATTTTCGACCTCGCATTGCTGACCAGCATTCTTCAGCAAGATTTATAATAATAAATTCCACTTTTACTTTAAGTAATTTTAAACATTAAATTGAAAAATGACCACGAAAACTAGCACAATACAAAAGAACAACACTAACAAAAACAATTCCAGTACAATAAAGGATATTTGCGCGAGAGCTATAGTTGCGAAATCGGAGTGGCCAGATAAGGTACTATTTTGCATTACAATATCGAAATAGCTCTTTTCTAATTATTTTTTTTCAATATTAAAGGACGAATTTTTGGATGTAATCTACTGGGCTCGACAGATTTTGGGCATTTTGTTGGGTATCATTTGGGGTATTGTACCTCTAAAGGGATTCCTAGGACTCGTCTTGTAAAAACTTAAATGCACACTTAAATAACTATAGTCTTTTAAGATCTCAATATCTTTTCAGATTCACCGGAATTAGTTGTATTTTGGTTTACATATACGCTATAAATTTCCAAAGCATTGATGAAGAAGCCTATGGTGGTATTTGGGAAATATTGAAAGAGGGTTTTATGTCTTCGTTTGCTGGGTTTTTGGTTACATGGATTATATTTTACACCGGTCTACACTATGAAGCTATAATGGTGGCGAAGGAAGCGCAGGCGATATAATTTTTCAGTCAAAGTTTGAATGTCCTCGCATGGAGTATTAAATCGTAGCCAAATTGAAACTACTCTGTTAATGCCCATTCCCATTATTTAAATATATTCCTAGAGTTAAGACAGATAGACATAGCAAAATTATTCCATGCGCAACGATGTGTTCGTATTATTCTTGAACATATTTGGAATTTGTTCTACGAAAATAAAAGTTAATATGAGTAGATTCTATGCTTTCTCTTTTATTCCATTAAGTATTATTTTCGAAGGGCGTTTAAAATCACAATATTAATAACTGAAATAAATTAATTGAATGTAAATCAGTATTTCTAGTTATTTCGTTTTCAATATTAATTTTAAAAAAGTTCGTAACAGTTCCTTTAATGTTCCATTGCCGTTACCCCATTGTATGCACTGCCATTATACCCGACACTATCTCCGCTATTCAGGTTAAAATTCGCTGGTAATTGGCCACTTTGCAATATGCGCGATAATCGCTCTACTTCCTGTAGTGAACTAGCACGCTTGATGGCCTCTCTAATATGATTCAAGTCATCCTGATTGGCTAATCTACTCGATGAAGTTGAAGTGCCACCAACTGAACCACCTCCCGCATTTGTTGCCTTAGCATCTGCCGCTGCTGCGGCTGCAGCACTGATTTTAGATTTCTTCGCAATTTCTTTAAGCAATTCTCTTCCATTTTTGCTGCGAAAGAAATCTTGAGCAGCTTTACGGTCTTTCTGTTTAATTTTCCTGAAATCTAAAAGTCGCAATTGAGGGAACTTATACGCAATATACTCTCGATAGTAAGATTTCGTTGATACAGGATTAATTAATAAGCAAAGCGTATCCAAATGAGGCAATTGAGCTAGTGGCTCTAGATCTCCAAACTCCTGTAAATTGTTGCCCGATAAAATAAGCGAAGTAAGATTTGGTATTGTTTCATGAAGATTGTCACCGATACGTAAGACCCGATTGTTGTTCACCAATAGACATTTCAAGCGCGGCAGGTATGGAAAGCCATCAAGCTTGCGCAGATCATTATCGGAAAGGTCAATTGTATCAAACTGATCAAGTGTTGCTCCAAGATTCTCAATTTGTGGGATTTTATAACCGCGTAAATCGAGTTCACGTTCCCGACACGGATTTATGAATTGCATCGATTGATTTATCAACTCCGGCGTGAGTTTTACCATTTTGCTCCTTTTAATCGTTTAGGAGTGACCTTCCAAAAAGCGAGAGCTAAAAAAATATTATCTTTGATAAATATTTCGGTTTCTCCCGTATCTAAAAACCAAATCCGGCAAAACTTTTGGAATAGGGTTTTACGAGCGCCACAAAAACTATTCCCTCTAAGATCTGACAGCTTCGAAGTTCGAAAGCCAGTAAAAACTGGTTTCCGAAAGGCACTGCCAAGCTCAAGAAATGTTGATTTGGTAAAATAATTGGGTGGTTTATATACGATTATAAAAGAACATGACTGGATATATTGAAAATATGATTAAAATATTGGCGAATAATTTTCTAATAATTTACATAGCCCCACAGTTTTGAATTTTATCGAGTTGTTGTAATCGAATATCCAACTACAGTCTGTGACAAAATTTCACAGGATTTCACAGTTGTTGTAATCGAATATCCAACTACAGTCTGTGACAAAATTTCACAGGATCATCCTAGAAGTGAAAGCACAGGATACTATTGGTCGACATATCGCCAATCTGTTTGATTAAAACTATTCTCATAAAACATATTTTATATATTTATTGTTTTATTGGCGTCATTCTTATGCTAATTTATCGATATTAATTTTTAGTTTAGTTTTTTGCTACATTTGCTTATTAATTGTTACAAAATATTTGAATGGCAAACTTTCCTTAATATTTTTATACATATATAGACCAGTATTTATTTTGAATACGTTTCTCTATATATTCGTTTGACACACACTTCTATGTATAGAATAATCGCCTAAAACACTATTCACGTATGTGGTGGGGGCTGTTGGCAATTGCTTTCCCTTCGTTTTAGTGGTTTCGTTCGATATACGGTCAATTTCAGTGCACATTATACGATATATAGTTTAGTGTGTGATTTTTTTCGTGCCAGTGATTTAAATTGTGCTACAGATTAAGACTTATAAAACGAATTTTATGAACAATTTAGGTGTTTTTGTCTTCTACTTTAAATTAATATAATATATATTATATTATACGGTAATACTTATGTAATTTCTTCCAAAAGTTTAATCAATACGAAATTATGATAGTGTTATTTTTTAACTTAATTTTTAGTTAATTTCTTTAGCTTTTTGCCATCCGTTTTGTGTCAATATGAACGATTTGTGTCGATTTTTTTAGTAAAAAGAAGTTTGAAAATCACAGTTAGAGCCAAATAAAATATTCATGTTTATTTAATAAGTTTTTAATAAGAAAACATGAATACAAAAAATTCTAAATTGTGTTGAATGGAAAATTAGAGGAAAGAAATTGAAAACTTTTAGGTACTTCACAAAAATGAATTACTTTAGACAAAATAAAGTGCTATTCACTATTACGCCATGCGACGATTTTTTCCAGTAGCCTTTCAACTATTTGAACCAGCTAACTGTATGTGACGTCTAGTAACACACGGCTTAGCCAAACATTCGAAAAAACAAATTTATAATCAATTCACAAAATTAAAAAATTCAGATAAAATTAAAAATTATTTTAATTCTATAATTATCATCGCAAACTTATCATAATCGATATACAGTAATTATTAATTTCTTGTATAATATTTTTTAAATAGACATACATTTTTTAAATAGACAGAAGCATTTATAAAAAATAGTGTATACTTTATTAAAATTAATACATTTTTGTAAAATTCAATTAAATATTCTATATGAATATGTTTTATTTTTTCATAATTGTATTTATTAGTCGTTTCCTGTGGGAATTTATTAAGATGCACATTTATTAAAATAAAAAATGCTTTTCAATTTTGGCACTTAAAATTATTTTTTTAAAAGTTTGATAATAATTATTATTATTAGAGTATAATTATTGGAATATTGTTTAAATATAATTGAAGTGGTTTTATATTACAAGAGATTATAGAACATTTTTAAACAGACTATAAGGTTTAATAATTTTATTATAAAAATGTAAAAAAGCAAATTTTTTTTACTTCATTTTTGTTTTACATATATTGTGTATTATACATGAAAATTTTTCCATAAAATTGCACAAATTTTCGTTAATTAAATTTTTCGCAAACGCATTTCCGAAACTATTAATTCTATAAAACAGAAAAAAATTATAATAAGATATATATATTTTTATAATATATTTCCAATATAAATATATAGAATACGTGCTTTCGTGTGTGTGTATTATATTATAGAGTTGAAAAAGTCCTATGTTATATATAAAAATAATTTAAGACATTATAAACATATATTTCCGAACGAAAATGAATAATGAAAAAATTGCTATCAATAAAATTTTAAACCGAGAAATTGTTCGTAATATTTGAATATCTAATTTTAATTATACATACCAAAGCCGGATTTATATAAAATGCACAAATAAAAAAATATGAAACAAGACCATACATACTTAAGACTTAAATCTGAAATATATAAAAATTCTTATTTTCGTCGTAGTCGTCGTTATCGTTGTTATTGTTATTATTGTTTTTGTCGAGATTCTTCACTATAATTCAACAGTATCTTCTTTACGATAAGAAGCATCTCTAAATGTTCGACGTGTAGAAGATCGTTGCAGGCCTTCAACTAATGTCTCCTGCAATTGCATAAAATAGCATAAATCTGTTACTAATACTATAATAAATAAAATATATCATGCATGCGCATGCACATTGCATGAATTCATGCATACACGCAAATGTATGATAGATTTGCTATTTCTTTTATGGCAAAGGTAACGATATATTATTGTATTGAGAGATCGCATAAGGTTTAAATGATTAAAATTATGAACATGAAGGTTAAAATTATGAACATGCAAATAAAAAAAATTAACAAAACACAAAAGAGGACTAATATGCATAACTAAAAATGCATAACTTGTAATGTCTTTCCAGTAGCCTTTCAATAGTCGGACATATTCATAATTAGCTAGATGTCACGCTTAGTAGTATGAAACAGTTGAGAGGCCACTGGAAGAACGATGCCAGACGAGCCAGTGCGAAATTTGGTATAAGCGTAAATAATCTAATAATTCTTGAATTTAAGAAAGTGAAATTATTGAAATTAAGAAATGTCTCATATATTTGTAAAATAGTGTTAAATAGTGCGGCATTGCATAGTTAAAAGTCAAAAGTAAAGTAAAATATTTTATAAAAATTTATTATATATTTAGTTTATAAAAATTGTCCATTGTACTAAGTACTGCAATAACATTAATAAATATGTCAATATTAATGCACAAATCGTAAGTAATTTTTTTTAAAGGTCAATGTGTCAACAATTCTTAATGTGTGCCTTATAACATTATGAAATTCAAAATTTAGCGAAAGAAACTCAATTACTTTATCATGAAAAGCAGATTATCCGATAAATTCCATTCCTTCCATTTTGATAGAATAAAATTTCCCAAAGGAAATGTACATGGAATTCGTAAGGAATTGCTCTTCCCCAGACTGTCATTCCTGCCGACATAACAAAAATAAACCGTACAGAATATTCTGTACTCTGCATATTTTCTGCATCGTGAAAACTATTACGATTTCACGTTTACGGTTTTTGTGGTAGAGCAAAAGGTGAGCAGAATTTTATAAAGAATTAGAAAACATATAAAATGCGGATAAAAGATGGATAATGACTCAGAGGTTTTCATTTCTTTTTTTTTCATATCTACAATTATATAATTATACAATTAGAATATATTGCACTTTATTCTACTAATTATTTCAAGCTTAGAAATATATTTTTTAGTCACGTCAAAGAAGATGGTTTTGTAGATGTGATATTTTGTTAAAAAAATATATTAGAAAGTTCAAAATATTGCAAAGAAATGAATGTCTGCGACTGTAAATATATTCGATATTAAATCAATAGTAATTAAAATTAGTATAAACCACTTTATGGTCTCTACTAAAAAACAGATTTTAGTGAATTAGCAAAATGTCCTTTTTTCCCTTTTATGATTGCAACAAATATTAATGAGTGAGAAGAAAGGAGAGCTAGAGCTACACCACATACTCACATACACATACACTTATACACACGCCCTCTCTTTCTCGCACACCCACACACACACATCCATACAACACTAACAAAAAGCATAAGCCCCCAACAAGCAATAACATTAAGGAAACAGAAGCGGCGAAAATTAATCACACGAGGTGAGTTTCGAGGAAGCTTTCGGTATTTGTTTCTATTATTTTCAAACCTCAAATAATGCTGATATTTCTTTGCCGGCAATACGTTTTGTCACACTGCCGTGATCACTGCTATGACGTTTATCAGCAGCAACAACACTACCCGCAGTGGCATTAGAAGCAGAAGAAGATTCGCCATTACTATTGCCATTACTTAGAACTTCTTTCGCAATTAGTATATTGCTACTGCTACTTCTTCTATTACTAATACTGGCATTTATGTTGCTGGTACTGTTGCTGCTGTTGCCGACACTTTCATTGATAATCATTTTCCTGAGAATTTCGTTCGTTTCGTTGACGAGACTACCTCGGTTGACGATTTTGGAACGTGTTGAATTCAATACTGTTGCTGTACTTTTTGTTGTTGTAGTAGTTACGGCTGATGTTGCCGCCGCTGTTGACGATGGCGTTGTTGATGATGACGACGATGATGATGTTGTTGATGACGATGATAGTGTGGCAGTGCAAGTACTACCAGGAATATTGCTCGATTGTGTGGACGGTGTTGACGTTGTTGTTGTCGGGTGCGAATTATTTGCGATTAATAAAGATCGAGGGAGTACCGCTGGTTTTTTGGGCAAATCTTTTTTGTTTTTTTTTTAGAAAACAACGAAATTAAATTAAAAATAATTTACAAATAAACATATAGATTTACAAACACAAAGTAACACTAAAACAGATTCTTCTTTCGAAAATCAAGTAAAAAATTCAAAGAATTAATTTATGCAAACTTTCGTGAAATTGAAAAAAAATTTCGAAAATTGCCAGAAAGAACATGCATAATTATTGTATTTTCGCAATCACATTTACTACATATATAGTGGATATATATGATATATAAAAATATTACAATAGTTGTTTTCTTCTTTGATTTTAACGAATATATCAGTCTTACCCATTCTATTTAATCCTGCTGCGAGTTCACGCACCGACTTCTTTTCTAAGGCAGCCCCTTCGAAAATAGACAAAATAAAAAGAGAAGTTAAAAATCAATATTTACAAAAACAATTCAAATAATTAAATTAATCATTATTATCTTATTCTAAAAGATAAATGACAATTCCTCACTTCCTGTCAAATTTAGTACTAAATGACAATGTCAGTTTCCTAATTTTCTGCCAAATTTAATACTAAAACCCCGGAATTATTATTGTTCACCAGGGCTCACCAGAAGGGACATGTATATGGAACCAGGGTTCACCAGAAGAGACAGCGGAACGTTGTTTCATCTTAGTCTGAATAGACACCAAATCGGACAAAACGTTTTTGATTCATAAGTTAAGAAAACGTTTTTCAGTCCAACACACATTAAACAAAATATACTTGCTGATGTAAAACACAATTTGAAATTTAGTACTTTTTAACGCTTACAGGAACGTTGGAATGTTATTAAAGCTTTTTCCTGTAATGCCTTTCACTTTTTTCTTATCCCGTTTCCTTCTCACTCTGTCCTCCTTTACATAATTTCTTTCTTTGTCTCTTTGAATATTTCGGCATAGCGGATTAATCTCCGAAGATGAAATCAAATTCGATAACTACACTTTTTATCACATTCACTTCTTTTATATAAAACTCAACTAACCTGGAGTGATTCCAACAATACTACCACCGCCACTTCCTCCAGCTGCCAATGCAATACCAGGAGTTATGCCAACAATGGAACCACCGGAATTCTGACCGAATGGCACAACATCGCAATCTTAAAATTTTAATAAAATAAACAAAATTATCAATCATTAATTATCACTAATGATGGCATTATATCATTTTGATAGACCTTCATCTAATTTTTCCGGAGTAGTTTTATTTGACTCGTTGCCATGAAAATCGCTACCACCACTTGTTACGCCACCCTTCGGTTCGTTTCCAACAACGGACCAAGGTCGTGGCTTTTGCAATACGATCGGTGTGCGTAATACACCATTTCCAGTTTTTACAATAACGCTGTTCTCTCCAGGCACGCCAGTGTGACTTTTAATGGAATCATTGCTGGGTGAACGCACTTGTTCATCACGTGTTGCTTTTAGAAAACGTTCGGCAGCGTTGGTGTTATGGTCTTCATTATGATGACTGGCGCCGGCAGCACTCTCGGCGCGCATTCTAATCAGTGGTGATTTTCGACCGACTAGAGGTGAATATTTTTCTAAATTATCTGTCGAGCGTGAACGTGTAGCCCAAGCAGCACCTAGAATGTGAGGTAAACAGAAATGTAGTGGTGAATTTTTGTTTTCTAAATTACTTTGGTGTATTTAAATAAATTTTAAATATTATATTAAAACCTCTCAGCAACGGCGAACTACGATCCAATTTAATTGGTTTACGTTCTTCCAGTATCGGCGTAGTTTCTTCGGACGTCATAAGACCATTGCCGTCTCGACTTATCGTCGGGCTGTCTGCAAATGATAGCGAGCTGCATTCTTCCGATGTGGGCGACACTAACGGGGTGAGAGTAGTTGGTGTCACTGAACCGGGTCGAAAGAATTGCTCCAAACCTTCACCAATTTCCTTCGTAACACCACCCCCAGCTTCAGGCACTAGAGGTCGTGTGGGTGCTCGTGTCTTGGCACGTTTCGGCCGTCCCTTAACTAAGTGTTGCAATTGAAACGAAGCACTTGGTAACTCTGTGATGGAATCGCAGCATTCATCATCGACATGATCGATACCAGCCGTTGATGAATTGTCACCACCACGGCAATCACCTCCAATACCGGCACCACCTCCACCGCCACCACTAGCACTATTATCAGCACCACCGTGCGAATCATGTGGTGAGATTTGAGATGAATTTGAACGGTGAGACGATGGCGATTCGAGTAGATCTGGTATATGACCCAAACTAAGATTTTCGACTACTGATTGCGGTCGAACTTTACGCGCAATGGACCGACGTTTCGAGGGAAGATGGGGTGTGGCCTGTACGCATAGAGAGTGAATTGTAAAGATTAAAAAGAATATAATTTTGTTTATAATTGCGAAAATTGAAAAGAATTGAAGCATTGAAAAAATTTAAGCAAAATGATTGTGGAAAATTTTTATAAAATTATACGGCGAGGTGTGAATACATTTCTTTGTTTGGAGGATGGAAAGTGTTATTATGGAAAGATATAAAAATCAAAGAATTTTTATTAAGACATTTTGGAAACGACATTTTGGAAACCACCGCAAAGACAGAATTTTATATTTCGTAAAAAAATGAAATTTTATAGTTTGGGACTTCAAAATTGTTGTAAGATTTTGCTTTTGAGGATTTTATGTTTCGGGCTTCCAGCTGCCTTTCCCGTGTAAAAAATATAACATTTTTAAAAAAAATTCGTGCTCGGTTTAACGCTTAAAATTAAAATTATAAAAAACTTAAACTACAAATAGATGAAATTATTTCAAAAATTAATTAGGCGCATTTTTATGAAAGAGATATCTTATAATAAATATTTTTGCATTAATCACCGAAAACTAAATTATTTTCCTCTAAGATTTTGCTTTTTATTTAGATACATTTTTATACAAAATAAGTTTTTTTTACATTTTTTTCCTCAAAAAAAAAAAAAAAACGAAAATCTCGAATTCCAAACTCCAAAATGTGAAAGAAGGTTCGTTTGTACAAAATGTTTTTTACGTGGTCATCTTCCATTTTTACAGGGATTGCACACTTAATGTGTTGCGGCCTTTAGCCGCATCTTTGATTGGAACCTCTCACCAACAAAATGGTAAATCCTTTTATAAACAAGACCCTGCTCGTCAGAAAATGTTTCTCGGTAATGTAAATTCCTCTTACATGCAATGCCACTGAGTGGCGGCCTTTAGCCGCAGCTTTGGTTAGAACCTCTTACCAACCAAATGTCAAGTTATTTTGTATACAAGACCTTCTTCATCATAAAATTGTTCTCGGTAATATAAAATTATTTTACATGCAATGTCATTGAGTGGCGGCCTTTTGCCGTAGCCTTAATTAGAACCCCCTAACTTGCAAAATAATGCCTGCAAGTTAAAATCCTTAGTATTTGACATGGATTAAATCCGTACTCAATGAAATTTCGTTATGACTGAACCGGAAAATTGGCAGTTTTTAACAATTACTAAATACTTTTTAGAGGTTTATCCTTTGGAGGTTTGGTGTCTTTAAATAATCTTCTTATAAGCGTTGAGTAATGAATAAAATGAATAAATGATAAACTGTAGATGCATTTTAAGAGTAAGCAACTTTTACAGAGTGTATATATAAGTCTACTATATACATATATTTTTAGGTTAGTGTGATAATTCTAATGTTACGAAAAAATAAAAGTTATTAATGTGATGAAAGAGAAGACGAATGAAAATATAACTACTTACAAGGTTGAGATATTCCAATTTCTGTTAAAATTTGTTTCGTTTGTTTTTTAGTTTTTTTAGTTTTGTTTTTACACAAAAGAATGGATGAGGAAGAAGATTGATTTGGTTTGATTATTGTGTTTGCATGAAGCGACAAAGGAAAGACAAAGAAACAAACATGTTGATTGATTTAAAAGAATTTATTTTCGGCGTATTAGCTTGTTTTGTTTTTTTTCTCTGCTATTAATCGTAATTATTGCTTGATAATTGTTGTGTTGTTCGTTCGTGTCTTTGTGTGATTGTGTGATCAGGTGATTGTGCAATGGCGCGCTTGTGTGACTGTATGATCGTTTGATTGTTTCCTCGAGTGTGGGTGTGTGATCGATTTGTGATCATGATTGATACTATTGTGCAATTGTGTGCAATTGCGCGGTTGTATGATCATGTGATTGGTTGATGGTATGATTGTGTAATTGTAAGATTGTTAATTTGTATGATCGTACGATCATTGTGGATTGTGTTATCGTGTAATTTTGTGGATGGGCGATTGTGTGATCTGATTGTATGATTGTGTATTTGTGATAATTAAGAGTTGTTATTATCATTATTAAATGCATTTAAATTGTTTGTTTAGTTTATTTATGAAGGATACAAGAAAAAGAAGAAATGATGAAAATATTGAATGGAATTCTACAAAATTAGAAGGTGTGCGTCTTAAGAATGGATTTCATGGAGAGTTTTCTATGAAGAAAGAGAATTAATGGAATGAATGGAAAATATATAATGATGATTTTTTATTTTATTAATTATAAATAAGTAAATTAAAATATGATGATTATGGATAAAAATGAATATATTTATGTATTTGTTTACGAATAAGTTTATGATTATTTGGGTCTATATCTAAATTTTATTAATTACTTGAATGAAAAATATTCTTGTAAAAGCAATTTAATTTCAACGTATCAATGATTTTTGTTAGTTTCTTTTTTCTGGACTGATAGAAATTTAAACGGATTTTTTCGATTTTATTTGCACGATCCTGCTAATTATATAGTATGTTCTCTTATCTATTTCTATTTTTTTGAAATTAATTAAGAGAGTATATTTAATTTTATTGTATTGAGAGAAATTAATTTCTTATATGGTTTCAACTAGTATTTGGTCTAGATATAGAACACATTTCACACACGCATACACACATTTCAACTAATACGTGAATGTTCTTTAGTATCAAATCTGATTATAAATGTATTTATCATTTTGTATATTTATATTTTATTTCAATTGAAATCAGTCTTGTTTTTCATTTCCATTTTGGCGTTTTTGGATAACTTACAGTGGGTGAATCTATTCCCAATTTAGGCAAGATTATGCCACGACCAGGTCTTAATATCATGCCATCGGAATCCTAAATGAAATGAAATAAAATTAATTCAGGATATTTGTTTTAAAAGAAAAGGAAAATTAAAAAATCGGGCAAATGACAAGAAAACCTAGAGATACTTTAAAGTAGTTTAGGATTTTATAATTATCTAATTAAATTGTTTTATAATTGATAATTAATATTTAGTACTTAAAAAAAATATTAAAGATATTAAAAATATTTAGTACTTAAAAAAATATTAAAAATATTAAAAAAAATATTAAAGAAAGTACATAAAATTGAAAGGAATTAAACAAACATGTAATAAGTTTAATAAGTTCAAGAGGTTTTGTTGATTAATAAATTAATGTTGTAGCAAAAAATAAAAGAAGAAATAGTAAAGCATATCGCGGACGATGAACTTTCTTCACTAATCTTTGTCCATTTCTTAACATTTAATATAGAAAATAAAAATCATCTATATATGTACAAAGCTATATATTTGATTATATAAATGATTAATTATAATGAAACGACGATCCCTTTACAGACAATTTGCTGATAAAATTGCCATCTCGTTGTTGTTAGTGGAACTAAAACTCTGATAATAATAACCGCAAGGGTACGATCGAGCCTGTCTCTACTAATTAAAAATAATCAAATTATAGAGAAATAATTGTGAAGGTTATTTTATACATATGGACCTAATGTGCTAGTGTTCCATGCATCACAATCACATTTCATCACATTCTTTTCCTTGGCCACCCAACTGCATGACCGCATAATGTCGCCTGTAGAGCTAACGAACGATTAGAAGGCAACTGGAAGAGACTAGAGATTACTCTTAGAACTGCAAAGGCAGATATAGAAAGCCTCGGTAGATCTTTTTGGGACATTTTCTTTAAATTTTCGTAATTATAAGTTTACTGCAGTCAAATAATTTTACGAATATTAATGTCTACCCCAAAACTCTAAAGTAAAAGACGAGATAATTAGATTGTTACGAGAATATAATATTTAAAAAGAAACATTTTCTTATATTCAATACAGGATCAATTGGTTTTCATAACTGAACTCAACCCTTTATTTGTATGCTATTTTTCTGATTTTATCTTATCAGAAAACTGCGAAATATATATTCGTGCAATAGAGTTTGAGATATATTATATCGAATGTATGTAGAGCAGTTAATTTCAAGTAAGGCAACTATATAATTATCGCTCTCATTTAATTGCTTTGTAGTTATAATTTATACTAATCAATTGTACAGAGTTAGCCTTAAAACTTGTAAATAAATTGTAATAATTGATTCACAAACATCGCGAGACCTAGTGCCGCCCTCAAGAGAAAATATCTTAGTCTTGACTTCAGGGACAAAATAAAGCCACAAACAATTACAATAGCTTGTTCTCAAAAGCATAAAAAAATATATAATGAATCGATGTTATACGATTAGATAATGAAATTAAATACTGTCTTAGGTATTATAATTACAACAAAAAATTTTGTCATACACTGATGATCTGTATTGATATCAATTAACTTACGTGACTAGAGCGACTGCGTACAATGTCTGGTGTCTGCGGTTCATCCAACAAAACACTCGGTGAATCAGCAATGCCAAGGCCGCGTCGATAGCGTGTTAATGCCTCTAGAACTTCATCGGTTGCTCGATCGGAAATAGCCGCTGCCAGAGATTGTTCAATTTCACTAAAAAAGATTTTACAAAAATTAAAATTAAGAACAAAAAATCAAAAAACAAATTTAACGCTATATTTCAATTATGAATGAATAAATTATTGTTGGGAGTGGGGGAGGAAGAAGGAATATAAAAAGAAATCACTTGGTTTCATTTGATGGCTCTTGTTGCAGCAGCGGCATCGGCACCACCAACAATTTCCGTTCATGTGGTGCAATATTCTCGGATGATAACAATTTTTCATTAGCATTATTAAAGATAAATTCATTTTCAACATTTTCCGTTCGTAAGTTTGTCTTCCGGTTGTTCGAATGAATGCAACAACAACAACAAAACAATTGCTCCATACGTTCCATGATTTATTTAAGAAGATACTTTTACGATATTTTTTTTAACAAAAAACAAACACATTGAATATAAGAACGTAAACAAGATAATATAAAGATATAAAATTTTTGCAAACTTTTCCACTCGTTACTTAATTGACTAGTTAGTTTCATTTAAATTTGAAACATTTCGATGCGACTAACGCATTATTGACAACAATGCAGCATCTCTTCGGTGCAAGAATTCCAACTAAAAATCGTATTGTCGATTGCGTTGTGAGCGGTTGATTTCTTAGCAATTATTTCACCAAAAGAGTAAGTTTGACTGATAAAACAACAACGAAGCACGAGCTAAACTGAAAGAGTTGAATCAACTGGCGAACGATCGACGAATAGAATGGATCTCTGTGTAAAAGCTTTTATTTTCGTTTTTATTTTATTTTATTTTACTTTATTTGTTAATTTTTTTCACTAATACCCAAGACCACATGCCGTATACGATGCATAAATAAAAAGTAAAGCAAATTATATAAACGAATACACGAAGCAATCCTCATACACTTGACAGAAAACTAATGAAACGAGATTCATTGCTTTTGTTTTTCATTTATTTGTTTGTTTGTTTTTTTTTGTGATTTTGGTTTTGTTGATTGTTAATCTTATCTTGAAGTGTACGCCAGAATAGTCGCTGCTTTACTAGAGCGTTGTATAAAAAGCAAAACTATACGAACAGTGGTTTGAAATGAAAAGCTCTTAAAATCGAGCTTCGACTCTATACATTAGTATTTCATTAAATATATAATGATAAATAAAACTGATAAAGAATTTTAGTCGAAATGATAAAAAAATCTAAATGGCAAAAAAGTGATAGATGACGAAAGGTGAACAACATCAACTACCCGGGGAATATATTGAAACCATACAGAGTGATTGTTGAATCACAAATGAGATCACAGACGAGATCGAGAATACAACCGATCTCCCTTATGGGATTTTAATTTTTTCCTCCCTTATCGATCAAATCTGCCTCCTCGGCTTTGAAACACAAACAACTGATAAGGCAAGCTCATTTTGTTGCTGTGTAGCTGATCTTTTTGACTAGCACAATACTCTATTGGTATTGTTGAATATTTAGAACAAACGATAGTCTCGATAGGAAAGTGTCTATAGTGTAAGGAAGTAAACCATTCATTCGAGATCTTTTCGCTTTTAAAACAACCGAATGAAATTTAACAATCGAAAAATTTCTAAACAGCGAGAAGCGAACAAGCAGTTATTGTAAAAAATATACAGAATTTAATCATTCTTTCATAGCGCGCCATCGAACTAAACTTTCCTTACTCTTGAGATTTAATTTTTTGAAATTTAATTCCGATTTTTTTATGTTATAAAACTTAAGTTTGAAGAAATTTTACGAAATGTTTCCTGAATTTTATCCATGTCATTTAAATATACGCATGCCTACATTTTTCAATTTTTCAAATTTTCAGGCTTTGCAAATATTTGGCCAAACTTGGCCCACTGTTGGTAAATTACAATCGGCATGAATCATTGAAAACTTTATCAGGAAGAGAAAAGCTTTTAATGAAATAATAATTCAAAATATTATCGAACCAACACGTTCCAGCAATTTGTATGACAAATTACATAAATTTTAATGAATTTAGCAAAAAAAAACCAATAAAAATGACGAGTACTTATATGGAGACTCTTTATTATCACAAGAGATATGAGGAGCAGTGGTGGATCGATAGGGGGAGGTAGGAGAGTGTTAACAGAGCTTTACTGTAGCAACAAAAATTACAAATAATTGAAACAAATATTGATTAAAACTTACCCAACTTTATTCATTATCTCACTACCGGCATTATTAAGTAAACAACTCTGAAGAAAATCTTCCGGTATAAGTAAACGCTCACCTAGAGCTTTTCGTAGATCCTGCACGACCATTTGATTACCCAAAGTTTGTGGACATTGTTCAACAGCTGTTCGTATCATTGTCTCAAGTGCCTCCTCGAGATAACTCTGAATCGTATAACTCAAATCGCTGGCAATGCGTGTTAATTTGATTTCTACAGGATGAGCTTCACAACGTACAGCTTCTTGTAATTTCGGCATTAATTGTTTACAGTTTTCGGCATCGTCAATTAAACGTTGTACAGCTGCATTCGGTTCACCTCCGGCGCCTTTGGCTAATGAAATACCATCTTGAGTTTCAGCAACGAGTTTATCGACCAATTGATGTGTTGATGAAAGCATAAAACCATGCTGCAAACGAAATCCTTGACCGTTCGTACGTTTCAAACCGTTACAATTGCGCACTAGCAAATCTTGCATTTTCCTCATAATTGCATCAGTCTTTTCCGGATGATTTTTCAAATGTGGCGCAACATCAAAGACCGGAAATGGAATGGTGCGCATTGTATGATTCTTTTCGAGAGCATAACAAATATCGGCATAGCCTTGTAATGAAATATTGTTCTTATCCAAATAAATCGTACGTAATTTATTATTAATTTGTAGAGCTTTAGCTAAAAGGCGCGCACCAACATCGCCCATATAATTGCCGCTGATGTCTGTAATGAGAGAGTATTTAATGCTGTTATTAATTTTTATTCTAATTGTAATTTTTTTCACTTTTCGTATTTACCTAATTTCTGTAAACTTTGATTACTTCCGAGTGCATTTATAAAATCGTGTATATCGTTCTTTAATTTATTTTCAGATAATATCAATTCGGCCAGCGGAAAGTCATCCTTCTGTATTAAATTCACTAGTGCATCCATTACGGTTGGAATGTGTTTGAGTTTCATGCCAGTTAGACTGCGATTCATATATAAAGTGCGTATCGATGGGTTTTTTGAGATTGAGGTCAAAACAGGCGCTAATTCAGCGTCTAAATCTAAAATATTACATTTCATAATTTTATTGTTGTCTTCATAAAAAACAGTTATGTACTTACTATTGTCACTAATGTCTAAAATTTGCAAAACTCGAACTCCATGTAAACAGGATTCCAATACGTGAGCACCTTGAGCACCCAACATGTTACTACTTAAATCTAAAGACAGGCCAGCTGTTGACTCGTTGCACGCCAAACCAAGCAGCAAATTTCTGGAATATAAAATCAATTAGATTCTGTTTTTAAGAAGGATTAGAGCAAGATAGAAATAAAGTTATAAGAGACAACTAAAGTACCAACGAGAAGTATAATTTGTATGCCATAAATTATTGTAATTACTATTCTTTTTAGCTAATTATCTAGTTGTCCATTAATCTCGAATAATATCCCAAAAAATTTTTATATTTGGTCCTCATCTATGTCGTAAATACAAAAATTTTTCCCATAAGGACATAACACAATTTTAACGGGATTCAGTGGTATAATTCCGACGCTAGAAATTTTCAAGGAAACTCAGTTCTTTTTAGATAATTTCACCTCCACTAAACAGTATAAATATTGACTTTATTTATCTTGGAATGTTGAAAATGCAAAATTTAATGAGATGAAATAGATCGATTTCACTTGTATGGCAGCATAGAGTCAACAAAAAGTGAATATTTTCAATCGAATTTATGCAACATATCACGTACATCCTATTCAGATAAACATTTATTACTATGTAATTAGTGGATATTAACATTTTCCAAACGTTGCGTTTTAATCTGCGTAATAAAAATGTTTGCCTGACGGATAGGTGCTTATCGGAGTGATATGGACACCTAGAGGTACCTGTTAGAGAAGTGATACTTGATGACGGAATACTGGCCGGAATTAGAACAGTTTTGATGAATCTTAATTTTTGAATTTATTAACACAAATATCGCTAAATTTGAATGACACCCATTCATCATTATGTTATTAGTATAATATTTACAAAATTGCACCCTCTTATGAAACGTTAGCTATTGACAATGGACACATTCTCTAGACTCAAATAAATAGTGAAAAAGAATTTATTTACATACTACTTACTTAAGCGCTTCCATTGGTAATTTACAACCGGCAATATTTAAATGCTTTAAACTTAAAGTACTGGTAAAAAATTGTTTAAACGATGGTGGAATTTCTTTGCCTTTTTTTGTACTAAATGAATTATGTGAAACATTCAAGTGAACTAAATGCGTTGCACAACCGCGTAAAAGAGCACCAAACAACTAAAATGTAAGGGTTTTTAAAAAGATTATTCTTTTCTTTAAAACAAAATGTAACACACTTACATTCTCTAATGTTATATCAGTCGAAGAGAGATCTAAATATTCCAAAACATTTGGCTGTGCTAGAAAATTGTGTAAATTCTGAAAAGAGAAAATGTGAAATATTTATAAAATAGAGTTAATTTTATTTGAATTATTCCATTTATGTATTCTCACAGTTATATCATCCTTGAGGTTATTGCCACTTAAGTCTAAATACGTCAACGAATTCGAAATGCTTTGATTTAATGATAACGAATGTGACATTTGATTGACGCCCTTCGATGTAAGCCCGCAATGGGCTAATGCTAATTTACACAAACCCTTCGATACTTTGGCAATAGGTCCAGCCAAATGAATGGCACCTAGAAAAATTATTACAAAAAATAATAGAAGGTAGAAGAAAATGAGAAATGATATACAATTTCTTGCAAAGCAAAACATTCAAAAAGAAATCAAAAAGTGCTTTAAATGAAAATGAAAAAAAATTTAACAAATACTTTATAATAGTCTTTGCCTTTGTGATTAATGATAATAAAAAAGTAAAATCGACCTTTATAAAGTCAAAGCATTAAAAAGACATACATATAAAATAGAAATCACATTCTTTCCAGATTAATATTTTTTTTTTAATTTTCAAAATTTGTTTTCTTTCTTCAATCTTCAAGAATTCTTCAAACAAATGTGAATTCCATAAGTGGATGCACTAATAAGAGATTTTTTTAAGATAGTCTTCTGCCAACAAAGTTTCAAAGATAGAAATCGCAAATATATTATTTTTTTAAAAAGCTTAAAAATTATTGATTTGAATATTAGCTTAATTCGAAAAGCTTTTAAAATAAACTTCAAATACAAAAGTAAATATAGTTTAATGCAGGCAAATTTTTATTTAAAATAATTTAATAGAAAAAATTGCGAAATTTTTGAGAAATTAACGTTTTTTTCGAAAAGAGCATGAAGAGAAGTAGCATTTTTTCTGCAGTAAAGTAAACGAACGATAACTAACATTAACAAAGTCTTAAAAAAATCAAACCTTGTACAATTTTTCCAAGGAGGGCACACAAGGAGCTTGCCCCTGTTTTGTGACAAAATGGAAATGATTGTATTTTTTTAAAAAAAGGGTTTGGATTTGTTTAAAAGGTGAAATTATCAATTATTAAACATTTAAAGAGTAATTATTATACGTAGAAATATAATTATATGTTCATATACATACGGTAGAGTAATATTTTACATTGTTTTAAATATTTTGCAATAATATTTTTCAATAAATTGTTAATAAATACGTGTGGGTTTTTTTAAAAAAACGAAGGTAGAGTGGATGATAATATATTACGAAATTATGAAATAAAATTAATAGTTCATAGTATTGAGTGTATGTATAAGAGTATGAGTATTATTAAAGTGAAAGTTCGAAAGTGTAAGTATGAGTAAATAATGTTTTTATTGTGCTTTTTTTCTAAATGTGTGAAGTAATAGAAATTAATTTAATTACCATCGCAAATATCGTGACAATTATTTAATCATACCTTTATCTTCAATTAAATTATGGCTCAAATCAATCGTACGTATTGCAGGATTGTTATTTGTAATCACAGACACAGCTAATTTATGAAGAAAATCCGATCTGAAAGAAATTAATGATATTTTTTTATTATAAATTATTATGTATTATAATTAATAACGATTTATTATATTAATTATGTCTGTGTCTTTGTCTTTATTTTTGTATGCGAATTTGGCATTAAATTTGTCTTTGTCTTTGTCCTTGACCTTGCCCTTTATCATTGTATTTGCTCAGAAAAGTAATAACTGTTTAAAAGTTTTTCCATACCTTAAACCTAATGCTTCCAAATGTAACTCCTCCAACCACATTGAACGTTTAAGAACGTGTAAAATGCGTTCGAGTGTTTCATTCGAGAGACGCATATGCGACGCTTTTAGACCACGAAAAAAGGTATTATACTCCAGCGCTGAAACGATTGCCATTAAGTCTCTAAGAGAAGAAAGACAGCAATATTATATATAACACATACATTTTAATTGAATATATATTCACTTACTTTGGTTCTAAATGATCAAAGTCACGCAAATTTAATACTCTCGTATCATGTGATAAATAAATTGTATCAATATCCCAAGCAACTTCTTCTCTGCAATTTGAAAATAATAAATATTACTAATAATAATAATAGTAATAATAAATAAGATAAAAGTTATTGATTATGTGAAATACTCACCTATAGGGTACACCATGAAAATCGCACATACAGGCATATTGTGTACTAAATCCACCACAAGGACCAACATTACGCGGATCGGATGGACGCAGCTCTTCAGAAAATATTGTCTCACGTTCCGGTGGTTGAATATCAATCTAAAAATGTTAGTAGAAGTTTACTGGACATCATTTGACCTAAAAATCCTATACGTTTAATCTAGTTTTTATTAAAATCAACGCACATGAACTAAAGAACTTTTTCAATTTTGGATTTAAAAGTTTCCGTGATTTGTTCGTAGTTTCGCCCAGCTTGGTTTTTCCCCAAAAAGAAATTGTGTTTGTAGATTGTTCTCCCCCAAAAGGAAACCAAGCAAAATGTATCGTTGTTATTGCTTTAGTTCGTCTTTTGCGTCTATATATTTTAAGTTACATTTCAGAAACTACATAAGTCACGCCTGATGAATTACTGAAAATTTGTATTTGTTACAGTTTACGACCTTTATAAAGGTGTAAAAGTATGATGCCTTCAAATAAATTATATATACACGAATTTACAGCTTTGGTTATTAGTTGGTTATATTTTGTTCAAAGCTTTCATCAAGTGGTGCTAATACCTAAACCTCTGTGCACATGCCTTTACCGGCTGAATAAATAACTTTAAATTTCTTAGCCCAGATCACTGCCCTTCCTATGACTCCTGCTTATTTCCTGGGCGATCATGTTGAGCTCATTTGTCATTCCCAGTAATAATCGATTAAAAATACTTGATAAATATTTGCGTAATACTAAGAAGACTTGAAGGTCGATCGTATTTGTGAATATTAGACACGTACTAATTTAAAAAATTAAAGATAGCCAAAGACAGTTTTTGTTTATCAGCCAAAGACAGAGCAATTATCAGATTTTTCATTTCATTACGTAAGGCAAGTAAGAGGATTGACATTACTCTTAAGTTTAAAATACGCCAGTCTGCGGTGACATTGTTGATAAAAACTCTGGGGAAATCAGAGTTTTTCTTAATAAAATTTTCTATATATATGGATTAATACGCATATAGAAATATCACACGCACTTTACTTTATTTTGGTATTACATTAAATAATACCATATTCATGGAGAACAAAAGTAATAAAATAATATTGATAAAACAAAAATCCTTAAAAATTTTTTTTGAGTTTTATTAAAAAAACTCGTATTAAAACATTTTTTAAAGGAACGAAATATGAGCGGGAATACAAACTCATATATATAAAAAATTTATCATTATTAATAATAAAATTGCAATTAAATAAAAATTATTGATACTAAATTCTATAAAGAGAATTTTCACAAATTTGTTTATGAATGATTCAAAATTTGTTGGAGATTTATTGTTTATTCTCTGAAACTGGGTGATATTGTGTCAGGTCAATTCCGTTTGGTTTAAATCCAGGGAGCCAGGGAGATTAATATTTAAGGAGAGAAGAGCGATTTAAGCACAAAAAAATCGACACGAAAATTTTTAGTTGCGACTAACTAAAAAAAAAAGAATACAAAGCCAGCAATAAACCGCGGTAAACACGGAATATTTCAGAGTTTAAACCTTTAGTTAAACAAAGAGGTAGATGTGAAAGGGCGCTGCAGGGACGAGAAGAAAGATATGAATGGAATGTAATAATCAATCTAACCACACAATAAATTATATTTAGAAAAAAATATAGTTGGAAGAACTCCGGAATTAAACTGGAGGAATTCGTACCTTTATACCGCTATGAATTAGGGCCCAATTAACTAAAGGCTGCAAAATTCAAAAGGTAAAGGTAAAGGACGTAAAATTGGTTTCGACAAATGTGAGCCCTGAATCTGCTTAATTCGGTTTAAAATCGTAACGCCACTTTTTGGGTATTTGGTCAAAAATCTGACCAAATTATATCTCTTTCTAATTAGTTAAAGACTAGTGAGAATAACAGCGTATTATATACGGTATATTAACTGGTATACTATAATCAAAATGTTAAGATAAATATTTCTTTTTATTTATTTGAGGATAATATTTGGAAAACGAACACTTTCGAAGTTTGATAAATGGATATCTCAGATTTGGCCAATACGTATTTACATACATGTATAATATGCATGTAAGAATTAACATTTCGTATTTGCGTCAACATGGTATGGAATTCTTTAAGAAGGAGTGTACTTGAAAAAAGGCAGGAAAAATAGAAAAAATATGTTTATTTTTTATTTGAAGAATTTCTGCGTTAAATTCTTTCGTAAAATCACTCGAGGTGGAGCCGAGCTCAGGCAATTAATAATTTACCATTTTTCCATACATACGAGCATTCAGATGTATGACGACGACATTCTTTTGTCACGACAAATGAAATGGTTGAGCTGATAGAGTTAGAGACACCTTTACCACCCATGGAAAAAAAATGCAAAAGTCAAGTATTGTGCGGGCGTAACAATAAACAAACAAAGAGAAAGAGAGACAAGCAAAATGACAAATTGTATGATAATTATATTTAAATAAATAAAATGTAAAGATTAAAGGAAAACAAATTAATGAAAGGATTGTAAAAATGTTGATGGAGTAAAATATTTAAGATCTCTTAAATTATTGTTTACAAAGAAATCAAGCCTCATTTATCGATATTGATTCCTTCTTATAAAATATATCCATTACTAAATAACTGAAAATACTGAAATAGTAAACGTTTTAAATAATTGACTTCTTAACCCTAACAATTTCGATAAAAGTCAATATTTTGAAGATTTCGAAAGGGTCACGGAAGGGGAAGGGAAGGTAGAAGAAGGTTAAACATCACTTAAACGCAATCATCAAGAAAGCAATGAACTTTAAGAAAAAAAAAAACAAAACAAAACAAAACAAAAATTCAATGATATTTTAATTAATATCTGTTAAGTTTTCATACATACTCGTTTGCATGTATGAACTGTAAACCTCACCAGCCCTGTCACCCTGTTTACAAGCAACCAAAGCAAGGGACTACATACAGTCAAACACACTTCTGTGCTATCAAACAAGCGTACACATTGCGTAGGAAGAATACAAGTGGAATGTGTGTAAATTTAAAATTGGATAAACAAAAAAAAAAAATGAACCCGATGTAACAAAAGCTGCATTAATACACATGGCGTATATACATACACTCATGCATATATAATCATAATACATACAAACACTAAACTCTGCTGCGAGGGAGTTAATAAAAATGCAAACTCAGCAATAATAATGAGCAAAACCAAATTGAAGTTGAACCTCATAAACCGTTCAAGTTAAACAAATACAACAAGTTACTGCGGCATCATCATCAGGAACGCATCACCATCAGCACCAGCCAACAGCCTTAGAATTGAACGAACGAGCATCGTAATTAATGAGAGAGAATGAAAGAGTGAACAAATTATACTTGTTGTAGGGAACGAGAGTTTTCCTGCAAATCTAACTAGTTTAGAGACAGTTATCGATGATAAAATCGTTGGAGAGAATTCGTTTTGTACTCTAGTGATAGTTTTGAATTGAAATGAATTAAAAGTTTTTAAAAAGCCAAATCCAAAAAGTTCTGATGGAATGAGCAAATATTGTGGTTTTTTTATATTATTTCAGAAAATTTTCTGTCTATCGAGAATAACGATAAAAATTCAAAATACTAATAAAGAACATAAATATTATTGTGATGAATATTTGAACAAAATATACGTTCCTCATAGGAATTACAAAGAGAATACAGGAAAAGAAAAAAATTGGCAAAATAAACTATTCAATATAATAATGTATGAATAGCGGTTATGATTATTCAATTATAACCTCAAACATAACTTTGCTGTAACGATGACCTTACGTACGAGAAAATAAGCTTTCTCCTCTTCCTGTGATCAAGGCTACCATCACAGGGTGTAGCACGCGGATTTTTGAACTCTATTATTTTTTCTAGTCACCCACCCACTTTTTTGGAATTATTCATTCCAGAATTCGTTGTTAAAGTGATATTTTGCGAATAATATTAATAATTAATTACCTTTCTTATGATGTATTTCAGTGGAACTGTAGGAAAGATCTGTTTTATAGCTGATGCCAAATCGGTTAAGATAACATCTGCATTCTGTAAAATAATAAGATTACGAACATCTCAACTATCGCCTAAGACGTTCATAAATTTTTCATTGGAATTTTCCTAAAGGAACTTACCGAACTAAAATTTCCTGCATCGCCTGTCGTTGCGAAAGAATATGGCCGATCATTTGTGATGATGGAAAAATGCGTAGGCTTTTTACTCTCAACAGCTTGAATATCGAGATAATGGAAATGACATTCGATCTACGAAAGGAAACAGATATGGCGAGAGGGAAGAGGGGTGGTGAGTAAATGGCGATGATAATAGAAAATTGAAATTGTGGTAGAATCGCGTTGAAAGAAAAATTGACGTGGGTAGAAAATTATTTACCTTCGTGGGCACTTTCGCAATAAGCAAATAAATTCGCACTGGCGTAAAAACCTGAAAAGGAAATAATACAATGTATTGGATTAAGGAAAATTAATCTTATGATAAGAGTAAATAGTATCATTTGTTAAATTTTTTATTGAAAAACTGAAAACAAATTCCCATAAAATTTTACGTTATACGACAAAAGGTCATTCAATGTATTCTCGGCACAGAAATGATTTATTATAATATGAGTAATTTGATCAGTTAGTGCAATAAACCTTGTAATTAAAGATATAGTTTCAATTCAATTTCATAAACTGATCATTATTCCGCGAGTTTTTTATTAACCGACTTCATAAAAATCGCGAATCCATGAATGAATGTGTTTTGAAGAACGAACTTTAATCATATTCAAAATGCTCTGATTTTTTGATTTTTCCATCGAGTATTTTTTATTCTTACGACCGCAAAATGCATTTGTATTGCAAAATTTTTTCACCTCGAATGTTGTGGCCTTTTCAACCCCTTTAATTACTAAATGCTGAAGGGTTGTTTTAAGTCATGTTCAGGTTATGTGATGTAAAAAAAGCGTGACTCAGACTCGGTCACCCTTCAAATACGATTTTCTTCGTCATTTGTGGTTGATTACTTTCAATAAACCCGAGACGACGCTATTATTGATTAAGGAATCGTGGGTTAAATACATATCTATTTACATAACGGTTCAGAGGTATTGGATACTTATTGGTATTATTGGTAGGTATCGGAAGATTATGATACTGTGGTGGGAGAGAGAGAGAGAGAGCAAGTCAGAACCATGTAGAAAACAGAAAATTTAATTCGATGCAATGAATGAAGTTGGTGCCAGTATTTAAAAACGCTTAAGTTTATAGAACGAGTTTCTCTTCTTCGCTGTATAGAGCGCTGTTAGAGAGTCATTATCATGATAATTTTTTTAAAAATAATATTTTAGGTCAAAATGTGTAGTATTTAGCATATAGTATTTTATAAATAAAACGTCGTATGCGATCTTTTATATGAAACTAAGAAATAAGAGCATAAAAACCATCTCGTTTCTCATATCACCTCAAACAAACATCCACCCATCCCCCAGGGCAGAATGGCGTAGAGGAACGTCCCACATGCTTTTTATTACGCCCCCACCCCCAACCACTACCATTTTTTTACGTTCTGCTCTCATTACATTGCTCTTGGCTCTTGGTTGTTGATTCTTGGCTCTGGTAAGTACCAAATCATGTCATTACTAGAAAATATAAGGCTTTTTGATGTGTTACGCCCAGAACGTTTTTTTTCACAAACGAAAGAAAACTTATGAATTTGAAATGGATTCTGACACTTCAGCACCCAAGTGAGTAGTGGGTGGGTGGGTGGTGGGTTGGTTAATGACAAATGGCAATGCCAGATGTAAAAGGTTTAGGATAAGGAAGAAACTTTATGTAAGAATTTATATTCGTTTCTTTTGTCTTTTTTTGCTCATTGAAAAGATTAATTTCTTTTAAGTTTGTCTTATTTGAACTTTGTCATATCGGTGACATTTACTCAGAATTGTAAACAGTTTATTCAAAAAGTAATTAGCAAAAAAATGAAATCAAGAACGAAGGGGAAAGTAGTGACAATTAGACATTTTTGAGTTATGTGTGACAAAAGACATATTCAAGTCGGTACTAGTACAATCCCAAATACAAAATTCTAGCCGTTTTTTTAGTCAAACATATGTGTAACGGTACTAATGAAAGTGGTGGCAGGAATGACCAGGATGCATACTTTCGTTGAAATCTGTATTCTGAAATTTTCCGCGATTGCATTGCTTCCTTTACTTCGTGTCACAACGAAGTCAAAATATCAAAATTAAAAATTTTGTCTTAGTATTAAAAATATATGAACACGGTCTAACGAAAAAAATTGTATGTTCTAAACTTTATTTTTATATTATTTTATTTATTTATATTATTTATGTTACTTCTTATTATTATTCGATTTTAATGCAGTAGAATTTTAATGCAATGAATTTTTAGTTTAATGAATTTTTAGTAGAATTTTAATTTAATTAAGTGGCTCAATACTTGCTCGACATTCATTTCGAATATTTTTCTACTCGTACACAAATATGTTTTAATTTTTTAAGTTAATTAAGGGGAAATTACCGTGGTCAGGAGACAAAAGAGGGCTAGAGGAAGTTAATAAATTTTATACCACGCAATAAAATCATTTCATTTCTTCCCCTTTCACCCTCACCAACGTGAACCCCCTTGGACTGTAAATTGACTGTGAATATAAAAGAGGTGAAATATTAAATCATTGCTTGCCAACTAGACCTCAAATTCCTGGTTATTTTTATTTTAATTATTATACACTGCATTGATGTAATAGTGTATTGTCCAATTTTCAATTCATGCTTGGCTGAAATGTAAAACGATATGTCATGAATACTACCTACCAAGCTTGATCATTTCATGTATTTTGATAAAAAAATAAATAAAAATTTATTTGCCATTTTTTTAATAAACTATGTATTTCCTTATTCGATAAAGATTTTACACAACCGTATTGTCTTATGTTTAATTTTTACGTTAAAACTTACCATTCATTATACTTATCATTCATTCAACTTATCATTCATTCAACTTATCATTCATTCAACTTATCATTCATTCCAAAGTTTTTCATAGAATAAAGAATTAATTAACTATTTTTTCCAGAAACCACTCCCCCCTCCCCTTTCTCACTTATTTTTTAAAGTAATTTACTTTCTAAATCACTTAGCATCAATATTTTTTCCTTATATTCGTTTCAATAAGAAATTAGGCCACGAAGTGAAGCGAGTTCCTTTGATTTATTTCCAACAATTGTAAAATGATTTTAATGTAGTAGTAGTTGTAGTGATGATGATGGTGATGATAACGATAGTAATGTTTATGATAATAGCGTTGGTGAAGATTATGATTTTAGTGCATACAAACGCTTTTCGATAGCTCTTCAGTAAAAGTTTAACATTATCTTCTTCACCTTCGTTTTCACATTTGCCTTTGCTTTCATCTTGTTTTCCTACGTTTTATCATTATTCTTGATAGTTTAGTTTAGCCTTCATTCTAATCAGCATTACAAATAATTCTTATACTATATATATATACCAAACATTATATCTATGAGCGAAAATTGAAGTATTGCGAAAACTTTTGTAAATGTAAAAGTTTCTGTTAGTTGGCAACAATGATTTTATAAGTTTTCGACAACTTGAGCCATTGTGTTTGTTATTCTCCCTGCAGAGGAAATCTAAGTGTTTTAAAAAGAATGATAAGTGCACTCAAAGCTTTTAATCAAATAATTGAATTTGGTGCTTCATCATTTGAAGGCAGAAGTTAATTAAAACATTTAATTCAATTTTGAAATTATTTAGTTGTTTGGCCTAATTATTCAACTGAGTGTTAATTTCGAAGTTTCAGTTGATTTTGTTTTTTTATGTAATTTTTTTTAAATGAGTTCATGATTTCATTTCAAGGCAACTCACCCATCAATTCAATTCAATTCAATCGAGTTCAACTCAGTTCAATTCAATTCAATTTAGTTTCAATTCGGTCTTCAATTCTATCCTCTTTAATTTAAGTTCAATTCACTTGAGTTCATTTCAGTTTAATTCATTCATTCGCTTTGTAATTTAATATTTTTTTCATTTTCATTTCTTTACTTTACACGATTTCTTTCATTTACGCGCGGGACTTCAATAATTGTTGGATCTTTTTGGTTGACTGGTACCCATAGAATGGGTGCGTAATTTTATAAAATCTTAATACTTTCTAAGGATTAAAGTCTCGCATTTAATGCTTCATTTGCTAATTTGTTTGAAAAAATAAAATAACTGAGGGTAAACCAGTGGTATCGATTACGTTAATACCGCCTAAAAAAAGCATTAAAGATTCTAAGAAATACAAACATTGAGAAGGATTATGTTGATGGAGATTACCTTGAAAACCTTTTTAGTTAGTTTCTACTTTTTAATGCAATGCGACTCGGAGTATAATGAAGTTTTCTGTTTTAATTGAGAATTTAAAAAAATAAAAATAAAAATGATAAACTTAAATTAAAAGTAGAAAACCAACTGAAGAATATACTGTGGCCTCCAAGGTAAGGATATGAGGAAGGGTGTGGGTAGGAAGGGGCCCATCGATAGATAGGGGCTACACACCCATAGATAGGGGCTACACACTGTCGGATTACTACTGGCTTACAGAAACTGCAGTATAGGAATAATAGAATAGAAAGTTTTATTAAAAAGGAAGTTCAGATGAAATAGTTTGAAATGAAAAAGGGACAAGTTTTTAATAAAACTGAATTATCCTTAGGAGATGATAAAGAATTCCTTAAAAAATTATGAGTACACGTATGAATTAAACAGCAGAGTGAACTGGTGTGGAGTCGGCCTCCTGCGAATTCAGCATCCGGCGAATTGAACTGCATAACGGTTTAAAAGCTCTGTATTTTGTGACACGGTGAAAATATTACAGCTGCAGAAACTGAGGAGAAAGCACGTACACCAACTCAATTTTGTTATTATTCAATAGAGTAGTGATCAAATTACAAGGGTGAATCCCCAAATTAATTTTAATTTTAATTTTTAAATCTCATGCCCTTTAAAAACGGGAAAAAGGATATATTAACGTTGATACTAAGTTTGTAACGCAGTGAAGGAGCTACAATAGACATAGAAAAGTATATATATTCTGGCTCAGAATGATGGCCTGAGTTGATTTAGTCCTGTCTGTCCGTTTGTCTGTCTGTCTGTGGAAGTCACGATTACAAGAGAACGAATGAAGCTATGATCATGAAATTTGGTATAGAATATTTTAAAATAGGCTGGTTATGATAGGCTGGTTGCTATTGGAAATGGGCGAAATCTGACAACTTCCACGCCTACTTTTGGTATTTAATGTGAATTAAATCGCGTTTAGAGCTCAATTTCTCAGCTCCGAGTACGAACTTAAAGGTGACATTGTATATACAAGTCTACTACCTCATTTGAAAATATAATCACAAAAATGGGCGTAGTCCGTCCACTAGAGACAAATTCGTACAGGCGTACAGGCGTAAAAGTAGAGATATTGATATGAAATTTTGTACAAATATTCCGTCATCATAAGATGGGTGGTGTTGAAAATGGGTGAAATCAGAAAACTGCCACGCCCACGCCTCAATTATAACTGTTTCACACAAAATGAGCGTTGAAAGGAGCAAATGAAGCGTGAAATTTGGTACGAATGTTCTCTGTCATCACAGGCAGGTTATAAATGTAAATATAAATATGTAATACATTTATATAAGCCGGCGACATTTTATTTGAACGTTGTTATAAAGACATTCGGGTATAGGATATGTAAGCTTCGGCCAGGCCGGCGATAACGAGGACATATATATATATATATATATATATATATATATATATATATATATATATATATATATATATATATATATATATATATATATATATATATATATATATATATATATATATATATATATATATATATATATATATATATATATATATATATATATATATATATATATATATATATATATATATATATATATATATATATATATATATATATATATATATATATATATATATATATATATATATATATATATATATATATATATATATATATATATATATATATATATATATATATATATATATATATATATATATATATATATATATATATATATATATATATATATATATATATATATATATATATATATATATATATATATATATATATATATATATATATATATATATATATATATATATATATATATATATATATATATATATATATATATATATATATATATATATATATATATATATATATATATATATATATATATATATATATATATATATATATATATATATATATATATATATATATATATATATATATATATATATATATATATATATATATATATATATATATATATATATATATATATATATATATATATATATATATATATATATATATATATATATATATATATATATATATATATATATATATATATATATATATATATATATATATATATATATATATATATATATATATATATATATATATATATATATATATATATATATATATATATATATATATATATATATATGTACTTGTCCTTTACGGGAAAACATGGATGCACAAGCAACACCGCGATGTGGGCGGATAAAAGTCGCAATGCTTACGCAGGGATAAAAAGGCTTAGGCGGCTTTTTGTCGCAATATTTTGGATTAATATCATATTTGTGCATACTTGCAAATGGTAGTAAAAGTACTACTATGGTATTGATTACTATTGGCTTTGTACTTGCAGTAAAGGCTGAATTCTAAACCAAATCTTATCTGTAATAACAAATGTAGCCGGAAGAATAAAATCTTCCGGCCAACTTCACAATAGCTACACGGAATATACCAACAACACAATAGCTGTTGTTGATTATAGCGCATTAGCAGTTATAGATTATAAAGTTTATTACAGAAGAGGTATTTAATTGGATAGGTAATACGATTAAGAATGATAAATTATCATATTTAATTACAATATAATTCATTCATATATTCCAAATAAATGAATCATATTATCCTCGTAAGTCGTTATAACAGTTTTGCAATAACTGCAGGCTAATCCACAAAACACAAAAAACGACCATCATTACTATCATCACCACTGCTCTCATCCTCTATTACCAACAACGACTACTGCCAATCTCGACAATTAGATATTTAAAGCTAACCAGCCCGCATAAAATATATAAAGCCATTTAAAGAGTATATTACTCAAAATTTGCTCGCTTAAGGCATATTTTGCTTAGTTCTGCTTTCATGCCACCGAGTGAACATACAGACAGTCAGACAGACAGATTGTTCTTTCTGTTCATCCACGCTCGTCCGCGGTTGGGTCGGATTCCATCGGTGGGTAATTTGGGTTTTCGCAATTTAAGTCATTTGGTCGTTAGGGCGAATGATTCACACCTGTCTCTATCTCTGTCCCTCTACCTTTCTGTCTCTTTCTCACGGTGTTTCTCTCGCTCTCTATTTCGCTTCTGCTTATTTAGCCATTTAACAGTTGAACGCTTTTCGTTTTGCCTTTAATTAAGATTAAATTGTTTGCACTGAGGTCTGGGTCTGACTGGTATGATCGTTTGGTCTGGTTTGCGGTTCAACATCGGCGGTCTACGGTAGTCGCGTAAAACATCATTGGAATCTTGATAATATTGTATATACTTGTACATGTACTAATAATAATAATAATAATAATAATAATAATAATAATAATGGTAATCATCACTTGGAATGCTCAATATTATTTGTCACCATGACAAAAAGCAATAACATTTATTGCTGTTGTCGCTATTGTTGTCTATCAATTGTCAACGCAATAAAAAAGAATACAAAAAGTGTATGTTCGCCTCTCTCTATCTCTCTTATAACCTTTCTCATATGACAATGGGATTGTATTAAAACTGTTACAAATATTTTGTATTGGAATTGGTAGTGACAAAAATAAAATTAATTGCCCTAAAAAATTTTCTCTTCAGATCTTTAATACTCTCACTAAACAATTTTATAACGAAAGCTTTAATATTTTATTAAATAAATTAATAATTTTGTTTAGGATTGAATTGGTTTGATCCGGAAAAATTTATGTTCCTAATATATTTTTTTAAATTTAAAGTGTTTTCTATTACTAAAAATTTTAATTAGAAAGAAATTTAATTAAAATTACAACTAATTATAATTAATAGAATTTTATTGAATTTTGCATACATTAATTTGTTTATTTCAATTTCATTTGTTTCTAAAGCGTGAAAAAAATTAGAATGGTAACACCTACCAGAACACGATTTTCCGTTTTGTCACCTTTCGTCTCAAGTTTGACCATATATTTCACCAAAATCTTTGTATGTCGACCCAAAATTGTTTTAACGCTCTCTGGAAAGATATTAATAAAAAAAACAATTAGAATTAATTAAAACGATAAAAATCATTCTCGGAATTTTCATAATTCATAAATATTAAAAACATTTTGAGAATGGAACAAAGCACAAAAAGGGGAAATGGAAGAAATGGAAGAGAATTGGAATTAATTACCAGATTGATCTTCCTCCTTTCTTCTTTTATTTTCTTCTAGTTCTTTGCATTAAATATTCAAATTAAAATTAAAACTTATAATCAGTTGTTTTCGAAGTTTTGTATCAGTTGTTTTAGAAATGTTGCATGTATTGATTATATAATTTGTATGTAGTAGTATGTATATATATTGTGGATTATATACAGCTTTACCAATCTGTAGAAGATACAGAAATCAGGAAAATATCCACAATAATATATTTAAAATTGATAAAGAAGTCATAGCCATTCTGTCGGTAATATTCTAAGATTTCTCTTTTTATAAACGAATTCTCTTAATGAAAGTTTTGCCTGAGGATAAACCATTTTATACGACGTGCCATACTTTTCAAATTAAATTAAGAAACTGGATAAATGAGATTACGTAATGACTCTAAACTAGTTTCTCTCACTAAAATTAATTCTTTTTTTAGTTCCAAATTAAACTTCGGTCTCGAAGATATTGAAAATTTTACACGGAATATCTCACCGCCCAATTCTGATCCCAAGAAATCATTACATTCAACGTTGATAAGTCTAGCAAGCCTAAGCCGATAATATTTCCATAGTATGAAAAGATTTTCTTTGAAAAGTTTGATTTAAAGAGTATATCATGTTCTCTATTAAATCTAGTAGAGAATACGATAACACAAGGAAGATACAAGGACTCCTATATAATCCTATATATTTTAATAAGGACTGGTGTGAGTAAAACTCATGATTCTGTATTATTTTGAAGCTAATCACTCAACGATAATACAGATAAAAATTTGGAAAACAAGACATATTTTTAATCTTTTTCGAAAATATTCCAATAGATGGGAGTTATTTACCTCTAAAAGGACGTTACCTACCGCAACAAAGGTAATCATTTTGCACTTTCTCCAGTATTTCATTTCTCCTTCTTTGCCCAAATTTGAGCAGTTTTCATTTTAGCAGACCTCCACATTTCTACGCTATTCGTGACAATAATTATAATCAAGTCTGACTATCTTTATCAATATTGTTAGAGGAATATCAAATTCTGCTTTTTACATTTTTAAAAATTTCCTATATGAATATTTTTTTAATTTTTTTATATTTGTTTTCACTTTTTCTTCTTTAATGGCCAAGTGATTTTATCCATATTATGTAATCATAGAATTAGGAATACATAAACTACAAATTTGTAGAATAATAACGTATTGTCATTAGCATAAACATAAATATAGACATAAAAATATGCATATATATATGTGTGTGTGTGGATAAGTATTCCGTTATACCGAGTCTATACTATAAACACTAGAATCATACTTAAATACTTGCCAGTAATCTGACGTTACGGATCTCGTATACCGAGAATTATGCAAAGAGTCAAGTATTAAGTCATCACGTAGTTAAGAGTTTACCAGACACGATGTCAGACAAATTATCGGTCGAGCTGAATACTAGCATTGTTGTCGTTGATGATTTATCGACCACAGTGTCTCTCTTTATGTGTACAAGTGATGGCAGAATAGAGAACTAAGGAGTGAGTACACATAGTTATGTATGTATTTATATATGCGCGTATGTGGGCGTTTCTGTTTTTCTGTGTATGTGTGTGCGTTTGTACAATGCGTGTCACATCAATTTACGAATTGAGAGCAGTCCTTGAATTGATACCGAGCTTGTGATATGCGAATTCTTTGTTGTGATAAAACATCACAAATCAAATTCAAAAAGAGTTTGTGTATTTGTGCGGGTTGTGCTTGTATAGTTGGGTATTAAAGAAAAATGTTAATATTTTTTTTTAATTTTTCCAAGATGATTGTAGTGGATTTTATAGAAAATTAAATTTTGAATAGCCTTTACTTTTTTTAGATTATTTATGTTTCTCTTTTTAATATAGCAATTTGAAAATAGAAAATAAAGACAAACTTTTATTAGCTGTTTTCAAAAATTAATAAAAAATTTTTTCTCCAAAATCTATAAAACTTTTATATATAACTTAATTGCAAATAAATTGCTTAATTCGAAGAAAAGATGTCTCATCAATATCAAGAACTTATCCTCTCTGACATTCCCTTGAGACCGTCACTATTCTTTCGGTAAACTACAAGAAATAATAATAATAATAATAATAATAGGCTTATTTAATATCAGAATAATAATAAAGCAACAACAACAACAACAACGCGATCAGATATTAACATATATACGAGTATGACAATTATTCATGATGAGACTTCCGGTGGCGCATGATTGCAATGCATGTCGCAATAGGCACACACAACTAATCGCGGCAGCAGCTGCGACAACAACAATAAAAAGTTAATCAATGGAAAAAATTGCAACAATAAGAATGCAGATTGAAGCATCATACTAATACTCTTCTGTTTAAAAGTCATGCTAAAATAATTTTATTTATCGAATTTTCTTTCGCGATAATATTGCATTAATATTTAAAGCTAGAAAATCTATTTTGTTGTTTTAGTTTTAGAGAAAGAAACGAACTTTTAAAGTTACAAATTTTAATAAACGATAGACGATGGTCGGATTTTAATAATATTTACCAATTTTTAACCAATTTTTGTATTACATTTCATTTTCTATAATGTCTTCATTAATTTATCTTACAAAAAATTATTAAAAAATATTTTATAGAAGTATATAAAAGTATTTTAAAATTTAAAATATTTTTAATAAATTTCCAAATCTGAATTATTGAAATTTTATAATTTTAATACCTCTCAATCGATCTTGCCAAAAAAGCCTTTATATTTTATGTCTTTATTTATATTTGTTTAAAAAGTATTTTAAGAATTTTATTGATTAACATTTACTCACAAATTCGAAAAATTAACAATTACAAACCACATCTAAATATTTTCATCAGCTTTTCTTACAAACCATTATTCAAAATTATTTCCTTGGACATAGAAGATATTTTAAAAAATTTTATGTATTTACAAATTTCCAGGATTAGCAATTTCAATTCTTGATAATCAAATTTCCAAATAATTACAGAAGTTGCAAAAAGTTTCTTAAGAAGAAGCTACTAAAAGTGGTTATATTGAAAATTATTTAAGCTATTAAATTTGAAGAAATATTTAAAAAGTAAAAAAATCATAAAAAATAGTTTTAAAAATTGTCTTTAATTAAAGTAACTAATTAATTAATTAATTAATTAATAATTAATTAATTAATTAATTTGTTTTTAGATTTTGTTTATTTAAATTTCTAACTTTATTCAAATTAATAATTTATGAATTAATTTTAAATTAAAATTTCTCATTTTAATTCTCATTTTAATTAAAATTTTAAAATATTTCCATCTAAAAATAATTTCTTTTTAAAATTTACAAATAATTTTAATAATAATTTTTAAAATTTACAAATAATTTTATGTATTCTGTCATACTATGCGATAAAGTTTAATTAGCTCTTCCTTAAACCACTTCCTTCCTAAGTTCGCGTGTAAAAAAGTGAGAATGAAAAGCAATTCTGTTTGCTTTTTAATCTTTGAAGGTGTAAACAATAAACAACAACAATAACAGCGTCAAGTACAATGGCACTATGGCATTGTAAACAACTACTGAAATAACAATAGTAAAACCGAATAGAGCAACAAAAAAGCAACAACAACACGCAACAGCGATAATAAGGTGGCTCACATGATTAGTGTTTTTATAGGTATGTAGGAATATAATCTCGATAGATATGTATTGTTTACAATGAAGGTGAAGGCAAGTTTCGAATTTCAATTTCAATAATAATAACCTTTACATATATAAAGTACATGTAAGCTTGTAAACTTCTAAGCTTATGAGAACTTCATTAAGATTAAGTACAACATAATTAACATTTCGCTTATGCCGTATGAGAAGCAGTTTTTTAAGATTTTAAGTATTAATTATAAAAGCTTTGAAAATATGTTTTAATTGATTTAATTGATTATTTTAAAATTAACTTCTGTTTAAGTTGTAATAAACGTTTAGGCCTTTTTAAGTACGTCGAGTTTAACGTATCGACAAAAGCCATTTCATAAGAAATTAAGAAATGACACGCCCACTGCCATATAATACCTTAGGTGGTGATATTCGTCGAGAGAATCAATGTTAAAATTGGTTAAAGACAAATTTAATTTAGTATCGATAAGTAAAAGTGGGCGTTACCTGTTTATAATTAGGCCCTTTAAATAGGCATCAATTAAGCAGATTTATACAATAAATTTAAAAGCTCAATATAATTAACTATTTATTATTTATTTCTATAGTAAAGATTAAGACTTAATTGTTTTAATTATTAAAATTAGCATTAATACTTGGTTGTCTTTAAAAGGATTTTTATTACTGAATTTTCAAAAAAAAAAAAAAAAAAAAAAAAATAACGACGCATATGTATTAGAAGGAGAAAACATCATCCACTGCTATCGACTACATTTATCTATCTTTACGTTTCAGTAGCCTTTTCGAGTCAGAATGTTTTCAAAGAAAAGGTAGGAAAACCAGGGTTAACACCCGTTGTGTAAAAAAACCTGTTAAATTTGTTTAGTGATATTAAGATAAAAAATAATAAAAATATCCAACCAATTCAGACACTTACGCCCGTATCAAGGTCATTTAATAAAGGGTGAATGCTATCGCAATTAATTGAAGTTTAAATGATAATTCTAAAATGATAATTAAAGTTTTGAATTTTATTTTGGATTAATTGATGTATTTTCTTACAAGCTCTTTTTCTCTCAAAATTATATTTTCTTATTTTTCAGATTTTATTTGATAAAAGCCTTACAAAAAATGGCCCTGTGTATATTAATTATATCAACATGAATGAGGGAGTAGTACCTCTACTGTCAAGAAATATCTAACAATCCAATTCGTTTTCTTTTTGTAAACAATTATAAGAAGAAAACACCAGAAAAAAATTATAAAGCCAAAGAGAAGTCAAGTACAAAGGAAACCAATAAATTTACTACGATTCATTTCAAGGTATTTCCGTAAATTGTGAAAATAACGAGGACCTGCTAGAAGAAAAACTAAAGAACGAAAACAGAACAAATAAAAAAATATTTATAATAGAAATATTTTAAATAAAATAAAAATTCTATGTTGGAAATAAACTAAAAGAAAATACAGTATAAAAATTCTAGTACAGATGTTATATAATAGTTTCAGTGACGGCCGAATTATAAGGGCAAAATTAACTTAACCTCTTATTGGCCAATGCCCCTTTCTTGTGACAAATTCTCTTTCTTCTCTTTCCAACCTCTAAAAAAACATAATCGTTCCAATAGAGAGAATATACAATAATTAATATTGTTTCTGGTAAGGATATTTTTTACTTCTGTTTTAATTAATGTATCTTTTGTATTTTTGAACTCTGGCTGGTAATGGGTTAAAGTTATTGTTTACCAAAGTGTGAAGACTTTCATCAAACATTATGTTTTGTAGTTAGTGAAAATGAATGATGAGAAATAGTAAGAAATATAAAAAATATAAAAAAGAAATATAAAAATATAAAAATAAAAAGACGAGGAAAAAGTAGAGGAAATTTGTTCTAAAATTATGATTATGGTGCCATATTAATCCATAATTGCTTTTTTGATCTCTTACTAGAAGACCGTTTTCTTTTCTCTTTGGAATCTTAAACATTTCAATCTATACAAAGTATTTTGCAATTGTTTATTTTAAATAAACGCCTAGATCCTCAATCTACACAGTCTTCAAAATGACCTGAATTTCAAAACAAAAAAGAACACAGCATCACATGATCTTACACCTACAGAGAGAGAGAGAGAAGGAAACAACCAGAAAGTAACCGAAAAACGAGAGATGAAAGGATAGCTCTAAAAAGCTGCCAAAATTAAACGAAGCTTACCAAGGCGAAACTAAATAAAAGAAGACAATATTTCATTAGTATTCATCACTCCGACCTAAAGCAGACGTAACAATACTAGTCATAATCCCGGGCGGGTGGCAACACCAAGCGTGTGGGTCTCCACTTTTACCGAATAGATTATTTTTTCTATTCTTTCGACAACAAGTTATTAAGTAAAAAGCAATAAAAAAAAAGAAAAGAAAGAAAATAAAAATAGACAAAGATAAAGACAAATAGGAAGAGGTCATGAACCCTCAAATATTTCATAATAACTCTTTTCTTTTTGAAAATAAATACAATATTCAAAAGACCACAGAAAATGTGAACGAATGTAAAATTCTTCTTTAAATTCTCCTCCTCTTCGCATCCATTAAATATTTCCTCTGCTTACCCTACCAATATCTATTTCATACACGTATATATTTATTTGGGGCATTGTTACTTTAATGACAACCTGCAATTTACAACACATTCATTCCTTTTATTCCACTCATTCACTCATTCATTCATAAACTTACATGACAATAACAGGGTAACAATGTAAACTGTCAAAAGTGTCAACATTGACAGGTTCTCATTTTGTTTTAAATCTAATGAACGAAGAGGCGAACGAACGAATGAACGAATCAACAAACGAATGAACCAACGAACGAACAAATGAACGGAGAAACGACGAATAGACATATGAACGGATACGTCATAAAAGGGCAAAATGGTGTAAAAAGGGTTTTGGTGGAGCGGAGGTGTGTCTTCGGTATGGTTAGTTGGTTGGATAAAGTTTACTGAAGGCATGTGTATACATGATTTACTTCCGCTGAAATGATCTAATAGATCTATCCTTTTCTCTCTTACGAATTCTGAAAACTCGTGAATTCTTTAGTAAGTATAAACTCGACTATAAATGAGAAAATAGTAATAATGTAATATGTTGAAGGAAAATATATATACTCGTACGAACCGTACAAATATACGAGCAGAAACGAGCATACATAATGTAAATGCATTTTTATGGATCTTTATGGACATATCTAGTGCATATCTAGAGTGCAGTAGCATACATATGTTTCTCCGATCTTTGTTATATCCGATGGATAAATAATTGCCTCAAATGACTGAAAAAAAATTTGTTAAAACCAAAGGATTATCTTAGAAAAATACCGTTAAAACCTAGCAAATAATGGCCCGTCGTAACGATAAAATGCTCTCTGCTGCTTTTACTGCAATTCTTGCAAAAGTAATTGACACATATTCGGCGGTTATTTCTTCCATTTACAGAGGATTAACAGAATGTGGAATGTATTAGAATAAAAAACAAATACAAGATAGATCCACTTATATGAAATGATTTGTGCGCATATTTGGCGATATTAAGAAAGACAGATAGATATAAAATACCATAAATACTAAAAAATATTTAAGAGAGTCATCTCTCTCCGTCTCCCTGCTCTTTCTATCTCTCTTTTATAGTATTTCATCAAAGAACGCGTGTGACAGAGAGCGAGAATAACAAGAAAAACCCAACCAGACTCAATCTATACCTGTGCAATGAACCATAAATTCCTATAAGAGACCAAAACTTGTCGCAACTTGTGACAAAAAAGCTTACACATTCATAAAACATACCTGCTCTCCTCACCTTCCTCCCAACCGTTCCCCTCACCAACGCTTCTCCACCCTGGTCTTTAGCCTTCTTTGAGTATTGCTTTATAATCCTTCATATATTCTAGATACTCATGTATCTAGATACGTTGCAACTTTATACACAAGCATGCAGGTTTTCCTTTGTATGACAATACAAAAAAGTAAATAATATAATACGAGCCAGCATAAACCGAATTTGGAATATTCCGATAGCCCAGTTTACGCAATTGAAACTTGTTTTCGATTGATTTTTAGAAGAAAATTTTATTTTTACCAACAAAATTTGACCCAAAAGTTTTGTAGTAAATTTGCAATGACATTATTTACTCTTTTGTAAATATTAGAGCATTTAAAATTATTTTCTAATAGAAAATTTCTATTATATAGGTTTCTGCTTTCGAAAGTTAGAATATATGAAAGGATAACCTGGAGGAAGAATAACCAAAAGTTATACATGTTACGAACTTACTTTCGAATAAACAACAATTTCAATAAAGCCTATTACGTTCTTTAGCCGAGAAAATAATTCTGACATATTTGTTAAGCGATGTTTATTGAAATCTAAAGAATAGAATAATTAAACACATTTCTAGATCCTACGAATGGTTTATAGCAAATTGGTAAATCCGTTAGCTCCAGTCTAGCTCTATCCATGCATAGTTAGGAGTTCATAACGCTTATGGAAATATTTTTAAAACATGTAAAAATTAATAAAGACTTGTTTAAGACCTTCTGAGGTCTAATTGCATTCAGTGTTCACAAGGCTCTGTTGGAAACATCTGTAAATTTAACTCACTGTTAAAGAAATCTAATAATTTTCACTGAAAAGATCTATTCATGGTATATTAATCTCTGTTAAAGACATATGATAATCTGCATTGAAAAGATTCGTTCATCTCTGTTAAAGAAATATATTAATGTGTATTCAAATATTATGTTAACTCTTAAGAATTTTTATTAACATCTGTTAATCTCTTTTATTTGTTAATCTCTGTCAAAGGGATCTGTTAATCTATACTAAGGAAGGTTTGTCAATCCCAGTTGGGTTACGAAAATATACTAATTTCTGTTAAAGAAATGCGTTAGTGTCTATTAAAGGGATCTCTTAATCTCTGTGTTAGAGGTTCACTAATATTTGTCGAAGATATATATCAATCTCTGTTATAGTTTTATTAATCTATGTTAAAAATCTGTTAGCCTCTGTTAAAGAGTTGTGTTAATTTTCGTTGAAGAGATCTGATGATATTTGTTAAAGACACATGTCAAGATCTTTTAAAGATATATATTAATCTCTGTTAAATATGAACTGTTCAATAACTAAGGATCTAGACATGATTGGGCTTCATATTTATCAAGAATTAATTAAGGACTTCTTTAAAGCCTCTTAACTGCAGCCGTGCAATACGAGTAGTAGATGTATTGTACTAAAAGCAAGTAAGCTTCCTCGAAATTGAGCCTTTATCATGGCTTTTAAACGTTCGAATTTAAGTTATTCAACAGAAATGAACATATAAATGCTGATTCTAATGATAATTATCATAATTAAGATAACTATGATACTAATTTATTACTCTGATATTTTACTTTCAGCAAGTTATTTTTGAAACACAAATCGCGACACAATACTAAGCATATAAGAATATTTTCTGAAGACTACCAGAGTTAGGTTTTGTTTTCAAAACCTTAGGAATGTTTCATTAAAATTAAGAGAGTTTAACTAATTAGGAAGATGGTAAAAAGTTTATTTCAAGTTTTATAGCACTGAATTATTTCGAATAATTCTGGAAGGAATTCTTAAGAATAAAATTTGATAAATTAATTGGCACAAACCAAAAAAACGGCTTGACAAAATGGATTTACCTCCATAGGCTTTACCTCCATATACAGACTTCAAATCGAGGGAAACCATTTGGAATTTTTCATTTCATTAATATTTGATAAAACAGGAAAGTCTGTTGCAAATTTTACGGCTTTAAGAGTTGTGGAAATACCAACAAACTCGCGGATCCGCGAATATTTTACTAAATTATTTAAGTTATGCTCATCGTAATACGTATGCTCGTGTATTTTTCTGTCATAAATTAATGACTCATCCCTCACTTAAAAAAGACATAAAAAATAATAACAAATAACTTTAGTTTACTTTAGTAAAAATATAAGTAAAAAATTTCCTCATTTTTAATTTATTCGACCTTCATTCTCCGTCTTCATCGCATCAATTTCAATATTTTGTTTGCCTCTCCGTCTGTGGGTCCATTCAGTCATGTACTCATAAAAAATGCGACATTTAATTTATAAAAAAAGAAGGGAATAAAAAGTTTGAATATAAATCCAACCGCTTTTATATTTCTCTGACGATTTAAATGTATCTTTGCAATCTCTTCTTCTTCAGTAAATATTCGCCATCGAAGAAGAAATTTCTACAAATTGATAACATGAAAAGGATAAAATTTTCATTAAGAACATTAAAAGCATTTCATTAAAACACCAACACAACACAAAAAGGAAAGTAAGAAGAGGAACTGATGTTATGAAGAAAAGCCAAATACCGTATACTGCTGTTAATAATCATTTACAGAAAGGATGCAATGCAATCGTGAAAAGTAAGTGAAAATCGCAGGAAGTATGTTAAAACCGCCCATACACGTACATACGTATAAAACCCACAGCGTATTTCATAACCCCTCACTAACATATCTTTTTATATAAATATGTACAGAAATTATGGGGTCAAATAAGAAAAAGATACAGGATAAGATTCCAGTAAATACAAAATCATTTGACCTTTTCAATAGAATACGTGAATGATATTACGTTATTTATAGGTATTTATCCTTACTTCACAAGCTTCTTTCTCCTGCCCACTATCTATCTCTCTCTCTCTTTTTATATCTGAAAAATGCATTGCTAAAGGGATTCTGATTATACTTGTTTATAAAAGCATATACTTTGTATATAACATAATATTCTTCCCAAACTACAATTTGTAACACGGTTTGGGGATTGGTTGAGGTCTAGTGCTCTGAAAACTAACCGCGGTTTTAAAATTTTGTTAATGTTATCCACAAGAGAGCATTATAAAAATTTTCAACGTACTATTTAGAATTACGATCCTTCAGATGCACCTGCAGCAGAAATACCATAAACTCTCCTTTGTGCAAAGTAGCAATTTTTAGTTCCTGTTGACAGTTTTTCACGTACAAAAATATACCTATAGAGACATTTTTAACGCTCTTACATTAACGTCATAATGTTAGAATTGCTAAATATAAAATTTTATGAATTTTTTTTAAATAATTCATTTCACAATCAATTATATATTTAAGATATTTGCTTTAATCCAAGTTTGCTTTGTAGACAAACCGGTTTCGGTGATGTCATCATTCTTGAAGAAAACGATAACACTGGAGATGGCACGTAGCCAAAATAGGTTTGTCTGCGAAGGAATCTTGACAAGGGATGAAGGAAGAGGGTTCCAAATATGTCAGGTGGACAGGTGTATCCTGTCAGCAAAAGAATATTAACAATTAGTCAGACATTTATTTATTCTCGTATCTCGAATAGATAAGACATAGAATTAGATGTAGATTAAAATCTTTAAATTCCATTAAGAGAAAACCGACTAAAATACGTTCGATGTAATCAAACTTTAACAATTTAACCGATCAATACAATTCTGATCGTGAAAATGAAAATCGCCCGAATAGAGTAAACCTCATAAGCCGCGTAATTTTACTTATCTGAGCAAGAAATACTTACGCTGGGATATATAATATGCGTACACATACTATTATACCACTGGAAATATTTATTTTTATGGATGCAGCAATACAGCAAATACAAATTAACAATAACAACAGCAACAAATGAAACTGTGTCAACTAAAATGTAAAATGCGTTGCGATGGCTTTGAAGCAAATTGCGTATGTGTTAATAGGGAAAGAAAGAGAGAGAGAGGGAATGATTTTCTTTCAAACTAGAATGACATTCAAAAGATTTTCACCCTTTTCGTTTATTTGTGGTCTGCTTCGCAATAACCATTTTCAACCTACTACGCGTCTAAACAAAGAAGTCAATCAATTGCACAATTACACAGTTGCATTTGAACAGCTGTTATTGTTGTTCGAGTTGTGGTTGTTGTCATTATTATTGTGGTATTTAGTTATTCGCCTTATAAAGTCATCTCATACAAATGGAACACATTTCCTTAGCGATGTTTACTCTCGTGTTTGCCTTTTTTTGTGAGAGAGAGAAGAGAGGAAGAGAAAAGAAAGAGGGTAAGAGTAAGAACGGAAGGAGATAGGGGATGGGTGGTGAACGAGCCGCGGATCGATAGTAGCCATATACGTAAGCAACAGTAGCAATAACAATGACGACGGGAAAAAACAACTACTCATATCGAATGCCGGTTGACAGTGTTTACAAAAATTTAGGGCAAAAATAAACACAAAATGTAATTTTTTCCCATTTTCATTTTCTTACTAGCTTCTCTTTTCAATTTCTCGTTTATGACTCTTGCAAGCAAAGCTGCAAAAATATAGTGAAGCGTTAAAGTGATATGGTTGGTTGGCGGAGGTAAGGCGGTAAATTCAAGAACTACAACAAAAGTCACCAGCATTTAGAACAACAACAACAACAACAGCAACAAAATCGCCATAAGCAATGCAAACGTAAACAAAAGAAACCAAGAATTACTTGAAACAAATCTAGCAAAAGTATTAAATGTTGTGACAAGTTCTTCGAATGGCAGTGACACACATGCCAGAACGTGAGGGGTGTGATGGATGAAGCATGGTGGTTTCTAGTAGTCGTTGGTGAAAGTATGGAAGCGATATGAGTTACATTTTAGTAAAACTTTCGCATTGGATTCAAATAATGCGACTTTATAGAATAAGAAAGTTTTGCTAAAACTTCGACAAAGACCGATCGAAGGAACAGAAGTCAAAAGCAATATGAAAAGGAAGATTTTGTAAAGATTGTTCAATGTAGGTGCTGTTACGTAATGGAAATTATTTCAATAATTTTTATTTTCTCTTCTGTACAATTCTAAACGCTTAGTACGGTAAAATAATTTTAAAATTATCTCCTTTTGTTCGAACAATATTCTATTATTTAGTACTTTTTTAATACTTTTCAATACTCCCACTGATTTCCTTTAAAAAATCCAAAAGAATAGTAAAAGAAATTAAAATTAGAGAAAGAAGGTGAAAATGACCACATTTTTTAGACATCTTTATATCTTTCACACTCTAAAGATTTAACATTTCCGCAAATTATTCGTTGAAACCAATTTACAAAATCTTTAATTTCAATCCAGAAGCAAATAATTTCATAAATATATAATTAATAACAAAATACTTTTCCATCGATGAAATCACGTATCGGTTTTTATTGTATTTTCATAAAAACGTGACCTTTGAGATTTTCACTCCATTTGATTCATCTTGGCTTTGTTTTAATTTCAAAAGTATTGAAATCCTAAAGCACAAAAAGGCAGCATAAGAAGAAAAGGAGCAAAAAAAACAAGGAAAGAAAAGAGCAAGAATTTTTCGATTATTATAGTAAACTCACGATTACTGTAATCCAATCATAGAGCACATATATCTTTCATACAGGCAATGCCGCCAACAATCGCGATTGCAAAGATTAATGTGATCCCACTAACAGTTTCTGCCTCGCCAAAAGAATATCGCGTAAAAAGTATAGCGATCAGAACAAATGCATTTGAGTGGAAATACAAATGAATAGCCATTTAATACTACTAAATAATAACATAAAATTATAAATTTTATATAAACAATTTTTTCGTTAGTGTAAATATTCTCATACAATCCTATTTGTAATCGCATTCCTTTTGGAAGTTTTGATCAATTAAAAGAGTACTGCACTTGTAATTTGTTTCTTCCTCACGAAACGAGTGGTCGTCCCTCAAAGAGGAAAGAAGGCATAGTGGAGTGAATATATTTACAATTTTCATATCTTTTCTCTGAAAAGATCAGAAAAAGTATTCGATTTCAATCGAATGATTGTGTGCATAAATAAATATCAGTTACATTCAAGTATATTGTATGAATTGTATGAGTTTATACCATTACAGTAGTTGTTATTCAACGTTGCGAATCGATATTGCTAGTGCTGTTGGAGCAGTTGTTGCCACTTCGTGATATTACTGTATCTTTCTTCGTTGAAATTCGATTTTTCGAAAAACAACCAAACAAGATATTACACAAAAATAGAAGTAAATAAATAAAGAGATAAATAAATAAAAATAAACACGCTGAATTCCTCAAAATGACTCGATTTTAGTCATTATTCAATAAATTTTACATTTTTTTGATTTTTTATTTTTTGCTTTCATTTTGAAAATGTTTTCATTTTGAGCTCTGTTATTTAGTATATAAATACAAAAAATTTCAAATATGTACCCAATTCTTAATAATTAGGTTAAATTCAAATCGAACCGAAATAAAATCTGTAAAAATATATTGAACTCTCGTGGTGATATGGTGAGAATATAAAATATAGTGAGAATACAAAAATGACTTGGTGTGAAAAAGAAGCGAGACAAATCTTATATAAGACACAGAGAAAGAGAGAGCGAGAGTTAGTGAGAGCTGCTTCCAAAAATTCAAAGCAAACAAAGCCGAAGAGAAATTAATCACCTTCTGATGCTTGTTTAGACTGTTTACCATAACACATTTAATCCATACTGCAGTGCTTCTGTGTATTTACAAACTATTAAAGGAGAATTTTTCCTAATTGATTTATGACGTAGCAATAATTTTTTCGTTTTGTTTTATATGCCATAATAAAACTCTTTTACATATCGAAATTTTGTTGCTGCTTCAAGATATTTTTATACCCTACACCCAAAGGGATATAAGAGTGTATTAAGATTTTTCCTCCGTTTGTAACGCGTTAAAGATGTGGTGTGACAGGCATGGAAAAGTATATACATTCTGGCTCAGAACAATTTCCTAAGTCGATTTAGCCCAGTCCCTTCGTTTGTCTGTCTGTCTGTTGAAATCACAATTACGAGGGAACGAAAAGAGGTATGGTCATGAAATATGGCACAAATATTCTTTGTTATTGTAAGCAGGTCGGTATTGATGATAAATGGGTGAGTGAAAAATCGAGTGAGAACCACGCCTACTTTCTATAGTTTATATGAATGTATGCACATACGAAACCCAAGACAAAATTTTACCCTAGAACTAAACCACGAATATTAAATAATGTTGCATAAAGTTGGCGTGATTCGCGTCTCTACTTGGAATACGGAAATATCCTGTGAGTGTAGGGTAAGCTTCGACCAGGCCGAAGATGCCATCCTTACTTGTTGTTTTTAACCACCCGCCAAAGGTCCCATTCTCTGATACTTTTTAGGCTACTTTCAGGCTTTAAGACGATTTATAAGATGAAGAAGCGTAGAATAATTTTAAAACTTAAATTAGTTTGTTGGTTATTTCAGAAATTTTTACTGAAGAATAATTTAATTGTAGTGAACAAAGAATTTTGAATCAAAGAGTAAATGACTCATCAACAAAGAAAGAGGATTTGGCAATATTTGAGGAAAATCAGAACACCCTAAAAACTCAATAGCTGGGAGTGGATTTTAATTATCAATATTTCAATTTTAAATTAAAAAAAATGTTAAAGGAATTCATTGATAGGTATGAGTGCGACATTTTTAATATCTAATCAGTTTTTTCTCAAATTAAATTTGTTGCTTATTTTGGTAGTAATTTCCTACAAGAGAAATATTTATTTGTAACTGAATTAAAATTATTACTTATATCAAAAGTTATTAGAAGTATTAGTTATGCGTTTAGTGACAATCCAAATAAGAGCAAATGAAAGGCAATGATATTCCAACACATTAATCTCTTATGAATACTTTAACGAGAGATTTAAGTACTAATTTTTACTCAGAGTACAATGACGTCAGGGTAATTTGTTCAAATATTCACCTCTTCAGTGCAAGGTATGGTAGATTGTATATTAAGTTGTGGGACAGACGGCTATTTATATTTTACTTCAAACCTACCTTCGTCCTTCTCGCGTTGAAGCTCTGAACGTAATACCTGGATACGAACAATTTGTCGTAAATATTCATTGATATGATTCATCAATTGTTTGGTGAGCATTTTTGCAGCGATAAACACAGAGAATATATAAATATGTGAATTTTAAAAAAACTGTCTGTGGCGACTGACTGACACAGATCCTTGTGCAAACCTTTAAATTTTTAAAATTCGTTTTGAATAATTTAATGATTTGTTTGGATTTTATTTTACTATATAAAATTGAATAGTAAATAAATATTAACACCTTTCTCTTTTTATTTCAAAATTGTAAGTTTTTTGCGTGAAATTTCAATTTTCAAGAACTGATGAGTCATACAAACACACAAACATCCCGAACACGTAGCTAGAAAGAACAAATAAGTCAAAATGGGATCAATATTTAAATCTTTTTATGAAGCGCTTTCAATACGTTATTTCCATTACCTGAATATTTTTGCTACTAAACGTTATGAAGGCTAACGTTTCGATAAATACAAAATCAACAGCGATAACAGATATAAGAAATATTTGATTTGCTCCAAAGGCTTGATTTTCATTCGATATCATATTTTTATTTCTATTTACCAATTTCAACTGATAAGATTAAAAATATATAAAATATGCGTAGTAGTATTTAAAAATTATATTAGTTTTGCTCAAAGACGCAAGAGGAGAGAAGACTCAAGAAGGAAAAGGCGGTAAAGCAATTTCAATATTTTATCAATGGGTCCCTTTATCGAAAAAGCCATTTTATGTATTTAACGATTTCGCGCATAAATGAAGCATTTTTTACAAATTCGCTTCAAAAGAAAATTTATCTCTTTTCATGCCGAGCCGCTAAATCATAATCATCGTACAAAAATCGTTTAATGACATCATTATATAAAATGTGAAATTCTTGCAATAAATTATCTTAAATTATTTTTGTAGAGCTTTTCTATGTTTTATATTGCATAATATTGCCACTTATGCCAAGCGTTTGACCTAATTTTTGTTTTTGCTAACAACGAACTCGCAGTTAGCCCATTACTGTGTTTCTTTATTTTGGTAACAACATTTTATATAAAAAAATAAAAACTATTTAACATACGAATAATGGAATTATACAAAGAGGCGTTTATATACGTTACCCCTGTAATGAAGTTATTAATTGAAGTAATAATAATGCTCAGATTTTAATCTAATTATAACGAACTAAAACAGAAATCGTCATGCTGTATCGTATATAGTAAGGAAATATATCTCTATTGTATTCAACGTAGACGACTCATCGACAACGAAAAAGACCTCCCAAGAGCATAAATGCGGGTGTAATCAAAATCTTTGAAATTCTTGTAATGTAATCGCCCTCGAAAAAGTATTTCTTGTGCGGGCATAAATACGAAAATGAATAAACAATAAAAAATTCAATATAAATAAGATTTACTCTCAACTTTACCCAAAAAAAATTATTATTGTTTGCATAAAAAAATGTAAAAAATTCAAAGAATTTTCGTTTCATAAATACAGAGATCATTATTCTATTAATTAATATTCTAATATTAAGAAATGTTGCGCAATATTTCATTCAATTAAGAATCATTACTGAATCGATTGTCAGAAGTTGGTGGAGCAGCAGAGCATGTAATGAATCATCCAAATTTATTTCTTTTAATGCATTTTATTTAAAAGTGAAAACACTTTTATGGAGTCATTAAAAAGGAAAGGTCATTACTCTCTAAAAGAAAATTTTCTTTGTGATATTTGGGATTATTCGTCTCCGAATCATGCACGAAGTTTTCATATTATTTACAAGCGAATTATATTCGTAATTTATTAATCTATCATCTCGAAAGAATGAATCAATGCAATTATATTTATAGAACTTTAAAGCAAGAATTGCCAGGCATTATTCAAGACGTCGATTTCTTGATTATGAAATTAAATTGTCAAACCAACACTTTTATGGAAAAAGAACTAAATAATTTATGCTGAAGTTTTTCTTTTCAAAATCGAAGTAAAACACGTGAAGAAAACTTCTATTATTTATTTAAAACCTCTTTCGTTTAAAGATTTAAATTTTAAATATATATATAATTAATTTCTATTAATGATATAAAGATATTAATTATTAATACAAAAATATCCATCATTCAACTTTCGACACTAATTTTCCACGTATTGCTTTTGCTACCAGTTTCTCATTAAATTATAACTTTTTATATTACTTTCAATTATTTGCTTTTACAATTTCCATTCCACACAAAATCTCTTAATACATTAGTGCATTATCAATTTACATTTTTTGCACACATATTTTCACGAAATTGGAAATCTGTTACCTTTTACTTGTATTTCTTTTGAAATGTTTACATTATTATGCATCGAAACTATTAAGTTGGTTAAAGCTTTCTACCCTTAAACTTAATATTTAACTTAGTGTTGTAAAACTAGTCCAATTTGATAGTTAATTAAAACAATTTAATGCCATATTTTTCAATGATTTTTCCAATAATTCATAGAAAAATAGTATTTAAAACTTGACAAAACAATTAAAAGGATTTAATTCGCATTTCTCTTCAATAGAAGTCTGACATCTTTTGATCTTTGACATTTCTATCTCCTTGATAGACATTCCTTTGATTCGTTAAATGTGATCTATAATCAAATCAATATGATAATAAATCAAGTGATAATAACTTCTCATCGGATTCAGCCAGATGTCAGTCAAACTCTCTGCTCAATACAAATTATATCGGATCTACATGCATAATAAATAGTTTACTGACTATTTCAAAAACATTTTGATTATTATATAAAAACTATTTATGATTTGGAATTTAGAAGCATTGATGTTCAAACAGTCCTAGAGGGTTTTTCTCATCTCGATTTTATAAGAAAGGCTTCAATATTGAAACGTATATAACTTTATAGTATAGAATTCTCCGCCTCCGCACAGGCGAGCTGAGTGAAATAGTTCATATCAAAACCAATCGAATTTATCTATACCAACCTAAAAACATGACCCATAACCGCGCTAGACACTTTAATGAAATTTCTCGGTTACGACTACAGTCCAAAGCATTCAATTTTCTTGACCAAGTTTCATTTCAGTTTCCTTTTCTTTTATTTGAGGTAAGTTTTTATTTACGATGTCTGTTTTTTCACAATAACATTCCATCAATTATAATTATATTCATTTCTGTAGTTTTTACTGAAAATTAACAAAGTAAATCTTAAACAACTCATTGCGCTTTTTTCTTTTATATATTTATTCACCAATATTTTACTTCCATTTGACTATGCTTGCTTTCGTTCTCGTACAACAAATTAATAAAATAAAAAGTCAACCAAACCTTTTGAACAACTGACTGACCGACTGGTTGGTTAAAGGAATATGCTGCCATCCATCATTAAAGTTCGGTACGGTCCGTTTCGGATGGGTTACTTTTTTGTTACAGTGATGATTGCTATCGGACCTGTGTGCGGCTCGAGGAATTCTTCCGCTCGAATAATAAACAAGCAAAAGAAAAAAGTTGTGCACAATACTCGCTCACTCACAAATGGTAAAACATCAAGGAAAGCCTAACACCAACAATGTGAGCAACAACCTGTTCCGAGTGAGGTTTCAAAATTTAAAGTTCTTAATTGCTGGATTTAATTGTTTCCTTTTCAATTATTAGGAAAAAGTGTTGCCATATCACCAAATATAGTTGTACAATTATTTTTGAATTTATTTTCTGTTTTCTAAAAGTGATTTTATGATTTTATAAATAAAGTAAAATCAAAGCGTAAAGTTGTAGCATCGTAAAATATGTCGCACATTATTAATAAATATGTAATTTTTGAGTCTATACATATAATGATACATGATAGATACTTTATAACTGCTATGTCTATTTCAAAATATACATTTTAGGCCGAATTTGAACCAAATATCGATTTGGGGGTGGTATTAAATTAATCCACACAATTAACAAAGATATCGATAACGTATTTCATATTTAGGTTGACAATACTTTTGAATGATAAATTAACTTGTCGAAATCAAAATTCGTAGCACCGATATGCAAAATTATCGAATCATCGGTGAACAATGAGACTTTCCTCAATTTTCTTACTGAGATGACACTCTTCATAATTGTAAGAAATTAAAATTCACGTTATCCCCTACATAAAATTAACAATATCATCTTAATAAAAATTAAAACAAATAATGAAAAACTGATATAAAACTCATCATTCATTATTCATTCAAACTAAAACTTTTGTTTACATGAGACTGAAAATATGAAGCGAAATATTGCAATTAGAGTTATTATTTTCATTAATTGGCAGTAAATACTCAGTATTTATTGTCAGGGTTTAAATGGTTTGAAGAAAATTTCCTAAAACGCACAATTATTTCAGGAACAACGGACAACTCAATTCAGTTAACTATTCACGATATGTATGGCTTCTTAAATAATTTCTATTCGGTTTTTTTTCTCCAATGATGAAAGCAATTTTTTATGCTCTCATCATTTACAATGACTTTTCGAGACCAGAAAAGAGGCTTTCTATTATAGCGTGGATTTCTTTAGGAATAAATTCAAAATTGTCTATTATTTCGTGTACAGATTGTTAAATGTAACTCCGGTATATAAAAAAAACAATCCAAAATATACTGTAAGAATTCTAATGTTCACCGCAATTGTCTCATAAAATTATATGCAATTGGCAACTCGTTTCATTTTTTATGGAATTAACAGCCTTATAATGTATCACGATACGAACACGATTCGAAAACTTTGACGAACACGAAACAAAAACGAAGGCTCTGATAATGAAACCTCTTCGTTCACTTCGTTTCATTTCCAATTTATTGTTGTTGGCATCTACAGAAAATGTGCGATTGTTTACCTCCTACCACTTCTCCCCTCCTTGCAATCATAAGCAGCATGCTTCTTTGCTTTGACGATCGCATTTTTGTTATCGTCAATTTTGACAACCCTTTCGTGAAGTATTCGTGATACATTATTAAGTGATTTCCAATCGAACACGGGAATGCATGTAAAAAACAACAACAAAAATCTAGTTTTCGATTCGTGTTCGTTACGTTTTCGTTATCGTTATTTTGGCATTCTTCTTCATCATTTCTTCGTTAAATCGAAGAAAAGCGGGGAAATAGCAAAAGAAAATCGAAGATTACGTTTTCGTATCGTGATACATTATAAGGCTGTAAATAGGTTTCGTATAACAAACTAGTACGACCCTGTATAAGTATGATAGGATGCTCCGATAGTAAAAAAATGTCAAGGGATGGAACGTCAATATAAGTGTCAAAGGATGGAGCGTAATATAAGTGTCAATGCAAGAAAAAGTCGTCAACTTTTAATTCCTTTCCTAAATGATCCATCAAGGGATTATATGCTATAGCTAAAATTAAGACTACATAAACAAATTTTATTGAGAGCAATTTGTTATATCTGTACAATTTTTTATTTATTGTTTTTTATATAATTTATATTTATAAATTAATTATTTTCAATTACCGTTCAAATCCTTCGTCAATTGCGATCGGGTCGACATTTTTTGTTGATTTTTACAGAAAAAATATTCAGAAGAGATATTTGTTCAATTCCCGGATGCAAGTAAAAAGGATTTTTCACAAATCGTGTGGTTCCACCGGGATGGGCCGACGTTGGCGCTGAAGTGCAAAACTGGATCCGCAACCACCGCCTGCCTGATTAATTACCGGTTGGTTTTCGTTTTGCTGGGAAGCTAGAATTCTTATTTTTCATTTACACGAGAGCGCACATAAACCATTTTTAAAAGGTGTTCCTCCCAAAATAAAGTTAAATCACTTTTGTTAATGTCATATTCGCAAACTAATTTTCTGTATATTTTTCATTTATTTACACAAACAACACTGAACCGAGATTTTTCTTTTCACTTTCTCACATCCTTCTTCCGCGTCAACTAGCAGTGAAAACGAGATTTCTCCTTTTCCACTCTTCTCTTTAGAGATATTCTTTTCCACTAGATTTATTGAGTCTTTTGCTTGCTAAAGGTAAACACTAAAATTCCACACTTATGTTCTAATCGATATTTATTCATTTTTCATAAGTAACTATTTCACCCTTAAAAAGAAAAACATATATTAGATCAACACAGCACACAGAGACGACGCTCAGGAAGAAGCAACAATACACAATGCCGTCAAAACTGAAAATGCCAAAAAAATTTACATGACTACACCAAACCAGCGTATTAACGCATGCGAACGAATCGCAAGTCAAAAGCAAATGTCAAAAGCAAATATCAAAAGCACACAGGAAGAGTTGCAAGCGTCAATTAGTTGTCGAATCAGTAATGGCAGAAACATAGAACATCTCCCGTGACATTGGCTTCGGCAATGTGTCAAAATGCTGTATTCGATAAAGCCTAAGCCCAGAGGCTAAATTTTTTTATAAAGGTAAGTCTGCTTTCAATTGCAAGAGAAAAGAAGATCGGCCAGAGATGACGACAAAAATGGAAGGTGTCGAAAAAAGTATAGCGACATTTTACTTTCCCCCTGAATCTGTACTAGGTTAACACATCGCCGAGACCAAAGTCGCGTGAGTTTTTCTGCCTGCTTCTGCACGTCAAGCTTTTGACAACGACGAAAAGGACTGTCAAAAGCTTCAAGCGTTCTCTAATAACAAATTAACTCAATTTAAAATTATGCTGCGGAATTTATTATTTTGCAATTGCTAAATATGGAAAAATAAAATCTGCAAAGTAGAGTCCTTTCAAAAGAGCCTTTTAAAGCGCTTTGCTGCGCTTTTGCTGTAAAATAGACTGCCCAGGTCTATTATAAACTCTTCTGTGAAAGGCGAGACCAAAATTTTCCATATTTCTAACTAGATTTTGACATGCCGATTTTCTTTTCGGCTGTCAAAATTGAATTGAAGCCGCAAATTTATTAAAGTAACTGAAGTAAACCACCGACTTAAATTAATGTTAAAAAATAAATCGGGCTCACAAGTTTTTTGTTTAATTATAATAGACCACAACGCAAATTCTTCATAAATTGTCTTATTAAGTAATATTAAAAACTAAATAACTGTGTTGTTATCACAGAATAGAACTCTAAAAATTTAGAATTTTTATAAAAACTGCCCTGCATTTGACGTAATTGAAATATGGTGGCCACACTCGTGATAATCTATTTTGACACTTTGCCTTCATGCAAACAGAAAATTTGATTCGAGCGCCCGTAAAAAGAACTTGGAGTAAAGAAAAAACAATTAGTTTTGCAGAGATGGCGGGTTTGGGTGCATTGAATAAGTTGTTGAATTTTCAGAAACTATTATTGTCCTTGCGTAAGTAATTCGAATATAAAATTTAAAATATGAAGTTTGCGAAAGTGGAAAAGGTTTTCCGTCCCCATTTGACAAACTGACATTTGGTTATAAAAAAACTGACAGCTGCTAAGGCGATATTTTAGTAGTGGAACATTTCAGTTAGGAATCGTAGGTGTAATGATATGAGTAAATTCTATATTAATTAATAAATAATTAAAATCCAACGTTCATAATTACAATTTGTGTGAAATTTATATAAATATAAAATAAATCAAAATGTCAAATGCCGAGCCGGGTCCCGTTTCATTACCCACAACAACTCTCGAGGAATTCTCAGTAATATCGCAGCCGGCGGCGGAAAACTTGATCAAACTTATTAAACAATTATTTGTAGAAGGTCAATATGAGGGCGTTGCCCTGCTTTTCTCAAGTCCAACAGAGGCGGAACGTAATCTAGAATCTCTAAAAATTGTCGCTTCTGATGTGTTGCGCGATATATGCAAGGAATATCTAAATGATGTCAACTATGAAAAAAACATGGCATTGTACGATTGCGCCGAACAGTTGTTACTAACGGTTGCTAAAAATGGCCCAGCCGAAGAATTACTATTGGAACTCCTGGAAATGGTAGAGGAAGAGATATCTGATAATGCCTTCACATCAACGCTCAAAGCCTTGCAGGTGATTTTGTTGCGTTTATTTGATAAGAAACCGCGTGCAATCGAATGGAGCTTTAACTCCATACAAAGCCGCATTGCAGAACTGCCAGCTCCACACTATTTAAATGAAGGATATGATTTAAAGCAACAGCGCTTGTTGGAACAAGATGATGATGTATTACGTATACTAACGAATTACATTACAATAGGCTTATTTTACGAACCCCTTTTGACGAAATTTAAAAAACGAACCGATATTAATATTTTTCGTTCCAACAAAGTCGATAGTCGGAATGCACTTTGCTGCTTCTTAGTACAACTTCTTGGTCGTCCTTTAGCATTGCTAGATCTTAGCACAGTTAATACCGAACAACGATCAAATACGTATACGACGCAGTGCGCATGCAACATAGCTAACGCGATCACCGAATGTTTAATTGATCCTCTCTATCTGTTGTTGTTTGTAGAAAAGCGTGTGCGCTGGAAGCATCGTTTGAATCCTGATAAAGGTGTTTTTGAAATGAGTTCAGAAAATATATTTCTAATTGATGAAAAACTACCTCTCGTAGGATTAGCCATTTATTATTATATGGTAATAGTTGAGCGAGTGACATTGGATCGTGTACCGAAAGTATATGCAGAACTTTATATTTTTGAATCCTGTTTATATCTTGTTACAGAACTGTTAAATCAAGCTGAGCCGCCTTTGCATTATCGTGGTCTGTTATTGGGCAAACGCCTCTTGGAAATATTGCAACAAGAAGTGCCGGCTGTAGAATTAGAATTGGTAGTTCATAAAATTTTCTGCAATGAGTTGTGCAATATTATTGGTTTCTCAACACAAAAACATTTGCGCCAAGAGGGTGTGCAATTGCTGCGCCTATACATCTTAAAATTTGATGATGAAGGAAAATATTTAATTATCAGGAATTTACTGTCGTCTATTGGACATACAGGAATTGCCGGCTATTTGATTGTTATCTACAAGGATTTAGTCGCAAATGCTCTCCTATCGTCGTCGATCGACAATAATTTGCCAATATACTTTTCGGGCGAACATTTTCGCGACATTTTCTTACAGGACATTTGCTACCTCCCAAATGGTGCAACAACCGATATAATCGATCAAGCAGACAAATTAATATCTTCACTAAATGTTGTGCGTTTTTTTGCCTTAAAGGATTTAAAGAATCGAACAGGCTTCTGGAATTTTATCGACGATATTGAAAAACAATTTCTATCGCCATTGCTTCAAGGTTTGGAAATATCCAAAGCACATTATAAAAGCGAATTGGAAAATGTTCAAAAAAATTTCCAAAATGAATTAAAGGATGAACAAAGAGAACATTTGAAATTGCTGGAAATAAACATTGCTAACGATACATCAGGAGGAAATAAAAACAAGTCAAATTTGGAATTAGATCGTAAACAAAAGATAGAAATTCTTACTCAAGATCTGTGTGCGTTGGATTTGGTACATAGTCTATTGGCACGTGTAACGGAGTGCTTGGAAAGTTCAATTCGAAATTATAGAAATAAAAATTAATTTGGTTTTTGTTGACTTACTATCTACTTTTTACGGAAAAGAAAAATATACATGGAATTATTTCTTTTCAAGTCGGTCTCTTTAATTGACAAAACAAAAACTTAAGTACTTAAGAAACTTTAGAATAATTGTGGGTTTCTCATACTGGGGACACCCATGAAAAAGATCATTCAGGAATCAGCATTACTTATAATAATATTTTAGGCTTTATAATGTGAGGAAAATTTGCGACGTTTAATAAAATTCTATATCTTTTCGGTTTTATGTGGAAAGTTTTATGAATACTGGATGGTTTTTTGATTATCATTCTGTTTCAAAATGTAGTAAAATACGATAGAATGTTTTGTCGGCTATTAAGGAACAGAATGAAGGGAAATACCTTTATGATTCAAAAATTAAATAAGTGGCAATAACCTCAATAACATACGGTTTTTTGCGTCACTCCCAGAAATACCATTTCTGAGAAATATTTTATATTAATTAGTCTTCATTCTTGGAAAATTACAATTGAATTTGATAAAAATTAAAATTTGTAATATTTTGCAGATTGTAAACAATTCAACTGTAAATAGTATTCAGTTCAAATTTGTACAAATGCAGTTGCGACATTCATATTTATGAATTCCGAAATAAAAAAGTGACAAACGAAGTCATTCTGCATAGCGTAAAAATCCATATATCCATATTAACAGTGCTTTATTTAAATTAATCGAACATTAAATCAAAATTCATTAATGCAGACCTTCGCCAAAAATGCAAAAGTAATTTGGGAAATAGGAAATTTGAAAAAAGATTGACCTTAAAAATTAATCAGCATCCATCTGCATCTATACAAATCTATTCGATATTATCAAAATAAGCGCAATTGATAATCGTCTTAATAGGAAATAATAATAAAAACATTTGCAATAAACACAACTAAATTTGCTCGAAATGTTTGCAAATAGTTCGCAAACAACGTGATTTCCTTCATTAATACAATTCATTTATTTTAAATATAACCATAATATCTAAAAAATTAGCATATGAACACCAATCGGTGAACTGTATTATTGATTTTAGTTGGACGTTACTGACCCACTTGTGAAATACACAGGCAGGAGCGTATGGAGATTTTAGATATTGAAGGAGCACGAAACTGTCTTTTACAATGAAAGTGCAGAAAAAATTTTGATTTTTAATATTTTCTATTTTCATTTTTCCTCGCTGAAAAAGGGGGCGTTATTTACAGCAGTAGAGCGCCTCTCTACGCCGCTGCATGGAAGTATCTAATTCGAAAACAATGTTTTTGTATTGTTGCAGACTGGCAACATTTCGTACCTGGTTATTGTACAAATATAAATCCATATTTAATGAACAGACAACGAAATGTGTCGTGTCTATGCACCACACATTCATCGCATTCAACACATAATCTACAAACAACTACGCCGTCACATTTAATACACACTCTACGCTTTTACTGCACGAATAAATCTAATCCGTCTAATCAAAATATAACAACAACAACAACAGCAACAATAACATCCGCATCGCATAATTTTTTGAATACAATTACTACACCTGCGCCATCTCCCAACACCATCGATGAATTTCGTGCTCGTGAAGAAAAACGCGAACAAGAATTTGCCCAACAACAAGCTTCGCAGGATTCCAAACAGAAGAACGATTCAGAAGAGGAATCGAAACGTCATAAAGTAGAAGCAATTCGTCGTAAGATTTTATGCGCCGCATTAGAACACGTACCGACACTCGGATGGACGCGTAATGCTATTATACAGGGTGCTGAGGATGTGGGGATGCCAAGTGTAGTGCATGGTATGTTTCCAGAAGGTGGTTTTGCTCTAGTTTCGTTTTTCAATGGCCGATGCAATGAGCGATTGTTGGAGAAATTACAGAAGGAAACGCAGGATAGCCGACGTAGTGAAATGGATCATGTCGATTTTCTGGTGGGCGCGGTACGTGCTCGTCTTGAGCTGTTGATACCTTATAAAGATCATTGGCCGCAAGCGATGGCTTTAATCGCTTCACCACAAAATGCATCAACTGCGCTGGCGCAGGTGCTGACACTGGTAGATGATATTTGTTATTTTGCAGGAGATCGTTCAGTGGATGTGAGCGAATACAATATATATAATTTCTTTTAAGAGAAAAAAATTCTCTTTGTCTCTTTCTCGCGATCTTTTAGATCGGTTGGTATACTCGTCGCATTGGTTTAGCGACTATAATGAAAATGACTGAACTTTACATGCTTCAGGATAAATCTCCAGATCATGCCAATACCTGGGAGTTCCTCAAAAATCGTATGGATGAAGCTGTACAACTGCAGATGATGCTTTCACAAAGTGAAGATATGACGCACCGATTGCAACGTTCATTTAATTCAGCCTTTATAACGGTATTGCCAACTAAGCATTTTAAAATACGTGATTTAAAAGTAAATTTTTATTGCTATTTATCGATTTTTTTATTTTTCAGGCAAGAAATATTCTTGGTTTGGGTTACAATCGCTGATAAAATTTAGTCAAAGTCAATTAGTTGTTGATTTATACACAAAATCCAGTCAAATTAAAATTTAATTATACTTAGTTTATAAATCCTTTTGGTAATCAGAGAGGCTAAGTTTAGATGAGCATTTCAATTCGTTTCTCTTTAAATCATAAAATTTAAGCTTAACTTTATTTGGAATATGAAAAATAGTATTTAGTTTATCTAGAAATATTTCTAATTCAAATTTTAAATATCACTCAGTTATTAAATATTCCGATAAAGGTGATTAACTACCCACCCAGTTGTAACAGCAGCCAGTCGTTTTCTAATTATAAATAATTGTAAATAAAAATAAATCATAAAAAACTTACGAAAATAAAAATACAATTGAAATTTAAAAGCTTTTAATCATAAATTATGTTTATATAAAAGGTTGGATTAAAAATCATGGTTGGATTAAAAATTACGATAATTTCAAATATGAAACAATCATTCTTGACATATAATTTCTTCACAACGTATTTATAAAAATGTTCCACTTGATCTTAAAGTGGTTTTAGGTACGCCTCACCATCGCAAGCAACGTCCTGAGATCTGGAAGTTAACAGATCATTAATAGAATAGCAGAACGACAGAATAATCGATAACAGAAAATGTTCAATCTTTGAAGTCCTAAAATATTAAATCATACATTGTATCCTTCTGTTCTGCAGCTGAATCCTTGATCTGTTTCTCCGATGATGTTTTATTGATAAGATTTTCTAAAGTTTTAATGATTTCTGTAAAAGTCGGTCGCTCTGCGGGATGGAAAGACCAGCATTTGTGCATTAAATTGTAACTGTTAAATACACGTTAAAATTATTATATAATTTATGAAAGTATTTAATACGTATTCACTTTATATACGGGGTGTTCTGCATACAATTGGAGAGAAAAAAAATTTCAAAAAGAATCGGCACAGAAAATAGCTTAAAAAATTGCTATAAAATTAATTCGTATAAGTTGTAACACTTGAAGCACCCCAAAACAGATTCTTATAGCATTTCATGAAGAACGCTCTGTATATATTTGTTATATATATGCGCTTATTCCCAGGTTCGCATCGTCTCATCTGGTCTCGATTTTCCAGTCGCCTTGCAACTATTCGACATAGCTGTACAACCAAACAGTTGAATGGCAACCGGAAAAATGAGACGATGACGAATTTTGGAGTAATCGCGCTAATAATTTTCAATGACTCACAATTCTTGTTCACAATTTTTGGGTTTCTCCATGCGATAACCAGATTTTAGCAGATCTAATAAATCCTTTGTGGATGTCGTGGGATAAGGAATACCACCCAAAGTAACAATTTCATATAAAAGTATACCGTAAGACCAGCTGAAACGATTATAAACGGTAACTCTCAGTTGGTTTGGAATGTGCGAATTTATATCAAAACTTTAATTAAGAAGAATTTTAATACAAAAGATTTTGCATCACAATCGATACTTCATAATAATCTTCGGTGTGTGTTTACAGCAATTTATACTTCGCTTACACATCACTCTGGGTGGTGTACACTTGATGCGTCATCGATTCAAGAGCCATCCATTTAATTGGCAATTTACCATTGCCGATCTTCTTGTAAATATTTTCTTGATAAACGTCACGACTTAGCCTAAACGAAAATTGGTAATAATGAAGAATAAATTGTAACTCTGCAATTATCGAGCTTACCCAAAATCTGCGATTTTAATAGTACGATCTGAAGAAACGAGTACATTCCTTGCAGCCAGATCACGATGGACAACTTTATTCTTGGCTAAAAATTCCTGAAATTAATAAAACATAATTCAATTTTATATAAATTTTTTCCTAGAATTGATACAAAATTATTTCTTTTACATTATATTATTTATTATTTTTATATTAATTTTATATTATATCGTTTATATTATTTTGAAATAGAAAAATATTTGCGTAATCACCATCAATCACCATTAATTAATGCGTTCATAAACATTTAATTCTGTTTGGGAAAATCATTACACGAATCTTTGATTCAAATCTATTAAATTTATTATAAAAATAAAAGAAAGCCATGATTAATTCTAACAATAATTCTAACAATAATTACTGTATACGTGTATGTGTATATGTTTATAACTTACCATACCCACCGCCACCTGTTTGGCAATGTCTAACAAATCGGCTGCTGATAATGGTATTCTGTTAAGACTATTAGTGGTGTAAGTCGTTTCAGAAGATGCGCTCAATTTAGTTCGGGTATGTTCAGAATAATCGTAGTCATTATTGTTATCATAATCATAGTCATTATTATTATTATTATTATTATTAAACGTTACTGATCTCGATTTTTTCAACACAGTATTTACTTCGTTTTCAGTTGTTTTAGCTTTAAAGGACATCGTCGAATTTTTCTCATAGCATTTATTTTCAACAAATCTCTTGACTCTTATCCTCTTCCTTGAACTTCTACCATTATTTCTTCTCAACAGAAGTTTGCAATCGCAATTTCTAATTTTAATTGTTGGAACATACGAATGATTACCTGAGTCTGACTCTGGAATAGCTTTAGAACATTGATGGTGACTAGAGAAAGGCGTGAGGTAAGGAAGGGATAATGAAGTGGCTGTGGAAAGGATAGTGTGGGGAATTGTAGTGAGCCGTTGACCCATTTGTAAATTGTCTTTTGTATTTATCATATCTACGCGACATTTACACGCGCTAGTACAAATTTCTGAATATCCATAAGATTTATTATCTCTAGCTGTCAATTTGGTTGTTATTTTCGAATCCGTTGGCGTTGTTTGAGTTTCAACTGTTGTTCTTTTTTCAGCAGTGTTACCATTTATAATTGCTGCTGTTGTTTCAATAGTTGTTGTTGTACTTTTTTGCATTGTTGTGGAAATATGACATCCGGCACTGTTGTTGCAATCGTTTTTGTGTAGATTGTGATATTTTTCTTGGATTTTTTCGACAACAACAGCATCCAAATTCAATGTTCTCGTGAATTTCCGTGGAATGTTATTGTTTGCGATGCTATTTCCGACGTTGCCATTTCCGAGGTATTTTTTATTTTTAACATTTTGATGAGGACGTTGATAGTTGTTTCTTTTATTTGTACTGTTATTGTCATTAAATCTTCTCGCTAGTCTCTTGTGCCTGATTTTTACACTGTTTCCATTGCCAAGTCTTCCTCTTCCTCCTGTTCCTCCTTCTCGTAATATTCGTTGTTTGAAACGTGATTCTATGGATTTACCGGTAGTAAACGAAATGTACGAAGCAGGCAGTATTAAAGCTTCGCCTTTAACATACAATTCTTGCAAATATTTCCATTCATTTCTATTGATTGAATATAAAATTTTGGTGCGAGACAACGATGGCGGCAATAACAATAACAACAACACAGCATGTTATTGAAAATAGTAGGGAAAAAATGACGTAGAATTAAATAAAAATATTAAAAATATCTATGATATCCACGCGATTGTAAAAAACTATATAAATTTACCGTAAAAAATTTAACAGATTTCCTAAGCTGCAAAATTCTGTTAACAGCATCATTTCGCTAATGGTCTTCGTATAATGTCCAATAATTCCCACAATATTTGGATGTTGTTCAACAGATTTCATAACCTCGATTTCGCGACGGAAGGCGCGTATATCATCCATTGTAGGTTGAACTGTATGATAGACAACAACAACAACAACAAAACAACAAATGTCAACAAATATAAAAAACGGATCAACGAAAAAATGCAAATTAATATTTTCGTATCTCATACATATCTAATTTATTTTCATCTAAAAAACAAATATTTAACCAAATCTTTGATTTGGAAGAAATTTGTCAATCAAAAATTCGATCCAAATTTTTTACTCTATTCTGACTATGCTCTTTTTACGTTATCACAACCATATTACCATTTTCGCACTCTCCTTAATTCGTACCAACCTTTCAACATTTTTACAGCCACTTCCCGCGATCCAAACTTTTCATCGTGAAAGATTCCTCGTCGCACGAGACCAAAAGCCCCTTCGCCAAGTATCTCGAGCAATCTTAAATTATTCTTTTCTATTTCCATCGCATCGTTGAAACAGATTTTCCCATCAAAATCTAAATCCGTTAACGAGTCGGTTTTTGCACTCGTCGTGTCGAGAAAAGTAATGTGTTTTTTTGTAAAATCAAATGGTTTATTGATGGTTTCCTTTTTCTCTAAATCCTAAAGAAATTAAAAGAAAATAAAATAAAACCAGACTCGAATTTGAGTTGTCTTTACAATTTTTGTTACGAGGATATATGTTTGAGTTTTTGGAAAATACGAATCATAGGAAAGTGCAAAATGTGGAGGAAGGTGGAAGGTACGATAAAATTAAGCTAGGTAGTCTTGGGTTACGAAGATTACAAACGATTGTTGGATATTTCACTAATTGTATGAAACCCCTATATTGCTAAAAGTGTTATTGCTCCTTTTTATATTGCTGTTAATTTTTGCATTTCTTATAATTTTAATTTCAAAACACTTTCTAAATTAAAATATATCAAAATATTAATAAGGTAAAACTTGAAAAAAAACTACTTACACGCTTTTTGATTTCATATACGAACGTTTACATTAATCATTAACAACCTTAAAAATATTCCCACAGATAAATAAATCGCATACAAAATGTAAGCCTAGAACTACTTTTCATTTTATATTTGAGCATTTTTAAAATCTCTAATTTTGGTCATTAATGAAATGCATTAACGAAATCCTCTATTTTTCGATATTTTATTATTTTCTGTAAATCCTTTCAAGAAAAAATTTTCAAAATATTTATACGTTATTTAATTGAGAGTATAAAAATAGTAAGAAAGAAAATTGAAAATGAATGAGATGAGTGAAGGTATGAATAACCCTCGACAAGGGCAATTTATACGTTTGCATGTCATTTTGACACTTTTCTACAGCAGAATTGCATCTCTTGTTTACGTCATCATAAATGACCATACCGTACCATACCATATTATTTCACCATACCACACCACTCAATTCTATATCATGCCACACCAAACGATAGTAGGTTACTTAAAGATTTATTTATTCGCAACATTTTAGAATAACCATTACCTCAAAATATTTACAACGTTCTTCGTAACGTTTTAATTTGGCACGACGTTGACAAATTAAAAATATTGCCAATAATAAAATTGCGAAACAAAGTGTTGGAGCTAAAATTGTCGGAAACAATTTGATGGCATAATGTTTGTCTATGAAAGAGAAAGAAGATTTTTATATCTAAGGATCGAATTAATAAAAGAATAATTGTTGGAACTATTACCTGAAATCATAACGTCTTGAACCTTGGTCAGATCTGTTAGTTCGACCGTTGAGTTACCACCAGGTGTGTATGCGGTTAAATGTACTTCAAACATAAAACCGTAAATTTCAATTCTCGAAATTAGAATTGAATACTCTAGCTAAAAAGTATAAGAATACTTATTGAAATATTTAGGAAATGATAACTAAAAGCAATATATGAAATTATTGGAAAGGGAATAATTCGATATTCTTTTAAACGAAAAATTTAAAAATTTTAATTTGATATTAAATATTCAAGAAATTAATATCTTTTCTAAATTATTCAAAAGGTAGATAAATCATTTTCTAAAAACTTGAACTGTAATTTATTTAAATTTTGAAAACCGCACGAAAGCGGAAAAGGAAATAGTCTTCGAGAAACATACCCCACTGACATTCATTACATAAGTGTTGCCATTTTCAGACAAATCTATTACGTGCAACGTATAATAATCGGGCGGGTAATCCGGTGCTCGCCAACTGACATTCAATGAAAACGTATGATCCTCAAGAAACGTTTGATGGATTGCTAAATTTTCAGGTCGAAACGGTCCTAAAATGGAATATCAAAAGTAATGAAAAGAATGATGAAGTAATGATGAGTAAAAGTAAGTATTATTTAAAAATTTTGAAACTTATTAATAAATAAATTTATTACGCTTTCATACCACAAATTTTGAAATTGTAATTGTACCATGCCGGACATGACGGTGATTCAAATGTTTCCCAATATAATTCACTTTCTTTTGCCATGTTGTTGGGATTTTTAGCACGAATACCAACTTTGTAGATAGATGAGAATGTCAAATTGACAAGATGGTAGCTGTAAAGCTGACGCGGCTGGGAATGACAAGTAAACTTTTTAAATTATGGTTTTCTTTGGGAGAATTCAATTGAGGTACTGCATTTCATGTATATATAAAAATATAACCGTAAGATCGTAAGGTTGTAGATGGTATATCCACAATCTAAAAGGCTTTAAAAGACTGAGTATTTCACCAAATACTTTTAATATATCAAGATTTTCGAAAATTTATAAATTTTTTGCCGAGGCTGATTTTGAATGAAAATATCTCAAAGCGATTTTTTTGAAATAGCGCACGTATACGATTTTCTCTAGATCACCCAAATCCAAAAAAAAAATTTAATTCAAATGAAACTTTCTTATAAAATAATTTCCATTTATGACTTGTAGAAGAAAAGAACTAAAGCATATCAAAATTTTATAAGAATTCTATTTCACTGACAAAAAATACAGAATAGTAAAATGGCAAAAAAATTCACATAATGTCTCCTTCTGTTGACTCTTAATAGCCGTGCGTCTTATAACCGCCATGGCCACCATGTCCATGACCTCCTGAGCCGTGACCACCTTCACCGCCAAATCCACCACTTCCTCCTGGACCTCCACCGAATCCACCGTGACCTCCTCCACTATGTCCACGACCTCCTCCCGTACCGAATCCATCATCGCCTCCAAATCCACCATGACCGCCTGCTCCTCCGCCTCCTCCAGCTCCTCCGAAACCACTTTGTCCTCCTCCACCATGACTACCAAAACCACCACTACCACCACCTGGACCGCCTCCAAAGCCACCACTGCCACCACTTGGGCCGCCATCAAAACCACCATGACTGCCATGACCACCACTACCGCCACCTCCACCAAATCCACCGCCTTGGTTTCCATATCCACCACCACCATATCCACCACTTCCGCGAGGAATTCTAATATGTTGAGGAGCGCTACCCTCCCCATGGTTTTGGCCGTCATAAGTACCGCCAGCATATGCGACGCTACCTGCCGTCAGCAGGACGAACATACACTAAAAAATTGTTTAAAAATTTCATAACTGTCAGAGGCTTTATGGTAATGTTGTTATTATTGTTCTTTACCAAAATTGTTTTCATCTCGACGTGTTGGGTGTCCTAAACGTTACTCTGAACTAAATATGAAACAACGGATCCAATTTTGAAACTAATCACACGCCGAGAGGAGATCCGATATTTTATAGGATTTTGAAAAAGGTCAAACGGTGTTACCGTGAATCCGATTGTTAATCGTTATCACCGTTTGGTTGCTTTGATTGTTTATTTTCAAATAATATTTTTTAGTTGAATTTTCTTTTGTTTTCGAATTGTTTATAAGCTATAATTTATATAATTACACTAGTAGACAAAAAACAAAATTTTTTTATATGACTGAAAATTATGAACCATTTCTAAACCTTTGATTAAATTTTTATTTGTAGACGCATTAGATGACTGCAATTGAAAACTCGAATCAATGTAGTTTCGAATCGTCAATAGTTTTGAACTATATATGTTGGAAAAGTCTTTACTAAATTTTCAATTTTCCATAAGGACATAGGTTAAAGGTCATAGGTTAAAGTTATTGAACTATATGAACTTTTGCGAAGTGTAAAATCAAACGTAATAATAATATTAATTTTCTCTACTTATTATTTAAATTATCAGTATAAGCTCCTCAATATATATTCAATGCATTTTTCATTCGTGATCTTTCAGAATTATTACAGAAATTATTCAACACTGTTTGCTTATTTTTAATCAAATAAAATTAACTTGTATGCCAGTCTTATCATTTGAAACAGTGTTTCAATAACTTTAGCCTTCTATTCACCCTTCTGTTATCTCTACGTAATATTGGCTACCCCTCTCTCATTAAATATTGCATAGTTTTATATTTCTTTTATATTATTGTTTTTATTAATTTTCGTTGCTTTTACGTCGCACACCTCGGCTTGTAGTAATTAAAAGCGAAACTTGAACCCAAAAAATGTGATTATACTCGTCTTGCCTTGAAAATATGGATTTTCTTCCAAGATAACCCGCTATACAAACACAAAAATGGACATTGTATTCCAACAAAATTTATATTTTTATATGAGGTTATAAGTTCAGTTTTTACATTTGCGTCTCAAATGCGTCTCACGAATACACCATTTTTAAAATTTCTTTCAACGCGAGTTTACTTTAATGCGATTCTTTAAATACAGCCAAAAATTATGCCTCTTGAAAAGAAGAATTATTTTGAACGAATTGTGCCAAATAATTAAGGCACCCTACCCTCTTTAATTAAATTCGAGAATAAGGATTTTGAATCCTTTATACACCAAAATATGAATCCTTCATTTTTCGAGGTGAATTTAGTCGACATGTTCTGAACATTCTATTTTATGTCGATGTTTATCGAAATCGAAATCCGTGTACTTTCGATTTACGCCAATTTTGATAAGAAATCGTGTAATGAGTTTACACGGTTTTATAACGAACTGGTCTAAGTCTCGAGAGAGGTATAATCATAATCATAATCACATTGTAATCTTTTCATTACAATGTAATTACTTCACATTTGTATCAATTTGTTGATAACCAACGCTCTTTGAAAATTAATATAATTACAATTATTGTAATTTTGAGGGAAAATGCTTTAAGAAAAGTAATACAATTTTTCCAAAAAAATTAATTTTGTATTTAGAAATCGTTAATCGGACGTTTATATTCATGAAACTATTTTGTTCATCTTGAGTTGAGTAACAGTTATCGTTATTTAAAATAGTTTAACCCCAAATAGACATTTCCAAACTCTCCAAACGTCAGAGTTGTCTGTTATGAAATATGGCAAAGCTTTACACCTGAACCCTTATTAAACATTTAAATTGAAATTATTAATAATTTTAGTAAATTCAGAAAAAATATTTAATTGCAAAAAAAGAATGAAATTTTTATACAAAATATATTTTATTACAAAAAAATCACAGAGTTGAGAAATAAGAAGGATTAATAAAGTGATGAATTTCGTTACTTTTAGTAAACGATAATGTGGCCACGTAAGCGTAATCTTTCAACATGACCAACTAAAAATCCAGCCTATCCAAACTTAGTAGAACCGTAAAAACTGCCGCATCCACCGCTGCTACCAAAACCATCAATATTGCCACCATGGCTTTCATCGTGACTGTCAGCCCAGGCCGTCTACGTGCTTCCTTCCTCGTCGAGATCACAGAATCAACAACATCCTCTTCGGTAATCCTCTCCGAAAGCACCATTCCCTCAACCACCATAGACGCCATAAGTGCCAAACGTGGAACCGTCGAACATATCTGTTCCTCGGTCTCGGTAACTTCTTCTCCAAATGGTTGCAAAACTTTCACGTTGGCCTCCACCGGCACCGGCACCGGCACCGATACTAATTCCAATTCCATCCAATCCTCTGAATTTATCTCCTCCCAATCGCCTGTTGCTTCCGTTGCATGTTTCCTGTCTGCAATGGCCGATACCGATACGTTTTCTTCCATACGTGTCTTGCTAAATCCAGGCAAATTACGGGAAGTTAAGCACACTTCATTCTCCATTGTTTTAGCCATCATATTCACCACAACGGCCGTCAATTAGAATGATTTCTGCCGTTTGCGAGGCGATCGCGCACTAAAAATTTCAACAGATTTTAATTTCTTTCATATTTGTGTAATATTTTTATATTATTATTATTATTATTATTAATATCGTTATTATTATTATTATTATTATTATTATTTTAATTGTTATTATTATTATTAATTTGTTATTACTATTACTTTTCATGTCGTTTTTGCTGTTTACCAAAATTACTTCCATTCCTGCGTGTTGTGCGTTATTCCTGATTAAATAAACATTTGCTGCGAATCCAGGCTTCAAACTAATCACAAATTGTGGGTAGTCCGATATTTTATAGAGTTCGAAAAAGGTCAGAATGGGCGATTACAATGGTATGTGATTTAAAAAGCATTATCGTTTTTCGATTTTTTTAAAATTTTCTTTTATATTTTTTGCTTTCATGCATTCATTCTTTGCGAATATTCTTTTGGTTTTGTTTTGTTTGAGATTGTTTATAAACAACACTTTTTATGATTACAGTACACTGCATAATTTAATTTCTTCACATCATCATTATTTTATTTAAATTAATCCTTAATCATGTGCGTACTTTAAAACAATTGGAATTCATTCTTCTGAATCCCTTGATCCAAAGTTAAAATTAAATTTTAATTGTCGAATTAAGCCAAATGCATTATTGCGTTTAAAGACAAGAATCCTTTTAATGAATACTTAATATTTCTCGTAAAGGGCTAAGAACTTTATATTTAAAGACTTTTTAGGGTTAAATATTTTCGTTTTGTTTAGCTGCGTAAAAAACTGAAAAGGGTTCAACAAATTTCAGCTTTTAAGACTCTGTTGCTTTAATGAAATCTACTACTTTTTAACACAATTTTCTACTACTTTTTAATAAAATCAGCTAACAACGATTATGTAATTTTAATAAAATTCTAACAGTATAGTCATTTTGCCTATCTAAAAAATTTCGTTCTGACATTTGACAATTCTAAACGACTACTCCCAAATTAATATACATTTTCTATACATCAGAACGTCTTGTCTTATCTCGACATTCCAGTTGCTTTTCAAATTTTTGACAGTATTATATTTTGCAAGTAATCACCTAGCAGTATCAAACAGTTTAAAGTCAATCGGAAGGACGAGATGCGGTAAGACGTTGGGGAAAAACTGAGAACAACTTCAGAACGCATAAATTTGTTTGATACTGCACTTTTTATATTTAATCATTAATATATGTATTATTCGGTTAAACGTTATCGTTTAAGGAATTTTAATGAAGGAAGATTTGTGCAAGAGCTGCTGTTATTTACGCTAAGTAAAATTGTTTGTACCCTACACTTAAAAGAAACTCGTTTCGGGGTGCAAAAAGACCTGCATTTGGTATCATCGTTTTCCATAACTCTTAGCAGTTCAATTTCTATGTTTCATTTTAAATTAAATTCATTCAAATTGTGCGTGTAAAAAGATTATGCATACATTTTCCCTATTTATACAAAAACAGTTCAAATAAAATCAGCATTGCTAATTGATTGTATAACTCATAAAAATAATGAAAATGACAATTGACGATCGTCATTCGTGCCCCTTTGTGTCTTAACATATAATGTTTTTATCATACGACATTCTTATAAATTTGTTTTGCTTTATCATATAATTTTTCTTATTATGAGTGTAACGATTATGATGTGCTGCATGTCCTCTAATAAGTGGCAAAGTGATAATTAAAAATTATGGAAAAAATTATAAATGATTGTACGAGAATTTTTATCGGACGGAATTTTTACTGGACGAGAGTTTTGTTTTGAACTCTTGAGACTGAACCATAAACCCTAAGTTCAGTACTTGCAGTTGATTCATAGGTATTATAGATAGATAGATCGTTGACTCATTGAAAAAAACATCAATTTCAAGCATTTAAAATTGAATGCAAGCTAATATTTTATCCGTTTGTTTGGTTGGGATTGAATGTAAACAAACTTTTTATAAAATTACTGAAAACTTATTGCAAATAAGGCACTATTCATGTAACGTGTTTATGTAATGACACGGTTTATTAATATCGATTGATTGAACTGACAAATATTTAAAGAAGCGACGTGTCATACTGTATGACACTTACGATACTTAAGGAAACCATTTTTGTTTGAATTCTTTTTAAATATTGGGATGATCTTCTTTATATATACATGAAGTTATATTTTCTTATTGTAAATATGTTTATTTTTAAAGAAACGACAGAAACATACATCACGTATTTCCAGAGGTGTTAGATCGTATTCCTCACTTTCGGGCGAAAAGCATATGATGTTGTAGTAGCAAGTCATATCTGTTAATATTAATATGAAATGAATCAGACACACGATTTGCCCAATTTCAGTGATATAACACTTGCCTTCCATTCATTCATACTCATTCATTTCACATTGACGAAATCTCATTGATGAACTTACCTGAAGATGGTTTCCATGCGATTTCCGCTATCAAACGCTTATCATTTATCATTTCATCAATATGAAAATTTTTAACTTGTATATCTTTGATCATGTCTGGCGTGTAGCCCAAACGAAGTGTCCGAAAAGGTTGTGATTTCGCAACAATCGAATAATCGTTATTCGCATGCACAATAACGGCTGTGATATTGTGTGTCGTATTATGTTTCAAAGTGTCGATCGTGAAAAAATTATCATCCGACTAAGGGAAATTAATCTGTGATTAATGTGCTTGTTCCAAATGACATGTGTGGATTCTTTTCTCATCCCAGTTCCCTTTCAACTGTTTCCCCATAGCTATGCTCGACAATATGTCGCCCACATTGGTGTCAAACAGTTAAGGGGCTACTCGAAAAAAAGGAACGGGACATTGAAGTTAATATTTTGTATTTTATTCGTACAATACTTCTATTATTTCCAATATTAAGCCATTCGCTCTTCCAAAATATTCATTCAGAACTAATTTCATATTCCAAAACTTACCAAATATATTGAATATTCTTGCGCCCCTCGAGCTACATGTATTTTAATTACATAAACGTAATCGTTTTGTAAGTCTTCTACCTTTCGCGATAAATTTCTCGACGTAGAATCGGAGTTAACGGCTTCGATGCGAAACGTTAAACTTCTATCGTCGCGACAAACAAGTTTAAGTATAAGATTTTCGTGGATTTTTCGTATTGGCTGCAAATGCCACGAAGTTTCGTTTTGCATCCGGCAAAAATCGTAGCAGACTTTAAGGAGCTACAATTAGGTTTTTTTTTGTTGTTGGAATGAACGAAGTTAATCAAAGTTACGGAAATTTAGTTAAGAGCAATTACCTTTTTACCAAAAAATGTGACAGTTGATTTTGAGATATGATTTGATTATGACATACCAAAATATTGCATTAAATTTAGCTTACCGTTTGATTTTGCAATTTGAAATTGTATGGAAATTTATGTTCATTCAGTTCATACTGTTGATGAGTTTGCTCGTGGTGCTGTTGTTGTTGTTGATGATGATGGTGTTGTTTATGATGAAATTGATGTTGCTTATGATAGTGGCGATGTTGTTGTAAGCATCGGCTTGTACATGCAGATATCCGAAATATGTTGTGATCATCATATTCCATGGTCGGTATTAAAATACTATCGCTAAATGACAGCCAGAATAGAAACGAATAGCGAACTGCTAAAATCATCATTTTTATCAATAATTTCGAACTGAACACAATAGGAAGCAAAAAATCGCCTTAGTTAATTACATGCCGACGTAGATACTGCGGAGGGAAAAATATAGTTGCCCACGGGAATGTCGACTTCAGCAACTATAATTTATACGATACCAAGAATTGCTTTCAATGTTTTTATTTGTTGTAAGTTCAATCGTTGGCAATCGTTAGCATTAAAATACTCAACAAAACAGATTCTAATTTATTCCCAAAACAATTTATTGATTTCCTTAATTAATTCATTGAATTTATATTAATTTTATTTAATTTCGTTCTTTAATTTTTCATTGATCTTTATATAGAATTTATTTTATATTAACTTGAATGCTATTTTTAGGTTTCATTATTTAGCATATTGTGCTTATTTCACATAAATTTTCCTCACTTCTATTTTTAATTCATGTATTCTCTCTTTTACGGTCTTTACTTGATATCCAAATAATATTCACCTAATTCACCACAATAGTCATAACGAGAAATATTCTCCAAATAAGTTCGCATTAAAATTTATTAAATGGTAGTTATCTTTCAGTTACTTCTTGAATTTGTTTTAAGTGGTGAGTTTTCCCAAAACTTCGAGTTTTTCTAGCATCAAAATTTCGAAACTTCTAAACCTCTGTAACGAATATGCGTAGAAAACATTACCTCAAAAAATATTTTGTAATTTGTCAAGCTTATTTTTTTAATTTTAAATTTATTTAAATATAGTCAAATTACGCTTTCACAAATCCGTTTCAATAAAAATTGTTGAAAGACAATTTTTTTATAATTTCATACAATTTTCAGCAGTCTTAATTTTATGTATATTTCGTCTCAATTATTTTTGATATTAATGGAAGTTTTTCATAGATATTTTCACTTTTTTAGATTTTGAGGTGATTTAATTTTTACTATAAACATATTCTTTGAAATCTTTTAAAGCTTGAAATTGGTATTATGCATTCATTCTCAGTATTTTAGGTTTTCCAATTATTTTCTTAATTTTCTTAAATTCCTTAGTTATTTTTTAAGGAGTACACTTTAATGTTTTGCAGATAAATTTCAGTTAATAAAAATTGTCATTTTCTTCGTCTTTTTAAACCATTTTTTCCTTTGTCTCCACCATTTTGAAGATAATCCTTATTAAATACCATACTATGCTCTTTTATCTTTTCCAATCATCTTCCGTTTCTGATATCCTACTCCCATAGAGAATAGAATTAAACGCAGTCAAGTAGACGTGGCAGGAGTTAAAGAAAAGTGTATACATCCTGGCTCAGTTAAATCGTACAAATTTTTTTGCTCAATGATTTCATTTTTTTCGCAACGTTTTTAATTGTTTTTTTCAATTCAATTCTGAAATATTTTTTAAACGCAATCGCAACATTAACAACATCCTGGGGGAAAAAACACAAACTTATCCGGTTTCAAGCGCAGATTTAACCAATGTTTACTACTCTAGCCATTCTTAAAACGATATTAAGCCGGTGGCCTCTCATCTACTACTGTTTTATTATTTAGCTAATTCTCCGATCGTGTCTACGAATTCCGATTCAATAAAAAAATTTTAATTTTGAAGTCCAGACAAGAGGCCTGTCTGCCTAGGGGTACCTTTTGCCACGACATTCGCATTTAGTAAGTGGCGACATTTGTGGGTTTTTGGTATACGTTTTCTCGATTTGTTTTCTTTTGAATAAATTTTAATACTGATTGTATTTTGAAATAAAATAAATTTTTTTCCGTTATACGACAATTTTTTGTCAGTGGCGTGCTTTTGTTTGATTTCTAAAGTGTTTCGATTTAAAAGAAGAACACATAATTGCTAAAAATTTCAAAACAATAAAAAAATTCAAATTAAATTAAACAAAATTGATTTGTAATAAAAAAATCGATTAAAAGAAAAGAGATATTTATCGTATGAATATTAAAGAAAAAAATGTGTGCGTCTGCTTTTCAATTCGAGGTGAATTCTCATTATTTTTGATGATCCTATAAAACAACTTTTTGATTATCTATAAAACAACTTAACCTAATTTTCATTTTCACCCCACTTTCCTTTGCCCACTTTCCACTAACTAATTCTTCTTATTCTCCTCCTTTGGTGGAATAATTACTTGGTGTTTTATAAAGGAACGTTTGGCATGATATCTGCTTATTAATGCCCTACAATCATACCCTACTTCTAACCACTTAGACGCTGCAAAGGAGTTCCCAAAGATCAGACACCCATAAATTTTTGATTGAATATTTATAATGCGAAAATATCGTACATCTCGAATATCGATTTTGTAAAACATTTAAACAATCCTTGGCGATGCTAAAAATCTATATCAATCTAAACATGAGTTTGGATGGTTTTGTTTTTGCTTTTGAACATGCTTTAAAATTAATTTAAAATTTTAAAAAATCATAAATATTTTTTTAATATTGATATTGATTTTAAATTAAATAAATCTTTTTTTTAAATATTGACATTGATTTTAAATTAAATTGATTTTAAATTTAATATTGATTTAATATTTTTAATATTGAAATATTATCATTAAATATTATTGCATTCTTCGTTTATGAAAAGTATTCACGACTTTCCTGAATTGGAGACTCAATCATTCGAGCTCACTTTGAATAGCATTCTTTATAAAAAGCAGACTTTAATTTATCAGTAAAATCAATTATTGTTTAATTGTAGAGTAGGGTAAGAATTTGTTATTCAGATTTTGTGCATTTTGATATTTTCAAGACGTGCGCAATTCGTTAAATATGCAATATATTTTTGTCTTTATTTTCTCTTATTAAATTCTGTTTTTGATAGTCTATAAATATCATAAAACTCTGCCATACCATACGTACGATATAAGTTTGAGATTCTCAACTATTTGAGATTGTATGAGATTGTATATGATAAAAATCGGTTAAGAGGTACGCCCACTTTCTATAGCAGATATGAATTAATTCGGAGTTATAGTTCAATTTCTCAGATCAGATCTCAAACAATTTTGGACTTACTATTACGTTTCTCAACAAAGCGCTCCATATAAAAACATTCCTAAAATAGGCGAGATCCACCCCCTGATAAACGGTTATTACTACAATTACATAAAAACCGTTTTCCCAAGGAGTTTTTACATATATTCTCTGCCTCTATAGAACGCTTAGAGTCAGTAAATAGGCGCATTTGAGCTAGTACCACGCCCACCATTAAAGGGAATGAAAATTTATCAGAACATATAACACAGCTCCTCGTCTTGTGAAGTAAACTTTAAGATAAAATGTCCTTTATATTATACAAGAAGATTTTAACTGCAAAATATGGGCGTGTTTTAATTGAAGGGTATATAAATTTCGGTCAAGCCGAAGCTTGTATTCTAAATTGGTTTTTTTATTTAAGAACCAGTTGTGCAATATAATCGCACAATAAAAACCGTATACATAATTTCAGAGCGACTTAATGATCATCAAGTATTAATAAGCACTAAGTATATAAGAAATGAATCGACTTTTCTTCACAATTTTCACATACTAAATATAAATTACTTAGGGATTACTCGAAAATTAATAACTACAAGTATAATAACTTTTTATTCGTTAATCATAATCGTTAGAAAGAAGTGATTAGTCGAAGTTTTGCGGCAGTAACGAGAATACATTGAATGAAAGATTTTAAAAAGCCTTTACCTTGCTTCTTTATTTTAACAACAAATTTAACACTTTTATTTAATTTTATAAATTCAAAAAAATTGTAAATTTGTAGATTTCATGAAATAAATGACATTTATATTTAGTTATTTGTCAATTGAAAAACATTCCCCGCCATGAAACTGGCACGATATGCTAGTATATCCCTCACACTGGTTTGTCATGCTTTTGTGAGCAATTTTCAAATTTAAAGAGAGCCTAGATAATCAAGGAGTTAGCTTATGTCCTCAAGAAAATTTCCTCAAGAATTGAAGAAATTCACGTATTTTAAGCAATCTAAGAATATGAGTTAAAACGCCTCAAAATGGGTCTTGGTAATTTAACAAAAATATTTATTATATTTCATTTAGAAAATATTGCTCTTTCGCATATGAAGATTATTAATAAGCTGATTAATGATTAATTCCTGAATTATACTTCTAAACACAAGAATAGGTTCGCTTTATAAATTTAAACAACTTTCAAATTGACTCGATGGTTATAAATTAAATTAATTATATGTTTATAAAATGCATTAATGACAGACTTTAGTTGCACAAAATCAATTTAACGAAAATTAATTAGACAATTTTAATTTAATTAATAATTTAACATCCAAAATATTTTGTTTTACTGTAATTCCGACGTGAGAAATACTCATTCTTATATTTCATAACTACACCCTAAAATTATGCAACTAATTTTTACAGAGGATGTAATTGGTTTATCGTATGGTCCTTTATCGTAAATACCGTAAATTATGCGACTACAGTTAACTTTTATGTTAGGATTATGGTTTAAATTAAATGGAAAACCCGAAGTTAAAATTTTAATTTTAAGATAAATTTCATATTCATTCATATTATTGCAATATTAAACTTAATTAACTGAATTCAAATCGACCTTTAAAATATAAGATTATTAAGAGAATAATTATACCATATTCGATGTAACGTGGAAAGAGTTGATCCTATATCACATCCCGTTATTTTTACGGAAAATACAATTTATCTCTGTTATAAATTACTAAATAAAATTTATATTTGACAAAAATTATCACTACGAATTCACTTAACACGTTATTATTTTGGACATTTTTTTGGACGTATTTAAATTTATTCTAACGGCTTTATTATTGTCGTTTTTCGTTTCGCATCGAGGATAAATCGTTAGGCTTTAACAATTCTATTATTTTATTTATAATTCTATGTTTATTATTAATGTTAACATTTGGATATGCCTATATTTTAAATTTATATACTTTTTGTGCAAAATTTCTGCGTAACATGCTCCAAGGAACCTTATGCTCGAAAGAATCCGAACTATAGTGGGCCAAAATTTTGTGATATCATAACGATTATACGTCCTACAACGGTTGAAGTTGAACAATTCACGATCCTTATCAGGATAAAGTATAGAATTTATAAGCCCATACAACATTGCACCGTGGAACCCATACATTTATGTGTAACCTCCTTAAAAGTCCTTTTAACTGGTTATTTTGAACTATATGAAAAAGAGAAAGAGCAACTAAATGTAATTATAAAATCCCCATCCCGATCTCCTTCGCTCTCTACTCCCTTCTTCTTTTCCCTTATTTCGGTTGTTTTTTTCTGATGGGAAAATTCTGATGGGATTTCAACCCTAGCCCCAACATGAAAATTTAATTTAAATTTCAATTAAAACTACGTTATATTTCTCGTTTTATTTTTATATATTTTTTAAATATATTTTTTAAATATGTTCGTTTCTCAAAAAAAAAATTGATACACAGATAAAACTCTACCATAAAAAACTGAGTTAGCTCCTTTAAAATAATGAAAATAATTAGTAAACAGTACACTTTACAGGATTTAACTTAAAGAAACAATTTATCATTTATGAAAGAAAATTCATGGAAGCATTTTAATAATTTTTTAACATTAAAAAAGAAAAAACACAGCTCGAGTTTATCGAAATATTATTGAATAGCTTAACTAATTATTTGCTAGAAAAAAATAATAAATAGAAACAGTAAATGAGTGAAAAACAATTTGAAAATACGTAAACGTGTAAAAATTTCCAAAATATTTCAGAAAAATGCTTAAAAGGAATTCGGCTCCTTAATTGTTATAAGTTTAAAATACTGATTTGATTTAATGTTGAAATTCATTTTCAAACGCTTCATTTTATGATTTAGTAGAAATGTTTGTTTTGATGGCGGCAGTTTCGCTTACGAAATTTGAAATTATTTCATATAAAAATAATAATATATCTTTTAGATTATGCACTGGTTTCTTCTGTACAGGATTAATTAGCCGAATTGACCGAAGGTAAAAATAAATTCCCATAATCAATAAATATGGTCCACTCTTCATCGTTGCTACTCACAAATCGAGTAACTGGAATCAGTTCGGACCAGTTTCCATGTTTAGATTTGAACTCGTGGAATTGTGGATTTCTACCGATTTTGTATTGCGTGAACTTGTTCGCGTGGCGTAGGTTTTCATCCGCGCTTCGTGCTCTAGTTTCAAATGTTGCATGCGGATCTCATGCTCCTGTCGCAATTGATGCAATTTAAGTTCCTCCTGTTTTCGATAATAACTTAATTTAAGATCTTGTTCCATTTGCTGCAATCGTAGTTTTTGCTCATGCTCCCGGCGCACGTAATCCATTTCGGCTAAGCGTGCGCGCTTCATTAATTCGAATAAATCTTTCTTATAGTTCTCATCGACATTAGCTGCTGCTGCAGCAGCAACTGCTGCTGCTGCTGTTGCTACTGTTGCTCTAGACGCCGCTACAGGAGCCAATGCTATGTCCAACGATTGCACCGACTGTAAAAAAACGTTTGTGACATTTGTTTTAAGGATAAAATTGGTAGGTCTAAAATAAATTAAATATTTACATTTTGACTTTTTATTCGCTTCGGTTTGTTCGTTTGTGGCGTTTGCTGAGGTTGTTGGGATTTTTGTGGCGACATTTTCTTCTTACTATTACGCGCAGGCGTAACAATATGTTGCGAATCGTTCTGTGATTCTGCAGAGGGAGGTGGTGACGGCAATGTCACCGTGGCTTGAGCCTGCAATAAGGCCTCCTCACTAGCCGTAGGTAGAGCAGCCAAAGGTGTGTCTTCATCAATATCATTTTCCTCCTTTTTTATTACAATGCCACCAACTCCAGTACTGCGGACTTGGCTACGAGTTGAAACTGGATCTTTTTGCATCTCTTCCATAAAATCCAGCAATTCCATTCCGTCGGGTACACAACCTTTAGGATGCTTAGTTTGATATTCACGTTTGGCAGTGTTTTTCATACTGCGCCATTGCACTTGTATTTGCTCCAGCGAACGATGCCGAAAATTAAGAGCATTGAATCTAAAAGAAATTCTGTAAGATATATTAAATCGACATTTGGATAAATGAACTCAACATACTGTTTCGTTATTTGTAACCATGCTAAACGCTTAGCTTTAATACTCTTTGCATCCACATTACGGTTTTCCACATAATCCACTTTGGGCTTGATCACTTCTAATAGCAGGCCCTGTAGAAATACAGACTATTCGCGAAATTTGTTGACGAAAATATGCACTCATTACTCACTCTTTCCGCTTCTTCCCAATTAAGAGACCGTTTTTTTCTGGTTTGTTTTTTCTTCTTTCCGTCAGAAGCCTCCTCTTCATCCATAACTTCCGGCAGCTCCTCATCGTCATGCCCTTCTTGCGGTTCACCATCAATTTTTTGCTCCTGGACCACTTTGACTATGGGTAAAATATTCCCATTCAATGGCTCGAGTTTCATCTTACTGCGTTTTCTTTGTGTTTCTGTGATTTTCGCAATTTTTCGCTTAATTTTTTCGCTTAGAATATTTGTTTATATGCGATTGAACAGCGCGAAAAGCTTTTCAAAGCGTAGAAGCATTCGATTGGCAGCTGTCAAAATTTATGGGTGCAACAAATTTCCACGGTCAGTATTTCGTGAAAAGTGATGCCAGCATTTGTTGTATTTATTTATATTTAACTATTTTCAAATAAAAAATAAAAAATTGCAGGAGTTAAATTCATCAGACCTTTATATTATTACTGTTATATAGGTATTTATTGACATCGGAACAGTGACACGAAAAGATATTATCACTCCCGCATTTAATGATTTTACTCTCATACTCCTTTCTCACCATGTCAACATAATTCGGGGTCACAAAACGGCGTTATATAACTTCAGAGCAGATTGCTATACGGCTTCATATATTGTCTGCTAGAGCCGTCCTAATATATTATCCTTTTTCAGTGTATATTAGAAATTTTCAAGAGCACTTTATGTGAGCTTAGTAATATGGGCGAAAATTCTTATTCGTATTTTAACCCAATTGATTCCCATGTAATTCCTAGTTTTGTTGTTTGGCAGCATTGCTATTTATTCAACATAACCAAACGAAAAAATATTAAAATATTGACTTCTGAAAAGAGAAATAATACTACTCTCTACAACAGATTCTGAGCCATTTGACTGTTGCGGTAGTGTCTCGATTCGATTATAGTTTTTATTTTTATATAACTCTTTTTCAGAAAAATGGGATTTGGAGATTATCCAGCAGAATATAATCCCAGCATCCATGGACCTTACGATCCTGCACGTTATTATGGAAAGGGTAAATGGAAATTTGGTGTCTCCTATTACATAATATGCTCAAGTAGCTAAAATAGATAAAACTTTTGTATTGATTGTTACATTTTTTGATAGCTGACGTTCCTTTTGGTCAAGTAAAATTAAGTGAATTGGGTGCATGGTTACAACGCCGCAATAAATCACCTCAAGCAATGGCTGGCGCCGTTAGCCGAGCATTTTGGCGTTGGCAACACAAATACGTTCATCCCAAACGTGCTGGAATTGCTCCATTCTTTCAGCTAACATTCGGTGCAATGATATTTTTCTATGTCATCAATTACGGAAAGATCACGCGTCACAGGAATTATAAATACCATTAGAAATATATACAGACTAATCAAAGAATGTAATCTAGACAGAGTTGTCAAAAAATTCTAGTTTAGTTGAATATAAATTCATTGCAAAATATGTAGTCGAATGATCGAAATATATTGCTTTATTGAAATTAAGCCTAATTCTTTGTCGAATGATATAAAAGACCAGAAGCAACAGGACAAATAGCAAAGTTCTGAACAATACAATATTTCACACGAGTTTATTAATTAACGTTAGTATTTCACAATTTATTAATGATATAAGGATTTAAATTTCCTTTGGAACCATATAAAAGGTTCTATGAACGACGATGCAAGTACAATACCGAACAAATGGAACATTACATATGATGCGGTAATTCATATAACTCTATTATAATAGATATTACACATAATTATTTCAAAGAAATTAAAAAACTTAAATTCGTCTTCCATTCATAATTCATTTGCCGACTTCATCATTATGACATTCCATCTAGTACTTCCTGAAGGCCCTTCATACTCTCTAGTGTTTCACCATCAGTTTTATTTGATTGTTCCGATTTTTTAAAAACAAAAGTTTTATTTTTTTGATGACCGAATGAGAAACAACTTTGTTTCTTTGTGATGTATTTCGCAGAATCTACCGGCTGAATAGTATCCGTATCGTTGTGGCTCATCTCAATGCATTGACTCTGCGACTTTTTCCGTACCTGATCGAAACGGAAATTACTAGGAAAATTGTGCTCCGTAATGCAATGTTCCCTTCGTCCCTTTGGTGTTTGATATCGTAGCTGGCATTCCTCTAAGAAGCATTCATACATTGGCTCGCCACGTTCAAGTCGTGCTGCAAAATACGAATCATGTTGCTCCGAGATGTGCAAATCGAGTAAGCGCGAGGTCGGCAATGATTTGTTGCATTGAGCACATATATAACGATGTACGCTATTGAAATGGGTGTTATAGGCGGATACAGATTCGAAAAAGCGGCAACAAGTCGGTACATTACAAAACACTTCATTTCTGCTATCGATCTTTTGGGAATTGGCAGTGAAAATTTCTATTGATTCAACATCACTAATAACACCCAGTTTTTTATATTTATCAATAAATGAATTGTTAGCGGCGGCAAAAAATGCATCATCTGGTTTTTTATAACCATCAGGAGCTCTTAGCAATAGTTCTCCAATCTCTTCAGGTTTCAACATTTTATAACAATTTCTGTCGCAACAAATGACAGTTGTTTTCAAGTGAAAAAATGAAAGCAGAATTGTCAAATTAATAATCTCAAACAGTACTTTCGCTTAGATTTTACGAATGTTTTATTGCAGATATATTCTCTAGCCTACATATAAAAAATGATTGTGTTCGAACATCCACGTAATGCTCGATTTATTTGGTCCTTACGGTGGGTCTGAAAAAAACAATAAATAGTAAACTGCCGCAACTTGATATCAAGCTTACCGTCCGGTGTTTGCATTGATGTAATGATAGGCTACCACCAATAAAAATAAAAGAACTCCCAGGACATTGGAGAATATTGCCAATTGTACGTCAGTGATCATCTTTAACGGGTGCTAATATCTGGAGATAAGTGTAAAATGTTAGTGGCTAATGGACACGTCATAGTATCAGGCACACGCAATTAATTATTGGTCCAAATTATTTTGAAAGAAATGATTACCTACAGACTTTATGAATTTAATTCGTATTATGATCTATGTGGGTTCAACCTTTAGTTTACTTTATTTAATAGTAAAAATTAGACTCCAAGTTTCTGACTTCGTTCAGCGAGCGCAAATCTCGTATTTTCTCTCGTTGGTAGAATTTATATAAAATTGGCAGCACTCCAAGATTAGTTACTAGAGTTGCCAATATCCCAAAATTTTGAGTAATTTTAATTGACACTAACTTTAAATTTAAATTTTCTTCTAAACAAAATAAAACAAATCTCATAATACACCGAGGCTTATAGATCTGCTATTTGCTTCTAAATAATAGGATATTGACTGCCACAAAACGAAAACAAAGTTCGTTCGGGTCTAGTTCCTAGACCCCTCAAAAACAGGGTCAAAAGAACGTCAACAGTAAATCCTTTGAATCTGATTTGAAATTTATTTGATCTACAGATTATTTGCAATAACATATTTATAGCCTCTCAGTTACTTAGATTTTACCCTAATTACAATAAATTAACTACCTAATTGTTCTTAATGTACATTTTAGATAAAATAATTCATTAAAACGATTTTGTATCGACACGTGAATCTATAAAATTTTAACATAACGACTAATAATTTTAGTATTACGAAAAAATACAAACTTCAACAAAAACACCAACAGACATACGCTAGCGCAATAGCCAACAATCAAAGCAATGGTCTTTCTCTTCTGCCATGATTGATAGTCATACCAGTTGGAAAATCGGTTGCGATAATGTTCGTCCAATTCAAATTTACTGCGACGTGGAAAAAATGATAGGTAAAAGTCCTCCAATATATGACGTATAAGTTCATTGTCTTCCCGATACTGGTGATCTAGGTTGTCGTTTATGCAATTAAATTTTCTACGGCGAGATTGTTCTAAAATTTGATATTATAGATTAATTAATATGTTTACTTTGGTTTATGTCGTATCCGATCGAGCGCCTCAACAACATTTGTTACATTAGACGTTAGCATTATGAAATTACTATACAATCCTACTTTAGAAACTGAATTCAATGTGATGAACTTATATTTTGGTCGATTGGCAAAATTTGTTACCAGCGCCTCAGATAGCGGACCACAACTTTCCACCAGATCTCGTGTTATTGTAGGCTTAACAGAGAGAAAAAAGCAAGAACAATATTATAATAGTGTAAATTTAGATCTATCCCCTTTAAACCAACCACATTAGAATCCTCATAACGTTCATACACTAAAGTTGAATAATGTACGTTACGCGGCTTCTTGCGATGAATATACAAAGCGCTTTGACTGCAATTCCGTAGTACTTCTTCAAAATATTGGACTGCTGACCAGTCCAATGGCAATGGATACAAACGTGTCAAGAACGTCCGTATTTCACGATCAGACCACGTGAAGGAAGAGTCTGTATCGAATTCATCAAAAATTTCCGAAATCGTTGCATTACGAGTTTCACTCATAAGATACGAGTAATACATAAAAGCATACTGTAAATCATTAACAGCACGGAATCGATGCGAAGCTGTGATGTTAAATTCAATAGAAAATTTCGTTTGCATTTCGTTAATAATGTCACGATTTAATAAGAACCCAACGTGAGCCGGCACATTGCGACTTTTAAAACCATAGTGACGATTGAGAAGCATATTCGTGTAAATGAGAGATTGGGAGTAGATGTCCTTAGTTGCTATAGAAAAATTCGTTGTAGCTGGGACTGATAGATGTTGTTTTCCTTTTCCTGCGTTGAATGAATTGGATGACGATAATTTCGGTGAATTTTTCAATTGTTTATTATACTTATTTACTATGCTTTGAAGTTCTTTAAGTGTAGTTAAGTTTTCTCGTTGTATAATTTTCTGAAATTGAATTTTTCCAATTTGTGGTGGAATGTAATGAGGTGTAGGTATCTCTATTGTATCCTCTTGATATTTATTTGATTTTGGCGTTAAATTTAATGCATTATTTAATTCATGCGATTCTCTACTATCGTTGTGAATCTCTCCTTCGCAGTCTCCACCATCGAATTGACATTCTTCCAGATTGCAATGCATATCACAAGCACCATCTCCAATATATATCCAAGGGCAATCGACACTACAATCTGGCACTGTCCACGCTTTAAAAACATGTGTCCCGTCAGCATCTGTATATAAATCTTCTGGATAAAGTGGGGCGCCCAAAAAAATATCGTCATTCATATAAAGGAAACGCTTTGAGAGATTTGGAATTTTGTGTATCATTGTCTCGATAGCTGAACTAGAGAATGTGGGTAAAACGTGGGCATTCGAAGCTAACAAATCATGTGGTACTATTGTTACTCTTTCGTACGTTAAATCGAGCCATTGAGGAATCTGACCGTTTGTAACGATGTATATATGACGTATCCAAGGAGCATACAATTCCAATGACCGCAGTGAATAACGAAGTTCGTGTTTATCATCAAACCTCGAAGGATCATAATTTTCCTGATACTGACGAACAGATGCAATAAAATCAGGATCAGAGCCATTCACCCATGTGTAAACGACATCGATGGGCTCGCATACGGAGTGCGAATATTTAGTATCATGGAATGAATACTTCTAGAAATATTGTCAAAATTCGAAAATAAATTAATTTATGTATTGGAACAGAATGAGTTGAATTGATAACTCACAATAAGCTTGCAAGCAATCAGTATCAAGCAAAGTCCACCAAACAGTAGTACTTTCCCACGGCACATTTTATTACTTACATCACATCCCAATGATCCTAAATGTTATTTCGTTGTTACTAAATAACATTATTTCATTTATAAAGATCACATCGATTTTTTTGCGTAAAGACATTCTGAATGGATAGAACAAAGTAATATCAAAGTAAAGTAATATCCTTTCAAATTGCAAAGTAATATCCTCTCAAATTGAGGACATCATAAACAAAAACATAGAACTTCTTTATTTTAAAAAGAAATAATCATTGGGGAAGTTTATACAAATATAAACAGGAAACACAGACGTGTTGGGAACTATCGAGTAAAACCTATCGAGTTATTCGATAGCTTTTAATTATTCATTTATTATAGAGTTTATTGTAATTCAGTAATCAGTCAACGAGTGAATCTGTCTTCCAGAATTAGTAATTACTAGAAACTTTCGAATTATTCAAACATTCGGAAGTTTTTAGTAATTCAGAAATTGTTCAGAGAGATAGTTCCCAAGACTAGTTTCCAACAATACTTTTATGATAGTTTTATGACGAACTGTCAAAGGTTATCCAATATAAGTCCCTCCCGTCGACTGTTCTCACATGACAACATCCATATATTTTTGCGTGTGCAAATCAGCCTAATTTCAGAAAGCTATTTCTGCTCTTTATGCTTCCTTTTTAAAATTTGTGGAATAGAGTGTAACCGTATATTACAACAAGTAATTGGCAGAAGAATGATAAAATTGCCAGGTACAATAATCGTCATTCTGTACCGTTAACGTCCGTACGTTCCTGTCAATGTGCTACACTAAATGGACCAAAAATTCGATGATACGTAAAGGCACAGCAATGTACAAGATTTCTCAGCGAAGTACGGTATTTTTAGTGAGGATTAGTGAACTACATATGGGTGTGAAAATTATTCTAGTCCTATGACTCCTATTTCGATATCACTGGAAATTGATATCAATCGACAGTGATCAAGATAATTAGTTGGCCTTAGTAAATATGTTAAGTAGTAGTAGGACGTAATAATCTATAACTTTATGTGTAGCCTATCATGAACATAGGCAAAACATAGGCAGCACTAGCTCCAAGGATAATGACTAAAAGCTATCAGTTTAATTGGAGTCATGAAATTTATGAAGCTTTCTTGTTTTCTACACTATAAAAAGTACTGCTTATGTACACGTACTCTAAAGCAAAAAATTTGTTATAGCACTGTTGCAAGGAAGTGTGGATCTCATAAGTTGAAGGTTGGCATTGTTGGTGGAGGACCGGCAGGATTTTATGCGGCACAATATATTCTAAAACACTTGAAGGACTGTGAAATAGATATGATAGAAAAGTTGCCCATACCCTTCGGCTTGGTTCGGTAGGTATAAACCAAATCCTTTATGAAGCATTCTAATATTTATTTTCTATAAATTAACTTCATAGTTATGGCGTTGCACCCGATCACCCGGAAGTAAAGAACGTTATTAATACTTTCAACAAAACTGCTGAAAATCCACGTTTCCGTTTTTTGGGTAATATTGGCGTGGGTACAGATATTGCGTTACAAGAATTGCGTGAGAATTATCATGCCGTGCTTCTTGCCTACGGCGCAGAGAAGGACCGTCATTTAAATATTCCTAATGAAAGCCAGAGCAATGTTATTTCAGCGCGTAAATTTGTAGCTTGGTACAATGGTTTACCAGGAGCTGATCAACTTAAGCCAGACTTAAATGGCAAAACTGTAACGATTATTGGCCAAGGAAATGTTGCAATAGATGTTGCTAGGATATTATTGTCTCCATTGGATTTACTAATGGTGAATTTTTTTGTATTTTTATAAGCTGAATTTGACTGAATGTTTACATTTACTAAAGGCAACTGATATTACTGAATATGCTTTGGAAACCCTTGCGCGAAGTCGAATTGAACAAGTGTTTTTAGTAGGCCGTCGTAGTCCACTTCAAGTTGCGTTCACCATTAAAGAGCTAAGAGAAATGTTGAAATTGCCGAATCTACAGACAAAGTGGAGAGCAGAAGATTTCGAAGGTTAGTCGAATGATTTCCTAGACGTTTATCAGTATTTTTTCTTCGCTAATTATTGCCTTACCTTCAAAGGTGTTCGCCTACAAGTCTCCAATTTGCAAAGGCCGCGTAAGCGGCTAACAGAATTAATGATAAAAAGCCTCGATGAACAAGTTCCAGAAACACATAAAGGCAATAAATTATTTTCACCAATATTTTTTCGTGCCCCCTACCGAATAGAAAAGAATCAGATGGAATTTAAATTAACAAAAGTAGAAAACAATCTCGCTATTTCAACAGATAAAACGGAATTCTTGCCTTCGGATTTAATAATGCGTAGTATTGGTTATCAGTCTATTTGTGTTGATCCTTCGATTTCTTTCGATAATCATTATGGACAAGTTGTTAATAAAAATGGTAATTTATATAATAGATTAAGTCGCAGTTTCCTAAAGTTATGAGTCTCGACAACATTTGACATGAAGTAACGGCATTTTTTGGGACGACTAAGAATACGCGAACCAAACTTTAGGAAGCTGTGATTTGGATAAAAATTGACTATTAATACCACAAAATTCATTAGGACGAGTTTTACTGAATGAGACTACTCAAACCATTGATAAAGGACTTTATGCTGCCGGCTGGCTGGCAACAGGTCCCACAGGGGTCCTTCTGACGACTATGAATGGTGCTTTTGCTGTTGCTAAAAATATTTGCGATGATATACTAAGCGGAAAATTAGATATTAGTGTCAATAAACCTGGCCTTAATATTAGAAATATGCGTGTAGTTAGTTGGAATGATTGGAAAAAGGTGGATGATGCTGAAGTGAAGGCGGGTAAAGTTAAAGGAAAACCTCGTGAAAAAATTGTGGATATAGGGAAAATATTAGAAATAGCCGGAGTTTAAAAACGGCTACGACATCCTGTGCTAATTTCATAGTAGTTTTTAAATGTGATCAATAATAATTTTCTACTTTAGCTAAATATAAGAATTAGAAAGAGCCTTATAAAAGTTGTCATGTATATATTTTTTTATAAAATACATGTGTAAATATTGGAATAAATTAAAGTTTTCTAAATAAATGTAATAACATTGGAAAGTAATCTTTCTAATTTAGTTTTGATATATAACAAAATTTATTTGTATGAATAGAAGCAATGGATTTAGTCTCTACACCACAGCCACACTTTATACCGGGGTAAGTTTGTCGCTTCTACTCTCGTTATCATTATCCTAAATGTAAGAAATTACACGTATCTCTTTAGCTACATTGGTCATTGTCCCGAATTTCGTTTCCGTTCTGGTAAAACATATGGCAAGCTAACACATAAATTACTTGTTGACCCATGTGTTAGACATGCACCGGAATTGATTGTAACACCAATTAAGAAATTGATTCCATTTTTGGAATATCCCACTAAAGAAGAGCTTGATATTTTACGTCATCGTGAGAAATTTGTTGATACTGTCTATCGTCATCCAATTATACCCGGTTATGCGGGGTTTGTACCGAATGTGGTTTTCCAAAATGGTAAGCGTTTTCTGGCTGCAGCAACAGCCGGTTTAGCGGATCATGAGCAACTAATGGAACGTTTTAGATGCGAACGACGAAATTTAGAGCATAAGGATTTATTAGGCAGCGGTCGTGGGATTTTTGAGCACAAATTAGAAGAACGCCTTGTAAACAAGAACGGTATTCCATTAGAGCCCTATAATGACTAAAACCGAACATTTGTTTAGATGCCGATGACTCAATATCGTTCTCCCTTGATACCCGTTCGACCGAGAGCTCAAGCTTTGCTCTTGGCCGATTGTAAAACCGTTAAGAGAGAAAAGATGCCCTATTCTAAATTTACAGTACCCCATTTTATGGACGATACTGATAAAGAAAAGTATATCATAAGCGGTAAGTTGCTGTTTTTAAACCTTTAGAGGTAGGGGCTACATAATACATTTTGAAGAATGCTGTACGGTTGCCTGACATTGTCGTGAGGTAATAAGGCTTTGCCAGAACACGGATTTTGTTGCCTAAGAGTCAGTTGGCAATGGTCAGTTATTATGTAATAAACCATAAGCAATGAGAACAACTCGAAAATTATAAAGAACCAAATGAGGGTATCTATACCTTATTATACTCTATGCAAGTGCACTTAGTTTGTTTCTCCCTCTTTATTGAAAAAGGATATCAATATTGAAAAAAATTAAAAAAATTTCAGTAAGCAGGACGAATAGAACATTTCATTAAAAAATTATATAAAGAATAATAAAAGGAATAATTCCTCGTATATAAAATGAAGAAGAAAAACTCTCCCGTCTAATTTATGTAAATATCAAAAACTACATTAAATTCCATACAACAAGAATTGAAAGAAATCATATTACGTTTGGAAATCAAGAAAGCCTTTCTCTTTATAGTACAGACTTTTCGCATTGACATAACTTTTACGCAAGATTATAGCCAAAGCAGTGCAGCATAAACTATGCTATTCATGTTATGGCAGGTTATGTGTTAGCAAAGTGTCTTCAAAATGCTTTGTGCAGCTCTTGCCCATGGTACACCTGTCCGTTATTTTCCTCTTCAAATATTTTTTGACTTGGTGAATTTTTGCACTTGTTGATAAATATATTGATTTATATTTAAACAAAGTGTACGATGTACAAAAAAATTATTATTTATAAAATTCGATCATCTGAAAAAGTAAAATTGCTAAATCGAAATTTATTACTTCATCTCTTATCTAATTTGTGCAGGTTATTGTGGTCATATTCCAATGGCAATGGGACAATTCGGTCAAAGTCATAGACCATTGACAAATAGTGCTTTATGTGAGTTCACCAATAATTATCATCATCGTCGCAGTGCTGAATGGTGTCCTATTGAGAGCGCTGGAATAGGCTCTTCATGTCCAAATTCAGCTGAATTCGTTGTCTACCATAGAAATATAGGAATGGTACCCAGTTATGCTGGGCACGTACCCGGTGAGGCATTTTCATTCGGACGCACTTATGGAATGGCAACGGTGGATGCAAAAAGTTGGTTAGAAAAGCATAAGCTCTGAGATATATCCCATTTGCTTCAAGACGTTATTTCGACGATCTTACTTGTGTTAAATTTGTTGTGTAAGTTGAAAAATTAAATTGAGTGTGTGTGTACTTTTATAGAGTATATAAAAGAAATATATAAAATTCAAATATATAATGACGCTATTTGCTGAGATTCAATGAGGAACACCAGAGATTACATATGTAGGGTAAAGCTTTCCGATTTTTTTAAAGCCTTACATAAATGAAACATACGTAATACTACACCAGATAAAAGGATTATTGGTTTTCGTTAAATCAACTGGAGTAAATGAAAAGGGCATTTAAATTAAAAATAACAGCCTAAATAATTTGATGTAACATATAACAATTTGTAGAATTAAATTACCAAAACTCTAAACCCTCGTGGAATAAATCTACTGTATTCATGTACTACCCTTTTATTTTAAGGTGAATGGATTGTTTTATTTCGCCAACATCGCCCCCACCCCAACAATTAAACCCGTATTTATTAGGATTCTTAATAGGTTGGCAACAATGGAAAAGTAAATTTTGAATGAAGAGAGGATTAGTTTGAAAATACTACAAGTGGAAAGGTTTTTAGATTTCGGTTTTAGGTTTGTCTTTTTTATGGTAATATCAAATGTTGTAATTGTTGGTAATAATCTGTGGAATAATAAGAACTGAAATTATTTTAAATATATATTTTTTGTGTTGAGTGCATGTCAACATCCAGAATGCCGAAGCGCAATTTGTTTAGTGTGTGTGTGTGTATCTCTATGTTATCTTTAAATTGATAGGAATATGAATTTTCACAAACATATTACATTATTTGAAACTACGATAAAGCAATAAAAATCTTACTGGGTGTATACATTTTTTAAAAGTAAATTATTGAATTTATTTTGTAATGAATATATATGACCCAAAAATGCATTTCTACGCTATCTCTTTCCATCATGCACTTGTTTACGTTTGCAAAATGCAAAGTGGCTGTGTTACCACCATATAGAAACATCACCTAAGCAATCACTAGAATAATATAACTTAAAGGCAATTAGTATCAAAAATGTACACTTTTATTGTGTTGTCTATATTATCAAGATTTTGGTAGAGTTTGGTGAAAAATTTACTTATCGAGTGTTATGAATTTCTTAGGATCAGAGGATATTAAAATTTTTAAACAATGCTGTAATGAAATTAGAAAAAGTAATTAAAATGTACAAAATTGCATACTTAGCGAAACAATCAATAATTGTGTTAAGCATAAAATAATTTATAAATAGAGAAGAACGTATGAATTAAACAAAGTTTTCGTAGAAAGTACGTGGTTCCTAATAAAATGTGATGCAGATACGAATATTCGTTAAAGTATTCAGATTGTGATTTTGAGGTTATAGGCGATCACAATTCTTAAATCAAATGCAGTAATTGGACAGCGGTCAAAATGAAATTGAAACGTTTGCGCAGTATTTGTTAATTCATGGATAAAATTACAACTAATGTTACTCAGTAGCTAATTATTGTAATAGAATAGCAGATCGGACAATAATTATATGTGTATATGTTTCAGATATTTACTTATGTTTTCTACGTGAAGTTTTTGAATCCCTTATAAATTTCTAAATATACTTGTGGTAACAATAAACATTATATGGTAACACTTGTGGTAAGTTTCTAAATAACATCGTTCGACCGATTTGTTTCGTTTTACTTTTGGATGGTGTACGTTCATCTCGTGAAACTGTTGTATATGAAATTGAAATATGTAAAAAATAAAGAAATTTAATAAAGTGCAGAATTATTGTATAAAAGATAACAGAAAAATCAGTGTAATTGTTACAAAGATCAGAAAAAGTGGATCAAGAAAAAGTTACAAATAGTGAAATTAATGATGGGAGGGAGTGAAATATACGATTCTATGGTGGCGTTTTAGACTCCATTCTTAAAACTAAGGCGGGGAAAATACTAAGAGCAAACGAGACAGCGATATATTATTCACATTAATACATTCAGATATACATTGCCCTCAACGAAGTGATGCGAGATCAGGAATTGCTAGCGCCAATAAAAATGTTCGAAATGGATTCCGTGATAAGCTAGATAAAGATCTGGGTAATACAATATTTTCCGGACTATTATTTGTGTTGGGTAGATAAAATGATAAGCCCACGAGAAACTATCATTTAAAGGTTTTTGGTTTTCTTTTAATTTGTAACCGGCTAAGTAGAAAGTTTTCATACCTATGTATTAATTAATCCATTGTCGTTGTCCATTGTCCTGCAAAACCTAATGCAGGACCTTTTTATTGCATCCTCGAACTATCTATCAATTGTAAGAACTACCATTCTTCCAACTCATCGTCCGGCAATCTGTTTTTGTCAGGGTTTCGTAAACTACATTATCCAAGTGAACATGTATCACAAACAATTTGTAATTTTTTTCTCGTTACATCAATTGGAATTTAAATTTAATTATTTTCACACCTTTTTCAGAACGTTTATATGCTGAATATACATTTTGATATTCAAATCGAAAAATAAATATGTAAGTATTGCTATGAAATTACAATTACCAAATTTCAAACTAAAAATTTTAAGAGTTTTTTTAAATCATCACTTTAAATTTCCTAACACCATTACTTTCTTATTCGTATTGCAGGAAATTATATGTGTTTCTTCTAAAATAAAATTTACAAAAATCGTGGTGTCATGGATTTGGCCAGCAAATCGGAAAACATTAGCTCGGATTCAACTGTTTGTGAGAATTTGAAATCACTTAGTCCATCAGCGGCAACTTTTGAAATAAATTCAAATAATGAGGAATCCGAGTCGACATCAGAAAAATTGTCTGATAAAATTGTTGATGAACATAGCGGTAGTCCTAACTTCCTGCTGAAACCATCATCACCAAAACAAAGAAATTGTTCAAATAATAGTCCCTCAGCAGACCTAAATAAAACAGAATCAAAACCAGATACAAATAAATCTTCAGAACTCAACGAGAAAGAAGATAACGTAAATCAAATCAGAAGACAATCTATTGAGGAGGAAAAATTAATTATAGACACCTCACCGAAATCGGACCTAAATGAAGATTGCCAATCGCAATCTCAACAGACAAATACTGAGAAAGATGAATTGGCAAATAAATCAAATGCGGCAAATATCCCAGAAAATATACTGTCACCTCCGAAATCAGAAACACAGACAGATGAAACGAATACTGCTTCTTCATCATCACCAGCTTCCGATTCGCAGCAATCAACAACGCCTGCTGAGATGCAGCGGACGAACAAAATGGAAACCGCTAATGCCAATATGAATTTAGAAGAAAGTGAGAAAACACTACAAAGTCACAGAGAAAATACAAAAGGTCAATGTTCTGCTCCAATTGCCGATGATTTGAATGAAACGCATGTGTCCCAGCCCATCAATGTTACGGCAAATGGAACCATCCCCATTTCAGGAAAACCACTTATGTCAGCTCTAAATAAAAAAATTAACAAAACATCTTCACGACCAACAAGACGACGTAAATCAAAAGCTTTGGTAGCCATGTACGAGAGTGAGGTGATTAATCCCATTTTATTTTTGCATTAGTTTTTTATTCCGTCAAATACTACATTAATAATCCACAAAGCCATTTATTTCTAATCTGTGTACATTGTTTTAGATAAGTGCTAGTAAAATTGGTATAAAATTGTGTATTAAAAAATCGGATAACATTTCAACAACTGTTACCGCTGGATTAGCTCCGCAAAAGACCGCTGCCAATGCCTCGAAAGCAACAACATCAACAAAAACCAACACGCGCAAGCGATCTCGGAAGTCGAAATCACGTCAATGTTTAGACAGCGACGATAGTGATTATGAAACGCGTCGCAAGAAAGGTAATTCTCAGCACGGCAGCGCAGAACATCGTCAGAAAAGAGTGGGTTTTGCTTCTTCTGTTGGATGCGATAAGGATGCAAGAGTTGGGCCTCTGGAACAAAGTGTTTGGGGTTCTCGAATACCAGAGGAAGTCCTCTATAAGGTGCATTTGATTTAACTTTATCTTGAGCCTTCCATAACTACTAACACTCAATAACTGCTTTACAGATTTTCCAATTTGTTATTAACGACGAAGGCTGCCTGCCCACACTCTTTCGTCTTGGACGTATCTGTTCGCTGTGGCGTCGGGTGTCGCTTTCTCCAACTCTATGGAAAACTATGGACCTTACAACATGGAAAGAAAAACACCGCACTGAATTAAAATTGAAGTGGTTCATAGATAATCGCTGCAGCTCCTGCACCGATCTAAATGTTTGTAAGTACTTTTTGTAGACTAAGCACAAGATGTCTCGAATTGTCAGAAACACTAAAATTGCAGTGCGATGTAGTATTGAATAGCTTAGAGGACTCAGTCATACGTCTTCCACTCGTTTGGTGTAGAACAATGGCGCTGACAGAAGGCGATAGTATAATTGTTAATTTGTATATATGACAGGGATTTATATTCCATTTATAAACATGCATTCGTGTCATTTCGTTAATGACGTCTTGTGCAGTTCTATTTTGTACAGAAGTATCTCATATATTGCTTCTTATTTGTATGTTTCTTTAGCAAATTGGAAAGTTACGGATATTAATTGCTTTTTGCACAAATTGGCTGTTGGTTGTCCGAATTTGATGAGCATTACTTTATCAGGTTGGAAGAATCTTTCTTCAGATAATTTGATTTTTTTAGTCGATAATATGAAAAAACTGGAGCGCCTTGATATGAGTTCAATAAATGTGAGCAATTATCTTAATGTTCTAGCAAAAAATTCCTTCAACGCTTACAAACTTTCTTCCGAGTTTAGGTAGAAATGACTACAAGTAAAAGTGCTGTTGGTGCGCAACCGCTATGTTATGCTGTGCAGAAAATGAATGGACGTTTGACACATTTGTATTTAGCTCACAATCGATTGGCTTGTATTCCACAGATAGTGAATATTTTATCGGTAGGTTTTTATCTAATATACTTCTTATTGACTTATTCAAATAGCATTATCTGACCAAATCTATTCGGGCCTACATGTATATTCCACCATAAAAATATTTTTGGATCGTTGCTGGCAGAGGAGCAGGTCCGAGCTATTTCCCTGTATCGGATTTTTCCTATATTTTTATTCGAAAAACTTTTTAACTAGAAATAACCATTCGAGGAAACGACTTTCCAAGCAAACTAATGCTCTAATATTTCATTTGAAACGCTTTCAAAATGAATTAAATTGTATGAAAATTACATTTTTAATTTAGGTTTGAAGAAATACTTGAATATATTTATTTATTTGTGATTCTATAGACACATTGCCCAAATCTCACATTATTGGACTTTTCCAATGTGAGCACACAAGCAACCTCCCACGGTATCTTGCATATTGAAAAGCTGCAGCATGGGTGTCAAAAATTGAAGGTGTTGCGTATTACGAACTCGCACGTGACGCTTAGCTCAGCATCGTTGCAGGAAATGGTGAGTATTGAAATTGTTCATATTCATTATTGTGTTAATTGATTTTGTAAATTCATTCCTTGTTGATTTTGTCTTTTTCAGATGGACTCACCAGGATTTCCTGATCTCGAAGAGCTCTCTGTGGCTGCACTCACAGACGAATCGCGTTTGATGGCGGATGAACATTTGCAACGCATACTAAAAACGAGTTCCAAACTGAAATTATTAGATGTTCGTGGTTGCACGAGACTCACACATGAAAGTCTAATACGTTTGCCTGCTTGGGATATAAAGCATTTATTTTTATCTGGTTGCTCAGTGACACGTGATGTTGGGTACGGTTTATGATTATTTTCTCTTGGTTCGACGGCTATTGTTACAATGGATTCATTTATTTAGATCGGGTTTGGAATTAATTGCCTCGAAATGGGCGCATAGTTTGATTGAATTAGATTTAGCTTGGGCTAATGTGCAACAACCATTGGATAATGCACTACGTGCTTTAGCAGAGAAGGGAAGCGAGTCATTATTGGCGTAAGTCATCAAACATGGTCAGAACTTGTTCTTATGATAAATTTAATTCGCGATCTCCTTCAGTCATTTAAATTTATGTGGCTCCTCAGTTTCGGAAGAAGCAGTTAAAGACATACTGGCTAATTGTGCGCACATGAGCTCAATAAATCTATCATCATGTCGCGGTTTACCACGTGGTGTAAAACGTCTAATGCAGGGACCAAATGAGTTGCAAGAACTTCGAGATGTGCTTAAAGTGACGATGAAAGTCAAATTGCCATCACAAATTAAAAAGGAACAAGAATCAGCAGAAGTGCAAATGGAAAATGCATTGGACGTCAAAAGGAATTGAAACGGTCAGTCACCTGCAATAAAACTATTTCCTTGTTTTATGTCCACGTGGATCAAATTTACTTTTAAAGGATTTAAATCCTTAATGGTAATTTTTAGTTTTATAAACTGCAAGAATTTCCGCAACATCCCTTTTTTGCGAGGATTTGCTAGCTGCTGGTAGCAGGCACATCCTTCGTTACCCCACCCCCATTCGTTCTTTGTTACCAATTTCTTCAAGCCTTTGGAACATTCTATGGAAGTTTCCATTGAATTCTTTCCGCATGAGTTTGAGTTGTTGTAAGTCAGATTTTTTGTAGCATACTTGTTGGCGAACAGTTTAGCTGCTCAGAAAACTCAATCTGTAAAACAGATAATAACAGTAAGTGAACCACGCATCTTACATTTATTTACAAGAAGTTCCAACTCCTTTTCTGTCTGACTCGTAAACTTTTGGATGAAATAGCCAGTTTATGCTGCCCAATTTTATCGTAGACAAATTAAGCTGTTGCTCTCAAGCGTACAGTTTGCTCAATTACAGAAGACTCTATTTCCTTCTTCTATTTTCCTTCTCGGAGGGAATTGTTTGATATGAAAATGAATCTTTGGTAAAGAAATACGTACAAAATTCAGGTTAAAATGGCGATACCGTTTATTTTATACGTCTTCGGTTCAGACAATTGTAGAGATGTTGATGCCAGTCAATTATGATATTTATAATATATATCTACTCTGATAAGCGTAAGATGTGTGGTCCACTTTATGTCGTTAATCGTTATTCTATTTTTAAAAGTTGCCTAACGATTTTTGAGAATATTCTTTTCAACAGTAAACATTTATTTAGATTGTAAGATAATGGTTAAGTTAACTTCTATGGTTATTTCTAAAATTATTTCTTTTGCAATTAATATATATAAGTTATATTAAAATATATATACATATTTAGATACATGGCACTCTAGTTCATTTATAGCACTATCACTAAGCATTATTATCCACCATTGCGTTTATTAAAGCTCATAATTTGGCACATAATTTCAGCAATCTTACAGTAAAAAAGTCAATTATTTATCTGTAAAAATGCTTGATATCGACACTGATGTTTCAAATGATGATATGTCGAATTAAAACCCAAGTCCAATAAAATTTGGAGAGATGAATTTAATGGGATCATGTTGGTTTGCTAACAAAGGTGTTTTAGCCTGTTTCATTTTTGTATTTTGGCTTTCAAAACATTCATTCACAAAGGAATGCTGTTTCAAATTTAAGAAGTTTGGAATTGCTTGGAATATTTCTAATAGTTTTCTTTTAAATCTATTAAGACGTCTGTAAATAAGTCGCTGAATGATTTCTTAAACCATTTTTTCTGCTTTTATTTTAAAGCAACGATTTCTTGTAAGTCGCAGTGAATGATTTAAAGTCTACCTAAGATGTAAAATTAAAGAGATTAACAAAGAAAACAACTTGGTGGTTATTAATATAATTATTTCGACTGTTAAGCATTATTAGCTGATAAGAGAAAACATGTAAAATTTTAGAATAAAAATAAACATTTACACAGAATTCTATATTTCGTAATAATTTCGTGAATATGTTGCAATTTTTGTTTGCCAGGAATACAGGACTCCGATTTAACATCCGATGTATAAATATGGTATGATGATCGTCCTCTCCCAGAAAAATTACACATTTTTTCTTATAAAGTTGGAAACGTATATTTGAGCTTAATTGAATTTGATCAAAATATTCCTACTTTCCAGAAGCTATAATCTTAATATAAATAATTTTATATCGAAAATCTTGTAGAAATCCTTAAAAAAATACATATAGCAAATCGTCATAACTTGTCGAGTTATTTCGATTGAACTCGAAGTCCTATTTTACTTCTTTGAAGCAGCCAGCTGATCGCAGTCAGTCAAATAATCGGTGCTGAGTTTAATGATAACGACTCCTGAGGCTAGTCCCACTAAAGTGGCTAGAAGAGTGTTATTTTTTGGTAGAGCTGGCTTTAGAATTGCCCAGGCCAAAACCGAACCCATACTAAAGAGTGTGGCACCAACCATTGAATAGGCACCCCGTTTGCTTTCAGACAGAGCACGTAAATGTGGTCGTCCATATAGATAAAAGGCACTGCCAATCATAGTACTCAATAGTAGAACATTGGATATATCCTTGCCCCTTGCTAGTTTTGTCACCATAGATGGATTCATAATATTAACGGCAAGCGCTCCATAAGAGACTACACCATGGGCTGGTATGTAGTAATAAAATATATTCTCCTTCGTGAACGGCTTCAAGCCAATTTTATCGCAAAGCGTGCACATATCCTTCTTTGCTTCAGTTCCCATTATAATTTTACGTTTCTGATTTTGTACGAAAATTAATTATTGACCCAGATTTTTATTTTACCAATTAGTATTTGCGATTTCGGATCAAAGTAGAGGAGCCGTCAGACAGTTATATAAAATGGCATGTCATTTTTTCCAACGAGTGCTTCTGCTAATTGTTGACGGCTATTCGTTAGACTCAGCACGAGAGATTATCTCTGCTCAGTTCTCTCCTCTGCAAATTAAAGTAACGAGTAATTATAAGAATTTAAGTCTATTACAGCAATCTTAAGCGTGCAAAACTAGCACCGTACAATCCTATTTTGTCAAATGTTATAGCATTTCTTACGCCTGGGCTAAGTGTAAAACGAATAAATTATTACAGATGCATTTTTAATAAAAGTTCTCTTACGAAAAACCAACTCAGTGGAAGTTGATTATTTGAATTAGGCTTTGGCTGATGTCATTAATCTGAAATATACGGCATTATTAGAACAGAAATTTTCACATTGAGTGAATATAATATTTTTTACATTAATTTTGATCTTATTTCATGTAAAAATTTAAATATCAAGCGTCAGAATTATGAACGATTTCAGATGTTATAAAATTAATTAAATCAGCTACACGAGGGATGCCTATAATCTGTCAGTTTAAACACGCTATTCAGAGAAGTGGAAGCAGCAATTTCCGGTCCAGTCATAAATTATAACTGCCTTGTAGTTTGTTACTAATTGATCAAAATGGAATCGTCAGATAATTACGAACGCGTGGAAGACATAATTATACATTTTATTGAGAATTTAAATAAGAAACTGGTAATATTGTAGTAATTACGATTAAAATATATGAATCTTTTCATTTTATTCCATTCAGGATGTTGATAATAAGCATCTACAAAAACTGTGCACGGAAAATTACCAAGAAATTAAAAGCCTTCGTTGCAGAAAAAATAGTTTATACAATATTGTTTGGAGTAAATTACTCACAATGAGGAATTGTCAGCCGGCACCGTTCATAGTCGCCTTTCTATTCAGTTCAAGTAAACTTACGAATGGTTCGTTGCAAAATATATTGCAACAGATTGACGATGGCGTAGTACAACATAATGCAGCCTCCAAGGAGTGGAAGCGCAATATTGAAAAAAATTTACAATTGAAAAACGATAATTTTACAATGATGGTAAATTTATAACAATTTATAACATGTTTCGTTTGCGGATGTTCGATATTTTTAAATCATTATTGATCAATTATTCAAACACAATTCAAATAATACCTTCCTATGCACTCCTGTTAATGATTGGTAGCATTATAATTTAGAATTTTTCCATTTTTAGCCGTATGACGATATTAATACAGAAATCGAAAGCATTCAGAATAAGATTAAAGCTATTGAATCAGAAATGTTTAATGCTAAGGAAGCAACAAAACTTGGTACATTGAACTTGGAATCTGAAGATAAGCTCATATGGGAAGATATAGCAAATATACAAATATATGAGAAAGAAAATCGGTTTGTTTCGATTCATTTCTGGTGTGAATTTTGAAGAAACGTTCTCCTTTTTTAGAAAAGAAAACCTTCAATTGAAGGAAAAACTTATGGATATCAAACGAAAAAGAGAGCTAGATCCAACTACCACCTCGAATTTCGACCATCAGGAAATATTGGAATTACATAAAGAAATAGAAGAATTGCAGAGGAAAATAAATTTAAAAACATCTTCACAATAACTATGTTTAATATTACTAATTTCTTTTGTAATAAAAGATCAAACTCTTTAAATATATATTACTTTTCTTAATATTACGAAGTTTTAAAATTATTTAATAGTAGTACTTATTATATAATATTTATTCGCTTATTTCATAACTTCAAATGCCTCGTTAAATTCTTTTTCCATTTGTCTTTCAGCCGTTTAATATTACTATAGGTGACGCCTTGTTGAATATAGTTAAGTAAAACATTTAAGAAGCGATTGAAAATTCAGGACGAACGAAGCTTTCGGATATATTAAATAGGCACATTAATCTTTAATGAAGATATGGCTAAAATAAAACAAAATAAACATATCCACGACTCGCAACATTATGTGAAGTAATTATGTGGAACCTATTATTTTTCGCATGCGTTGGAAATTATTGGCTATATTTAATATAATGTGAGCGTTTCAGTTTTTAATTGTTAAGGTGTTTCATATGGAAAATAGTCTTTACCACTATCGTAATATTTCCAATACAATTGAATGATGCATGTTATGCCAAGGAAAGAATGGAGACTTCAAAAAGTCTTTGAGTATTCGGTATTATAAAAAATGTAAGCTCAATTAGGGAGCAACTTAATATTGACGAGATTTATAAGACAAATCAAAATTGTTTGAGCATTATAATGTAATTATGTTTATGTCTACACAAAATAGCGTAAAACGCAATTCAATGATCACAATCTTACTAATTCTTGAATTCCCCAAATATTGAATCAAGTTACATCTCTACATGTATTATTTGCATTCATAACGTTATATGAAGACTTAAAAACTCTCCTGATACTTTCCGCGGCTGTGTAAATTCTACTAATCGGTTGGTATGTGCGGTTGCTATTTTGAAGAGAGTTTTTTGACAGCAAAGTTTATTTCTTCGACAGTGAGTAAAGCAGAGGACATCAAGTGTTTTCATTTTTCCAAAATTTTCCCTTTAATCACAGTCTAATAAATGGTGTACAAGTATTTTGAAGAAATACATAAATGAGCTTTAATGAGAAGGAAGCAAACTATTTTGAGGCGAACGTATAAAAAAGCAAACAAAAGTGAATCTTTTGGTGGCTCTCAATAATAATGTTGACGCATAAAGTTTGTCAAGGAGCACGTAAGAAAATGCAGGTGAGTGATTAAAAAAAAAAGAACAGCATATGGGAATTTAATATGCTAACAGTTACAGTGGGCTCAATAACGCCCAACTTTTATTTAATTAGTGGTATATTTGGCCAACATGAAAGACAAGATATATAGATTTCATCTGTGTGATTTTGTTTTTGTATGTTTGTGCTCTCTTTTTTGTGTCTAATTAGAAAAGAACTTGTTCATATCTCTCTTTTTAGGTATCATTTGTTATACGCGATGCAGAAGAGAAACAACACAGGAATGGCGTAAATGCTCTACAACTTGATCCACATAATGGCAAATTATATTCGGCCGGACGCGATGCAATTATACGAGTATGGAATACTAAAGCAGAAGCAAGTGACAAATATATACAATCCATGGAACATCATAATGATTGGGTCAATGATATTGTGCTTTGCTGCAATGGAAGAAATTGTAAGTAATTGTTTATAATATTTTACTAAATGGTATTTGATAGTTTATTTTTATTTCTGCAGTAATTAGTGCTAGCTGTGATACAACCGTTAAAGTGTGGAACGCACACAAAGGCTTCTGTATGTCAACCCTGCGAACACATCGAGATTATGTCCAAGCTTTGGCATACGCAAAAGAACGAGAACAAGTCGCCAGCGCCGGACTTGATAAGGCAATTTTTCTTTGGGATGTCAATACTCTGACGGCTCTTACAGCCAGCAACAATACAGTAACGAGTAAGTGTAGTTGGAATGTGTGTGAGCGACAAACTGAGCAACATATTGGAATTAAAAGCATTTTAATTATTTTTTCTTAAATTCACAGCCTCTAGTCTGGCTGGTTCCAAAGATTCAATTTACAGCCTAGCTATGAATCCTTCCGGCACAGTGATTGTGTCTGGCTCCACTGAAAATATATTGCGTATATGGGATCCTCGTACATGTACGCGCACCATGAAATTGCGAGGTCATTCTGAGAATGTGCGCGCTTTGGTCGTATCGCCTGATGGCAATCAAGTTGTATCGGGCAGTTCGGACGGTACTATAAAACTTTGGAATTTAGGACAACAGCGTTGTGTCCAGACTATTCATGTACATAAGGAGGGCGTGTGGGCTTTATTAATGAGCGACAATTTTCAATACGTTATATCGGGTAGTCGAGATAGGCGTATTGTCGTTACAGAGTTGCGTAATCCAAGTAATTCGTATCTGGTATGTGAGGAAAGGGCACCAGTTCTAAGTCTCGGCTACGATATTGATAAGGCCGGTGTTTGGGCGACGACGTGGAATTCTGATATACGATGTTGGAAGCTGCCCAATTATGATAAAAGCACTATAAATGCAACGAGTGGCGGTAGTAGTGGTGGTGGAGCGATGGATGCATTATGGACGGGACAAGGAGTAGAACTGGCATGCATTAAAGGTGAGAAGAAGACTATTATTTTTGATATGTATATAGTATTTCCATAATTATTGGCACACCCATTTCAGGCGGTGCAGCAATAAAAAAATGCGTGGTACTAAATGACAAGCGACATATTGTTACAAAAGATACTGAGGATAATGTGGCAATATATGATGTATTGCGTGTCGTCAAAAAAGAAGATGTTGGCAAAGTTGATTTTGACGAGGAAGTGAAGAAACGCAATAAACGAGTCTACATTCCAAATTGGTTTACGGTGGACTTGAAAACCGGGGTGAGTATCAAAGGCATTGATATGAACCAAATATGAAGTTACACTGACGTAAAGCTATCTAAGTGACGAGATATATTTATGGGCTGTTCCGAGAGTAGTATTACGTAGTAGTAGTAGTACGCATTTTATTTCTATAACAAAATTTAAGATTATGGAAGAACTTTAAATCGAGGAATAGTTGTCAATGTTGAGAATTAAAACTGCTTTAGCTTTTTATTTTTATAAGAAATTAATTTTTGAACATTCTGCAATTATTTCAATGGCAGTAAAGACTGATGATTGCAAAGATTTGCAAAGATTGATGACTGATTGTTGTTTTTTCTAGATGCCAACCATAGTTTTGGGTCAAGATGAAGTTGATTGTTTTTCGGCATGGGTTTCTATTGAAGCGGGTCTTCCAGAATATGCCGAACCAACGTCAGATCTAAAGGTAATTAACTTGTATAGATGTTCAAATAATTTTATTGTATTCTTTACTAATATAATTTTTATAGATCAACTATGGCAAATTGCTGTTGGAAGCATTGCTCGAATATTGGACCCCTCCTCATAGTTTACCACAAAGTGATCTTGAACCGGATATACGTGGCAATGAATACTTCCATGTGCCCAAGCACACTCCTGTTATTTTTAGGTAAAAATCTGATTATTCTAAATTTCAGTCGAACGAATAAATGGTTGCGTCTGTTGTTTTTAGCGAATTAGGTGGCCGTACTGTATGCCGTCTTTTGGTACGTGATGCAGCGGGTGAGAGTGAAAGCACGTTACTCCATGAAACTGTTCCTCAATGGGTGGCCGATGTTGTTATTGAGAAGACAGCACCGAAATTTTTAAAAATACCTTTCTTTCTACAACCCCATCCACAAATGGTTAAACCTGAACGTACAAAAAAGGTATGACGCTGCAACGGCACGCCCTCGTGTGTCGTATTTATATATATGATGAAATTTTTTCTATATCTAATTATAGGATCGTTTGGTTGCCAATGAATTTATTCAATGTCGCAAAGTGTGCGAACATGTTTTGGAAAAAGTTTTGGGTGCAGAGACAACGCCAAGTGGTGGTGGTGGTGGCGCTGGCGGCGGTGGGAATGCATCGAATTCATCGCAAAATAGTCAAAGCGATGCTAATTCCGAGGGATCTCAGATACCTGCCGAAGATCGTATAGAGTTGTGGTGCAATGATGTGGTAGGTTTTTTAATTCGAGGTCTTTTATTATATAATAACGTTCTCTCTGATGTATTTAGATTGTTGATCCAAATATGGACTTACGTACTGTACGTCATTTTATATGGAAACAGTCATCAGATCTTACTTTCCAATACAAAACGAAGCCAAATTTTAGTTACGATGGTAAAATATGAGTAATTTTTAAATGTTTTTTAAAATTGTTTAGAGACAATTATGGAACAAATTAGGCTTTAGAATTATATAAAATCGTATACACACATTTACACACATTCATACATACATATAGATATAGATAATAAACAAACACATAGGCGTAACCAACAATATAAATCCTATCCACTAAAGAAAAATTAGCCCGATCTAAAAAAATGTTATTAAAAAATGCATTTCTGTTTTCCTAGAATATTCTTATTATCATTACGGATTTAGCGATAGTGATTAAGAACAAATTTGATCTGTGTGGAGAGAAAAAAACGCAAGTAAGAGAAAGAAAAAAATTAAAGAAAGCGAATTGGTTATTTTAAGCTTTAAATATGAATCGTGTATAACACGATATTTTAGTATGAACGCATTGTAAAGAAAACCATCCCAGACAAACAAAAAATAATCATGTGAATATCTGTTTGAACTTGATAATAAATAATTATTTACATTTAATAAAAGTAAATTCTGAAATAAAAACATTGCTCTATCAACATCAATTCGAAAATCGACAAATTTTATTAACTAATTGATTCGGAATCGAGTTTCTTCATTCTTCAATTGATTGGCATTTTAATTTATAAGATAGAAAACTGCATTGTTTAAAGGAATCGAAAATTATCGCAAAGTAGAGAAATATAGTGTGTATAAAACATTTTCGACATTAGAAAAATTAGGATTCCATTAGGTTTAGTGGAGTGAATCTCAATATTCGATATTTCAAATTTGATCGAATAAGGACCGTTTCGATTCTGTTTGGTTGTGTGTCGAACTTTTGTCGATTGCCAGCAAAAGCAAAAAATCAGTATATCACGATCGAGGGATTGAGGGTAGATCGAATATTGAAAACGATTTCGAAGATTCTGAAAATCTAACAAATTTTTTTAACAAAAAGGCTTATGTGAACATTTTTAAAACGTTTTGTAGCATTACAACCGAAATTTTTTAAAGAGAAAAATAAACCAATCAAAGCCTTTAACTGAGTGTAGTAAATTGAATAATTTGGTATTTAATTGTTTAAAACTGTATAAATCAAGGGCGGCTTCTTATTATTCTATATGAATTGAAATGAACAATTTAATTAAAATAGTAGTATTATTTAATTATTAATATAAATTGTAATTTGAATTTTAATCGTCACTTATTTTGGTTTTCAATGTATTTTATTTATATTTCATTAATCTTTAAATAATTAACGCTTCGAAATGAATTTTTATTGAAATCTAGGAGTGAAAGACTATTATTTTTAATGCAATTATTTAAAGTGAGTTCTCATTCAATGAGGTATTTAATTTTAAGGACGTTTATTTGTATAAAACACAAAGCATGCGCTGGAAATTAACAGAAGATATATGAGACTTTGTTAATAATTTCATTTTTTTTCCTCATACACACCGAATATTTTACGTATTAAAATGGATGAAATATTTCGACAGCTCTAAATGAACTGCCCCTTTTTGTGGACCTCTAGTATATATAATTTATATGGATATTCCTTACGGCAATTTATTTTGTAATAATAAGATATTCTAGAGGCAATTCAAAATATTTATTGTTGATTTCAAAAAAATGTAATTATTGTGGGTTCTTGAAAGCTAAACAGTCCCACTGTATCAGACAAAAATATATACTAAAGTCAATCCATAAAAGCAAATTATATAAAAAGTACTTTAGCATTTAATTAATAGTAAAGGTGATTAATTATGAAGTAGATTCTTAACAGTATGCTGACATTGTAAATAAAGCAAATAATTATATTATTCCATAAGCTAATAATTATATTCGAAATAAGACAATGATATAAAATATTGATTAAAAATTACTAAAGCTAAAAATCAATTGTGTTTTACTGTCCTTTCGAACAGTTCGGCTATTTTTTTTTTGGTAATAGATACATAGCTTCATTCTTAATTAGTACTATATTTATCAATGATTATTACATTTTTAGTTGAAATTGTTTTATTAAAAATAATACAAGCTTATGTGAGACGATGGTTTTCTATTACGCACGCTATATTTTTCAAATCCGTCTTTAATGTTTGAGGTATGCTAAACGCCTCGATTACTTTAGTTGGGCTGTAAATTTGTTGAACGATTCTCCAGAGGCAAGTATCTCGTAAAGTACGCAGTGGCAGATGTATTATAATCTGTCGTCGACAGGTAATCAATTGCGATGGATTTCTTGGGTTAGGTATGACATATCTTTTGGGCCAGTATATATCACTATTCTCTACCTGCATCCGTTCACCAGTGAGTTTGTCGCAGAAAATCCATGGATGTGTTTGGTAAGTGTCTATTTTCGAACTCTGATCCGGTTTTAACGTTAAATACAGTGATTTCTGGCCACTATAATCAATCCAATACAAGTTTATATCGCGCTGTGTTTTGTTTACAAACAGCACATACGCTTCGATTAAAGATAATTCGGACCGCGGCCCATGTCCTGCTCGTCGTGGGTTGTATAATTCCAAAGCCATTGCATTTGATATGGATTGAAGAATTTTGGGCTGATACTCACATACAGATGGCGATATATGTCTTCGGAATTATTGACATTTATTTATTATTGACTGTCGGGCGAAGTAGAGAAATGGCTGTCTGTATTTCAATCATCGGGAAAGATGTAAGTAATTTTGCACAACCCACTTGTTTATATAAAAATCCTTGTAGTAAACTTTGAGAATCCGTCCAGAGTGAATAAAATTTTCGCGAAACTACGTCAAGAATAAAATACCAATAAAACAGAATTGTTTTAGTGCTTACGTGCAGATATGATGTCAAGTCTAAACGGGGTGTTTCAGAGATTCTGCTTTTAACTAAGAAGGTGTTTCAGAAGTATCGATTTTCTTAATCCACCTTCAAAGTCTATTATACATTTTTAGAGTATTGAATTCCATAAGAATACAAATAATTCCTTTTATATTATAAATTATTCCGTACAGAATGCTCCTCTCTATTTAGCTTCGACCGATGTGGAGAAGGAATTGGAATTACAGTACAGAGTGCACGCGGCACTTGATGTCGTGGAGGAAAAATGCTCTCCATTGACAAAGGGAACTTTGGAATCGAAGGAATTATACTTGGGCCTATTGTATGCAACAGAAACTCATAAAATGTGATAAGAACTAGCACAATTTCATAACTAGTATTATTTATATAACACATTATTTAATTACAGTTATGGTTTCGTAACAAATACGAAAATTAAATTTATAATCGTGGTGGATTCTGGAAATATTGCTCTACGAGAAAATGAAGTTCGATCGGTAAATTGTCTGGCTAATGATTGAAAAATAAATTTACATAATACAAATTTCTTTTCAATAATTTTCAGATGTTTCGAAATTTGCATGTTTTATATACGGATGCCGTATGCAATCCATTTTATACACCGGGAGAAATGATATTATCGAAGTATGCTAACAATACAAAAATTGGGTAATCCCTGTATAATGCGCCACTTTCTATAAATCATATAAAAAATTCTAAAAACACACAATGACAACTTTACAAAGGCAAATCCTCTACTAGTGTTTTAGGTGTCCTTGAGTTTACTGCATTATGCGGGGGTTATCTATCCGTTTATGTAATTTTCAATGACTACGTAAAAATAAACCCTTCTTTCAGGAAATTTGATAAGGCTGTCTTCAAAATAATGAATACCAGCACATAGAATAATTGATTCTGGTTTATGCAATTTTCGAAATTAATAAAATGATAGTAAATTAAAAAATATTTAAACAGAACTTTTTAAATATTTTAGTCATATCAGCTCATATGACATGCTCACTACATTATGCTCACGGAGAAGTAGTATGAGAGATTGAGTGAGAGGGAGAGAGAAGCAGAGAAAGATAGAGAATGAGTAGTACTGGACAGAGAGGGGTACAGAGGGAATGGGGCGGAGAATAAATAAGGATATAATGCAAAGAGCCAAATTATGAAAAATTTAGGTAAAAATAAGATATAGACTAAGATATTGTCTATCTCATTAATTATCATTAATCGAGTTAAATATTAACCTAATATAAATCGAGTTCTTTTGCAACAGACCGTTCACCCTATTATTGTTTGTATGTTCAATCATAGAGTAAGAAATAGAGTTATTTCTTACTCTATGGTTCAATCCTGCGACCAATGCGAAACTCAAAAAAATTATAACAATTATTAATTTTGTTGCCAATTAATTTTAATCATTTTAATCGAATTCGAATTTGGAAAATCCAAAATCGTCCATTAATAAATGTTTTTTTAATGAAAATATAAGTTTGTGGAATTCTCATTAAGAAATTAATTTAAAGTGAATGCTATCAGTGATCGATAAGAGCTGTTGTTGTTGTTATGCTTGATTAGTATTTTCTTATCGATTAGATCGACTACTTTGCAAATGTTAAGAAATATTTTCCATTGAAAATTAAATGTGATATATGTGTATAGAAATTACTTCGATTAATTAGATATAGAAATTTGTATTAGAAGTAAATATTACTCAATGTATTAATTGCTCTTTTATTGTTTTCATCGCAAGACAATAATTTTTCTATCTCGTCTTTTTAGTTGCCTCTCAACTGTTTCACATAGGTATACTCGGTAAGATGTCGTTCGTAGAAGTATCAATCAGTTGAAAGTATCAAGGTAGTTTGGTGAACTTAGAAATTAATGTGCTCTTTCCAAGGTGAGCATCATATCGTCTCGGCTCGTTTTCCCGATTGCCTCACAACTGTTTGATACTACTATAGGTGACGTCTTGTCAAATATAACTATGTCAAACAGTCAAGAGGCGACTGGAGAACGAGACGACGTTAACTTTGAATAAGCGCGTAAGTATTTTACTGTTTAGACAAATTCTCATTAATTAATTAATTTAATGATTACGAAAAATGTGTAATTTTTTTCATTATGAAAAAGTTTTAATATAAAAATACATCGCGTGCTTATATGTCACGATCTCCTTATTATTTAACAATATCAGTTATGTTGCCAGCCCAAATCTCTTAATTAGAAATTATCACAAAAATATTAAATAAGTTCCCAGGTCGGTTTCAACTTGTTAAATGAATTATTTACCAGAGCAACAAACCGACCGTTGTTTTATAAAGATTACTTCTCTTAAAATATAGCTTCGCCGAGAGTTATTGATGATATTGAGAATTGAAGGACGATTGAAGGAGTCTAGAACACATAATATTTTAACTTCCAATTTCTTTAGTTTCAACAGGTTGACAATATACTGCTGTCATTTGAAATACATCACAAATATTTTAAACATTTTGATCGAGCTATAAAGTGCGGAATTATTTAACAAAGGCGTTTTTATAAATTAAGGTAAATAAATAAAATAATTGTGTTTAAATATGATAAAAATATTATTGAAATGAATGAAGCGATTAAACAAATTTTTAAAAGTTCAAAAAAAAATTATTTCAAATTAAAGTATCATTAAATTTTGGTATAAATGGATTCTATTAATTATCCAATCAAAAAATTATCAAAAAATCCTATCGACATTTTTTATTAAAATGAAATTGAATAGAAAAGTATATAATAAATTCTTTTATTATATATTTTAATGAAATTTTTAAAATAAGTATTTGAAAATATACCTGAAGGCGAATAATATGTTTATATGATCCATCCATATTGTTGATAATATTATATTTCCACCAATAATCACGAAAACATTTTAAAAATTTTATCATGATTTTTAAAAATTCTTAATTTAAAAATTTATTAGATTTTTTATTTATCAGTCGTCATTTTGCAATTTTCTTTGAAGCCGGCCAATGGAGGCCTGTCCGATGCTAAAAAAATATCAATTTTTGTTGTTGAGAATTAATGAAATTTTTGAGAACATTTAAATGCTTTATCTAAAAATGTTTTTTTTAATTAAAAAAGTGTTTACTGGAAATATAAAAAATATAAAAATATAAATAAAATATAAAAAGGAAAAGCATAATTTTTTCAGAATAGCTTTTGGTCAGAGTTAAAAAAAGGCTTCAATGGATTAGAGAAAATTTTAACGCCCTTTGAAATGTTGAAGATGTATAATTTCATAGGTGGATTTTATAGGCGGTTGATTTCGAGCACGCAAAATTATAAATCCGCAATAAAGTTTTATTTTATTTAAAATAAAAATAGAATTCATTTGAGCTCAAAATTTGTTTATATTTTAGAAACGATATGAAATCGATTTTTACAAGTTAAAGAATAATTTTTTGGTTTAATCGAAAGTACTTAAATTTTATAATTACTTTGTTAAAGCTTATTTTAGATTTAATTGCATTAATCTAAATGGCATAATAGGTAAAATTCTTAATCTATATCGCTGAAGTAATTCTATTTAATAAGCATTTATTTTTATATAAATATTTCTTTAAAGTAGTTTGGCGTATTTTGCAAAGTATATTGTTATGAAAATAAATTCAATTTATAATGATATTTAAAGGCCTATTGTATACTAACCAATGCTTATTAATCCCTTTTTCTATATCATCGATACAATCTGGCGTTATCAATTGAATCTAATAATATTTAATCGATCGAAGTAATAGAAACCGATCGATTATCGAACGAAGTAATAAAATTTCGAATCTTTGTTTTTGAAAATTAATCGTATTGTGTTAGAGTCAAAGTCAAATTCATAACGATTTATATAAAGCCCAGCTGCCTTCACAACAAATATCAAAATCAAGGTTATGCTGGTCTTGCCAACATCTCAAGAAACAAAAACAAAAACAATTTCATGCAATTATCCTAAGTTATTCATGAACAACTTCAATATAATTCGATAAGACGAAATGTCGCTAATCTCGATATTAAACGAGTCATAGCTTATTATTTATAATTGAATATAAAATAGAAAAGTTATAAAACTTCCGTTGGGAAATAAAGTTTAAAATTATCACATCGCATCTAAAAAGATAACTTCTAAAAAAATAAGAAAATTAAAACATCGAGTTAGAATTTATTCATCAGTTTGATCAGTTTAATTAATCAGTAATTGTGGAGAGCTTGAACGGGTTAAACGCACGATCGTGGTTGGTGCTATCCAGACGTGGCAGAGGATATATCTTTCGAGGGAGAGTGGCTTAGGTTAGGTGAGCAGAAGATACCTCAGTAAGGATCGTGTGGAGAAAGTGCGAGCATCAAAACCAATAAAAGAAAAATCAATTGAGGAATCAATAAGATTGTAAGTGAAACCCACATAAATATCAATGAAATTATTAAAACTCATTGAAAAAAGGGGAATATTAAACAGAAAAGTAAAGATAAAGAGAGAGAGAGGTAGAAGGCATATTTAAACATAACGATAGTTCTCTTGTGAGCACGTAATACTATTTGCTCTCTTAGGCAACGCATTTGATGTAACGAATAAATTTTCATAAGTTGATGAATCTTTTGGTAAATTGCTTTACAGTTGTGTCGTGTTGCTCGTCGTGATTTGGTTAAATGGATTTGTGTCTTATTAGATTTTAAATTTAAAAAACGTACAATAAAACGATTTTGGCAGAAAACTATTTTTAACTATTAGTTAAAACAGACTCGGTGATATTTGATATATCTTGAATTGATAAATTTTCAAAGAAAATAACGAGCCGATTGAGTATGAGCCGATTCATTTGAATTATGCCTGAAAGAATTGCATAAATCCAAAAATTACCAGAAAAAATCAAGTAGATTACAATTTCAAAAAAATATAAAATTTAATTTCAGTTGAATAATTATTTTTCTGAGAGCATCATTATTAAATCTTCAACAAAGTGAGTGAAACTTTATGTATTTTTGATTTTTAGGCAGACAAAGCAATGAAAAGTAATTAAAATAAATTTGCAATGAAAATTTGTAAGCATAATTTTTTTTCAAAAGCAATGTGAAGAATTTTTATCTGGCGTCTCTGGCAGGTAACACAAAATTTCTCTTGCTCCTTTTTTCTGCAGGAATAATCATTTGCAAACTTCCATTTTGGATAAACTGAAGATTAAGTGGTATACCTTCATTATATGGTTCCAGTATAATTTTGAGAACTTTAATCTCGATTTATTAATCTTGATTAAAATGTTCGAAACGGTTGTATGGCCTCTTTTATGATTTGTACTTTTTTAAATTGTCCTTAAATTAAACTTTACCATATATTAGTTTTGTTCTAGAGCTAAAGTCATCTTTATAATAATCATTAAGGTCTTTATCATTAATGTACTTTGCTACTTTTTCTATTTACCACTCGCACAACCCCCTCCTCCCTCCCTCTTTTTCATTGTCAATCAATTGAAAGAGATCTCTAATAAGGCTTCCCTAAAGTATGAGCTGCTCCTTTTCTCCTGCTATTAATGCCGTTGTTGTTGCTGCTTTTGTTCTAGTTGTTGATTTTGATTTTGTGTACTCGATAATTCTTTCATTTGCTTACGATGTAAACAAACGATATTAAAAACAATCACAAGAAAATGTGAGTGAGCACAAGCAATAGCATAACTATTGAGAAGAAGAAATAGACGAAGATGGGGAAGACCGACATCATCATCATCATCATCGACAATAATAGCAACTACAATAACAACAATAGCAACACCACTAACATCAGCAAGAATAACAACAGTTGTGGCAAGGATAAAAATAAACAAAAAAATAAACAAATAAGGTAGTGAGTGGTATTAGCGTTGTTGTAGTTGTAGTTGTTGTCGTCGTCGTCGTTGCTGTTGTCGTTCTCATCGTTATTGTTGTTGTTGTTGTTTTAATTGCTATTGCTCCAGCTGTCCTCTCAGGTTATTGACGTTCTTTTATTTCACTTTTTTCCCTTAATTGCATTGAAATCTAACGCAATTGTATTTGTTATTGTTTATTTTAAATATATTATGATGTGTATGCTCACTGCAACACCTTTCTACCAAGCCATGTGGCAACACTAGGAACTGTTTTTATCTCTGCCTGTTTACTGTCAATATCACTTTCCGTCACATTCATTGAAGATCTGATTGCATGCAGTCGACGCCGCTCGGTTTAGTAATATCTATTTTTTCATGTTTATAATTTTTATGTTGTTGTTGCCGATGCTGTTGCCGTGATTGTAACAGCTATTGTTGTTGTTAGCTTGTTGTTGTTGTTGTTGTTGTTTAGGTTGTTGTTGTAACTTCTAAAGCTATTGAAATTGTTTATCACAACAAGAAAAGAGGCTGGATAGCTAGCTGGGCAGACTCGTTTCTTATCCGTTTTTTTTTCATTATTGTAAGATTTCTTTAATATTATGAACAATTTAGTAAAATAGGAGCAAAAAAAAAAAAAACAAATTTTGTATAGTACCAAAATGTTTATGTAGAATATTTTGCTTTAAAAAACTAAGTATTTAATTTTTTTGGTCTTAAACGAAATAACCGGCCTTTGGAAGCCATAAAAAGGTTGGATAAGTAAAAAAAAAATAGTAAAAATGGTAAAATAAATCTTTAGATTTTATTGAAATTTGGCCATAGATAGCTAAAGAAAACTCAATTTCAATAATTTTGTTGAAAAAAGTTATAATTTTACAACACAGTCAGATCAAATTTTTATTAATCGAAAAAAAGATTAATGTCTGAATGTAATTTCACTCACGCAATTACTGAATTCTTTGAAAACGAAAAGCGAATGAAGAAACAAAGCGAATAACACATTTTTAATGTTAATTTAAATGTCAAGTCTGTCCGTCTGCCCGAAAGGCTGTTGCTTCTGCCAAATCGTGCGACTATTCAGGCCTAATGAATCCTAAAAATATTTATATATATATATGTATATCTATGCGCATATATGTATGTGTATGTATAAATCTTTGAATAATTATACAAGATATAAACATCGTAAAAAACTTTCGATTTTTGATTTCTTTTTATACACCCTACACCAGAAGCGATAGGGCATAACCTTACTTCTTCCATTTGTATCGCTTTAACGGAGGCGTGGTAGGTATAGGAGAGTACATACATTCCTGCTTAAAATTACCTGAAATCCTGAGTTGATTTGGCCACGTCTCTCTGTTTGCTTTATCTTAATTATGTTTTTTAATTATGTTTGCTTTTTCTTCAAGACTCATTGAATGATCGTTCGAAACATTCAGGTGTACTTCAAGTACTTGCTGATAAAATTTAATAAATTGTTCTAGAGCTGTCCATTCTGATTAATTTGAGATAATCTGCAAACAGTCAGATTACGCGAAGTTTCTAAGTGAATTTCGCGATATCGCCTTTCAACGAAATTCGAATATAATTTAAACCAAAAATTAATTTGTAAACTTTTAGTTGCGACTACTATCAAATTAATGAGTAATTTAAATTCAATCGACTAAAACGATTGGCCATTAGAGATTATCAAAACATTTTGCAATATCAATTCAACATAATTTTAATTTTATATTAATAATCATGTCGATTCTTATTGGAGCGAAACAATATTATTAGAATAATTAAAATGTATGAATATTTGTGATGAATGAGTTCTATGTGGAAATTTTAAAAATTTTAATCTATCTTTAGAACGTGCTTATAAGAATGAAGTACTCTATCAGAGAAAGACACCGTGATAGGGAGAGAGAGAGAGAGAGAGTAAACGGAAGAGTAAAAAAATCTGCAACTCCGAGAGTGAATGCCTTTCGAAGAGAGTAAGACTAGAAAAGACTATAAGTTACCAAATGGTAAAATTTCCTTACCCGGTGGTGAATTTTTGCGAAATACCCAGTAGAAAATTATCAAGAATATCTTAAGTAATTTTTTCTCTGCGACCGCAGACCTCATACTGCCATTTGAAGGCGATATTTTTTAAAAAAACAAGTCTTAGTTTACAAAAGCCTTTACAAGTTTTCCCGCTTTTGAAAGGGATTTTTGGGTAATTCGTCTCTCTTGCTGAGATTTATAGGTTCGAGCTTTGGTCATTACTGGGAAATCAATCAAATTCATGGTTGTCAAAACTTTAAATACGTTTAGCTAAATAAGTCGTAGTAAAAGTAGTATCTAATTTTCGTAACAGTCTTTGGAGTTCTTGCTAAAAAGTAGTAGTTTCGTAATAAGGAACAGATATCGATATGCATGAATCGAATTCGAAAACCACTAGAAAATATTAGAAAATTAATTGAAAGACTTTATGCTGTTCGGTACAGAATTATATTGTTCGATTTTCGCTGCTTTTCATTAAAATCAATTTCGAATATTTTCAGTTTTCATAATTTGATTTCGTGCTTTCATAATTTTGATTGTTTCAAGTGGTCGTTCTAAAAATTCAGTTGAGCTAATTATATTTCATAGCTTCAGTTTATGTCTAGAGAAAACAATTGTCTTACGCTATAAAAACATCAATTATTCAAAATAGAACTTAAGAAAAACGCCAGTCGAAATTGTAATGAAAACACTAGTGGTATATTATTCCATTGCGTTCGCATCGATTCAATTTTTACCTTGTTTTTTTACTATTGTACAACCTATATTTTTCCATATAATTTTTTTATACTTATTAAATATTGCCCACCTGTTTAGAGACATATTCTGGGTTTCCAGTTTAGCAATCTCCGTCAGCCTGTCCCTATGTGTGGATTTATCTGGCTTTATGTATGAGATATGCGATTACAGAATATCCTGTAATGGTATTGAAATTCGGTACGCATTTTCATTGTCACCACAATGAATTATGTGGTGGGTTTCAAAACAGAAAAAAAAAACAGAATTAGAGGAGCACGTTTATTTTACAATAATTTCAGATAAATAAGGTTTTAAAGCTAAATATATCTATTATTTAATTGTTTGTTTTATCATGTGTATCAAGTTTCCTTCGTGATTTCAATTGTGATTTTACTCGCGAATAATATTTTAAGCTGAAAGAGCTTGAAATGCGAATACCGAAGAAAAAAGAGATTTTAACTTGTATTTATTTTAACTGAATTTCAACTGGTTACTAACTGGAGTATTATATTGCATAAGAGGTTGTTTTCTGGGAATAAATCAAATTTATAAATCAGTCAAAGTATTTAAATTAACAATATCTTTTTGAAATTTCAACATTGCTTCAGGAGAATAGGTGTGGGGTATATAATCTGAAGTTAAGGAGAATTTAACACTCCTCCTCATTTACAAAAGAATATACTCCACACTTGAATTTCGTATATATAATTACAATCCATTATTTGTTCTTCAACTGGCTCATCGTCATTTTACAAGATCAAATGTTTTTTATTATAATAAATTATATTATAAAATGAATTCAAGATATATAACAAACATTTATATAAATCTTTGTCTTAATCATGCAAAAATAATGAAAACTTTGTAAAGTTGAAAAAAATATAGTATGGCAAAATTGTGAGGAAAAGAAATTCAAAAAAATTATCTCGATTTGAAATAAAAATCACTCCGTGCAGACGAAACCCTTTTTTTGTTCGTAATAATTTATTTGTTTGAATGAATCACGGATTGAACTCCTCTACCTCTACTCCTGTATGTTCTGTTCCTCTTTTCTGCCCTCTTTCAGTCTCCGTGAAATCGTGTTTAGTTCAATGAAATGTGGGAGGAAGCTGGATGAACGAGCATATCGTGGCCATAGGAAGCACATGGTTTAACGGATTGACGGATTAGCGCTCGTTGACTGAGCGCACAGCAACAACAATCTGTCTATGCTATCACTTTCTTATAGTAATAGCATACATACAATCTGTTATAGAGGCTTGTGTGTGCGTAAATGAGTGTGAAAAGCATTCACCCTTCACTTTGATGCAATTTTATCATGTACCACACAATAACAACAATATTAATTGTGTTTAAAAATATCAACAACCTTTTATTCCTTTAATAAAATTATATTTAATATGAAATGTATCATAATCAGTCGTCCGGCAATATTGCTGGTTGGTGTTGGTGTTGATGTCGTAGATGCTGTGGTTGATTTGTTAATTGCGGGTTGTTGTTGTTCTTGTCGCCGTAGCCGTTGTTGTTGCTGTTGTTGGGATATCTTGATTCTTTTTAAATGTGGCGAGTAAGGGGCAATGCATAACGCCATTGTCAACTGAAGCCACAGGGAGGTCTTATCAGACTTATTAAACATTTTTCCTCTTTAAAAAAATCGGGTGTTTTTAAAACGATAACTAAATATCTTTGAAATCTGACCACATACAAAATTTTTGGGGTAAGATTCGATTAAGAAACATTGATATTGCCCGCCTTCTGAGTTTTTTAATAAGATCAGTCAGTATAATAAGATCAGTACGGACGTTTGAAGGCTTAGTGAAATTTTAATTACTAAAATCGAAATTAAAAAACCTCCCTATTTATCCCACAGATTATATAGAAATCCGTGTACCCACCACTTCAATCAATCAACCAATGCAATCAAATATGAATTCGAAATACGAGCATTTGAAAATAATTTACAATCGTAGTAAGTTCGGTTGGTATTGGGCGCCCCTTTACATTGCCCTATGGTGTCTGCTCTTCTACATCGTTTCCGTACCAAGCCATAATTGCTCACCCGAAACTATAACGATTGCCGATGAGCTGGCGAATCCAAACCGGTTTATTGGCGAACGTGCCGAGAATATGCTGTCGGGCTTGACAAAAATTGGGCCCAGAGTCGTCGGCAGTGCCCCCAACGAGCAGGCTGCACGTGATTTTTTACTCATCGAGTTGGGAAAGATAAAAGAAGAAGCACGTCTGGATTTGTATGATATTGATGTGGATGTGCAAATATCTTCGGGTAGTTATGTTCTCTGGGAAATGGTGAATATGTATCAGAGTATACAAAATGTTGTGGTAAAATTGCAACCGAAGACAGCCTCTAACTCTAGTCTGTTAATCAACACTCATTACGACACGGTACCGGGTAGTTCTGGCGCGGGTGATGCGGGAACAATGGTTGTCATTATGCTGGAAGTTTTGCGAGTGATAGCGAAGAATGAGACGCCCTTGCAGCATTCGATAATTTTTTTATTTAATGGAGCTGAAGAGAATCCTTTACAAGGATCGCACGCGTTTATTACCGAGCACAAATGGGCCCAAGGTATTGGGTAGGTATTATCTACGAGCTATAAATGAGATTACTAATTCATGAAGGTGTATTTATTAATTGCAGCGCCTTTATTAATTTGGATTCCGCTGGTATGGGTGGTCGTGAAATTCTCTTCCAGACTGGACTTAACAATCCTTGGTTAATGAAGGTGAGTTGGGTCATTTCACATACATTTCACGGTAAATCTCAAATTTGAATTTCAGTATTATGGTGGACACATTTTGTATCCTTTTGCTTCTGCCATTGCCGAGGAAATGTTTAATTACGGGTTTGTTCCGTCGGAAACAGATTATCGAATCTTTCGAGATTTCGGGCATATTCCTGGTGAGTAAAAAACAATGAATGGGTGAAATGTAAAGAAATTTCTTTTGATTCAAATAATTCATTCGTCACCAGGTTTGGATATGGCGCATATCTACAATGGTTACGTCTATCACACGAAATATGATCGGTCTAATCTAATACCACGCCAAACTTATCAACACACTGGCGATAATATACTTTCATTGGCCAAGGCTTTGGCAAATGCTCCCGAACTAGAGGACCCAATTGTAAGATCAACAATTTGAATATTTACAATTTTTCTCAACCCCCTTTTTGGCATTGCAGAAATACTCCCACGGCAATAGTGTGTTTTTCGACGTTCTTGGTTGGTTTATAGTCTATTATTCTGAGGATACTGGATTCATTATAAATATAGTCGTGTGTAGTCTATCAATTATTGCTATATTGGCGTATATTTGGAATATGGCCCATCAGACGGGAATGTTTCGTCGTCGCATATTCGCTAAATTCGGCATACTGTTTAGCATTCAACTCGCAGCGGTATTGGTTTCGATTTTATTAGTAACTGCTATAATGGTAACAATAGACGCGGCACATCGGTCGATGCTATGGTACTCGAATACTTGGCTCATAGTGGGTCTCTACTTCTGTCCCATATTTTATATATTGGGCATTATACCAGCCATGTACCTAAGTCACACGAAAGAGGTAAGGAGAGAGAAATGAAAAATTCATTACTCTATGTAGTATTGCTATTCTAGCTATGTTTCAAGCCTATTTGTACTTTTAGCACGGACTACCTTTGGGTTATTCTATACAATTAATTATGCACGCTCACTGCTTAATCCTTACCGTGGTTGGCATCGTCATGATCGCTTTGGGACTTCGTTCGACTTATATAGTCACAATTAGCATAGGTTTTTACACGCTCTCTGTGATCATCAATATTGTCACCTGTTTCCACAAACACAGTAAGTGAAGTGTTAACATTCTTAAGTTCGAGGTCATTGTAATAAATTCACCTTTACTTTTCACCTCAGCATTCTTATGGTTAATACCGCACATAACCTGTCAAGTGTTGCCATTCCTCTTCCACACCTACTTTTGTTATGCTTTCTATATAATTTTTATTCCTGTACAAGGACGTGGTGGAGCTGATAGTAACCCAGAGATCATAACAGGTGGCGCTGCTACTGTTTTCACTTTGCTGTTTGCACCTTTTCTGGTAAATCGAATGAAATTTATGAAGGACTTTTTGGTTTTATTCTTTATTGTTCTTCTCCAACAATATTCCCCACAGATACCGATACTTTGTATATTTCGTAAATCGAAAATGATTATCTCGATTTTCGGTGTTATTTCTGTTATATTCTTGATCTTGGTTGCCACGCCCGTAGCATTTCCCTTTGAGGAAAAGGTGGCTCCACAACGTTTCTATGCAGTGGTAAGTTTTTTGTGCGGATCTATCGTGAATGCTTTATGCTTTAGTTTTGTTTTTAATTTCAGCACACCACACGTACCTTCCATAACGGCAACCCTGAGATGAGCGTCCGTCGTTCGGATTCAGGATTCTATGTTGTTCCCGTCGATCGACGGCCGAATACTATTGATGATGTTTTCTTGAATTTGAATCTGACGAGGGCAACCAAGGAAGATTGTGAAGTAGAAGTAATGTGTGGTTACCCGATCTATAGCTCACGTTGGTTGGGTTGGCGGTAGGTATTATTTATATTTTTTTAATGTAACTTCCAGAGAAAAATAATATTTATGTTTTCTTACAGCGACCAGAGTTTCTGGATACCCGGTCCAGAACCAAATCGCGATGGTTGGCCTGTGATGAAAATTCTCTCGAAGCAAAGCACGTCACCGACAAATGTACTTTTTACAATGGAGGTTTCAGGACCTGATCATATGAGTTTATTCATACAGCCCTTGCAAGATGCCAGACTTGTGGATTGGTCTTTTAATAAGGAACCATTAAAGTCAAATTTCGAGCCACCGTATTTTATATACCATTCATACGCGTTGGATCCGACACCGTTAAGATTCAATATGGAATTCGAGCGCGGTAGCGCAGAATGGTCTGGCTCAACATTCGATCTGGCTGTTATCGGTCATAAAGTTCACCACGATATCAGTTTTACTCGCGATTTTAGAGATTTCATCAGTAGTTTTCCAAAATGGGCTCACGTCACTGCTTGGACCAGTTCATACCAAAGTTGGCGCCTTTGAAAACCCACGGCGACGAACGTAAGTGGTGAACTATTACGTTTGTTTGACTGCGCTGAAGTGGTTGATGCCATAGCTTTACATATCATAAATCACAATCATTACAATCATTTTAAGGAGCAGAAATGGCAGGAGCGATAGTATAATTTTTATTTCATTATTAGTTCTAGGGAGTGATTTTTTAATTTATTTTTTTATGAAATTTTTAATTATGCGTTAATAACATTGTAGTATATAATATATAATAATATATAATATAAAATAAATTAAATATACCAAACCATTTATGATTAGAGAAACTTTTATTTTTGAATTAATAATTGTTAAATAAATTATTTTATAAATTTTGAGAAATTACCAGATTTGAAAATGTTTAGAAAAACCAACTTTCAAATGCGGCCACGCTATTTGTGGCATAGGCCCATTTCGGGAAACTGTGCAGGAATTTGATGAACTCCTCTGTGTACATGTGGATGTGATGTTGAAAATGTGTGCCGACTCCTAGTCTCATGATTTGGCCATGTTTATTTTGTGATTTGTTCTATAATTTTTTTTAAAAAAACAATGCATGTCTTTTCTTAAAGTCGTTATTAAAAACTCAAAACCGTTACCTCAACCACCAACCAAAACTCCAACGGTTCTCGAACCCAGGCGTCAACGTGATGAATGAAATACGGAGCTTTGTTCGTTCCATCGAGAACGGATTTATCAAAAGACCAGTCGATCAGATTATTATCGGCAAATGGATCAATATATATAACAACACGATCAGTTGAATGCAGAGTGAAATTGAAACGAACTTGCGACGAGTTTAATCGCTGTTTGGAGGTAAGTTTAAGTTTGGTAGAAATTTCAAAGTGTGGTGGATTAGCGGGTATCCATAGCGAATTGTTTCTGAAAAAAAAACAATCAACGAAAATTTAAATTTTGTGGTTAGAAATTTTTGTAGAAAGGTAAGTGTCTGTACTTCCAATCCAACCAACGGGTGTTGTACAGCGGCAGGCCACATAATATCTCCTCAGCACATTCCTTATCCAACCATTCCTGTGGTAGAGCATTTTTGAACACCGAGTCTGAAAGAGAATGGTGAAGGTGACAGAGATTAGTGCCCATATTCTAAGAGTCGAATACTAGTCGCGTCTTATCCTTTCCAGTCGCCTTTCAACTGTGTGACACAGCAATGGGCGATGTTTTGCCAGTTAGAGATATGTGAAACAGTTGAAAGGCAACAGTAAAACACGAGATGAGACGTGAAGGTGAATCTTGGAACGAACGAGTGAGTAATATTATTTTGCATAATATTTGAAAGAAATTACCGCCTAGTAGATTGTGTCTGGGATCCACGGTCTGCACGTAGAAACCGGAGTTATTTTTCTGCACGTTTCCAAGCTCGTCATGGATAATGCGATTCGTATGCTGGAAATATTAGAAGTTATAAGTCTAGATAATTATAAAGCAACTTGACCGCAATATAAATACCAAAGTATAGAATCTTTCGACAGCAATTTCTGCCCTAAAGGGGAAGCCTAATGGTGTTGCCGCAATAATGACGAAAACTACGGCCAATACTCCGAACAACGAAAAGAAACATTTCGATTTACGGAATTTATGAAGAATTGGCAACTAAATTAAAAAAAAATTTATATAAATATATGTATTTCGCGTTAGCCTAAATAGATAATCGCGAAATTGTACTACGCAATCATGCGCCACACTTACAATGAATCCTGCAAAGTCAACTGCCGTTACGATGGTGAAAGCAGCCATCACAAGTTCCGGTTTACTAGCGGGTCCGTCGCGACCTTGCATCGGAACAAAAGCCTTATGGCCCACAAAAGTTTGATACGTGTAGAACCAGAACGGGATCAGTTGACAGAGTAAATGTGTGGGTAGTATGAAGGACGCTAAGGATAGAATGGTAGGAATATGTATTCAGACTGATAACGGATAAGTAATTTTATTTTATATGAAAACGTACTTGTCGAAAAAAAGCCCACCAATATGTTCAAGTATACCGAGATTGTATAAAAGAATAACGCAATCATTACGAAGTAAGCAGCTCGTATGCCCATAATCGTCATTGTTAAACAAATAATAGCCAGGATCAAGCAGTGAGCGTGCATAAAGCACGAAATTGTATCATCCAACGCCATCCCAGACTAAGAGTAGGAGTGTTTGTCAATATAAAATATTTGTAGATATAGTCTTTTCATTTAAGAAGAGTTACCTTTTTAGTCCATGTTATGTACAAGCCAGGTATTAAGCCCATTACGAAGAACATGGGACAATAGTAGAGACCGAAGCTGATCCACTCGGCATAGTACCAGGAAAGAGATAAACCCAATATATCAATAAAGACTGCCATTAAGAGGGTTAGGCCTGTTGCCGCCACCAGGGTTAAGATTTGTACCATCAAAATTATCAAGAAGGACAAATAGGCATTTTTGGGTTTTTCGTTCGCCTTAGTTTGTTTTTTAATACGATGTAAAGACAAAACTATTGCTATTATGGCTCCAACCGAGGAGACCACATTGATAATTGTTCCCGTACGTTCACTATATAGTATTGTAAATAAGCCCAAAAAGTCATTACAGATTGCATTGCCTTTAGTATGAGTGCCATTCTTTCCCAATTCCTCAGCATTGGCCAAAGCTCGCGTTAGGGCCAACACATTATTGCCTGTACTTTGAAAAGTACCACGCTCCAGATTGCGAAAATTGTCATACAATGTATGATAGACATAGCCATTATGGAAGTGTGCCAAATCCAGACCGGGAACATTGCCATAATCACGAAATATGCGAAAATCTGTATCGGACGGTATAAAATCACGATGGAAGAGTTCTTCGGCAAGTGCCGATACGAACGAATGGGGTACGCTCTCTTTATAATACTGTGGAAATATTCGGAAGAAATTTAGAAATTTAAGATGTAACAAATTCTTTTCGATCCTACTCACCTTTAACAACCACGGATGTTGCGGTCCACTCTGGAAAACTATTTCGCGACCTCCGGAACCGGCTGAATCCAAATTGATCAATGCTCTAGTACAGAATTTTGCGCAGTTTTAGAAGAGAGTTTTAGGAGAGAGAGTACACTATAATTACTTGCAATACGGCGCCCATTCATGTTGCGTTATGAATCCATGTGAAGCCAATAAACCACCCTCCTCGGCGCCATTGAATAGGAAGACAATCGGATTCTTCAATTCTCGCGGCGAATTTGCAATTACACGTAGTGTTTCTAACATCGTAACAATCATAAGACCTGCATCTGCTGCTGCCGGTGTTCCTATCTCGGAATCAAAGTGAGAGTTGACCAGAAGATACGAGTCGCTCGTGCAATTCTTGCGAGCAATTTTAACAACAATGTTCGTAATATTGCGATAACTACTGGCCATAGCCCATAATCTGAAATGGCCTGATGATTGTTGAACGCGCACATCAATATCGTAAAGGTCGTGACGAGAAGCAGATTTCACCTTTCCGATTTCATCGAGTAAATAATTGAGAGCTGCCTCGTGCTGGCTGGTGCCGGCTAACTTAACACCTATACCTTCCAATTCGTACAATTGGTTGCGAGAACGTTCGCCAATAAACTTCTCCGGATGGAGATGCTCGTCTTCTTTACGCAATAGATCGGGACGTCGATAATAACTGGGTATGACGACGAGGTAAAAGAGCAGGAACCAGGTGATGCAGTATATCGGGGCCCAGTACCAAGTGTATTTCTTCCATTTGTTATTACGTGCCGGAACAGTGTTGGGTTCCGTATTTGCGGCGGTCATCTAGAAAGATGGAACGATCGAAATGGTTTCAGATAAAATTCAATTATTAAATAATTTGATTATAATCGTTAATGAGACTTTATTTAACTGATACAAATTTATAAGAAATTTGAGTAACTGAGGTCACAAAATATCGATAGGTTCCAGTCTGGACCCCTACAAGTGCATTTATAAACATGACTTAAAAGTGTATGGAACTTTTATGACAAGCATTAACCTTCAAAATATTGATTTCAATATCAATATATTATTATTTATATATTATATTTAAATATAAATTTTGATATCGTTAGTCATGATCTTTGATCTCTGACAAAATTATTAAGATCTTCATTAAGAAGCTTTCCCGAGCGTGGAATATAATTACATGCATTTATAAGTTTGAAATAGCCTTAAGTATATAATAATTTGTAAACACTTTAGAACCTTGCTTTGAGGGTGGTTTTGGGATATTGTAATAATTTAAAATATAAAAGACATTTCTAATTTGACTCCTTTGTACGAAGTAAGGAACGTATTACGATACGAACGAAATTCCAATCATAATGGAAATATACGCTTTGATCGTTCCTAAACTTATTTTGAATAGTTTCGTCGTGACGTTTGTATGTATGGATCTCACATAACTTGAATACGGCTTGCCGTGGAATGCTCAAATTTTGTATTTGAGATTGTTTTAATATTGATATTTTCAGTATTTAGCCGATAATTGTCGCAATCAAAATCTCTTATTCCGATTAAAATTGGTTAGTCTTGCGCAGTACGTGTTGGGTGAGCTAGATTTTTTCGAGTTCTATCGATTATTTTCAGATAAAAATAGATCTGTGTTAAAAACCTTGATTTTAATTTTACGCATGGATTTTTTTTAATGAGAGCAATTTGAAACCAAAGAGTTTATCTGATATAATTTGTGGTCTTATTTTATTTTGCTTCTTTGGAATTTGTCTTACATTAATCTGTGTCCGATTGGTCGATTCGAAAAGTATTATAAGTATCTTTTTTGATGATAGGATTGTATTAAATCGAGATAATAATTGACGATACGAACGCTGCAATAACTCGATGATTTATTACAATTTTAAGATATATTAAAATATATTTTTCTTATATTTAAAAAAGAAATTATTTGTAATTGTTGGCATTTTTTTGGGGAAAGTCTGGATATTTAAAAAATTTCAAAATTTTGTTTTTTGGTTGTTTTGAATAAGAATAATAATGGCTGCGCGAATAAAAATGTATGAAATTAATTTATTATAGAATTTAAAATTTTTCCACATACTTTAATTTTGGTTTATATCTGTAGCCCGTTTATTGCTTGTTGGATTATCTTCACACACATAAAGATAAGTATTAGTAAAATGATTTTAAATTAAAAACTCGAAATTAGAAATTTTAATTTTCAAATTAAAAATATTAATTTTCAAATCAACATTAAATATTTTATAACGTGGTGAAAATGAAAATGCTTTTCAATTATTTATTTAAACAAACTTTAGTTATTTCTGACTTAATATAAACTTACCTTTTAAGAGAAACTGCTATCGTTATAGCGGTGACTGCTATTCACACTCTTGAATTTTGCACCCACTTCTAATCAGTATCCTCTTCGAGAATATACTGCAGATTTTCACGAAGAGCTTGAAACCATGAGAACACTGCTTGCAAAAGAACCAAAGAAAAAAAACACTAAATCGAAAAAAGTAATCGAAATCTGCTAATCAATAGGTTCGATAGTACAAGCAGATAATACCGTCGCACATTATCGTTGTATTTTATTAACGATTTAATAGATCTAAATTCGAGTTCGAATTTGATATGTTCGAAAATTCGGAAAAGATCAAACTGCTCTCAAAATATTGTTTATCGACTGATAGTTTTTAGTCGGTTTTATCGTGGTTCCCTTGATTGAAAAATCCTTGCTAGTTTCCTCAAACCATCTACCAGTCCCGTTAGGAGAGAAAAGAGCAAGCATTCGATTCAAAATTTTTGTCATATTTAACTTTTTAAATTTAACTTTTAACCCGATTTAACTTTATTTATTAAATTTAACTTTAGTTATTAAATTTAACTTTTAACCCGATTTAACTTTTTTTCTAGTGGATTTCGATTTTGCAAGGATTACCAATAAAATTATATGCAGAAAAAATAGTCGTAAATAAAAATCGATCCTAATAAATTCTCCCTCATTCACGGTATTAAGTAATATTTGGCTATATTTTATATGATCAAAATATATCATTTATTTATATGAAAATAATTAATTTATTAATTAATTTACTATATTGATTAATTATTATTTAAACAATTAAGGTAAAAGGAAATTGTTAATGTTTTATTAAAACTGGAAAATTGTTTTACAAAAATTCGTTTAAGACTATTATAATTCAACTCAATAGTACAAGTCGTTCGTATTCGTATTAGTATTCGTTCGGTGGTATGTCAGTTCAAATAAGGTGACCATATGTTTCATGTTTCATAAAAATAATTCACGAAAGCTAAAATTTAATTTATTGATATATATATGATAAATTTTGCGTAATTAGAAATACATTTTGCAACAGATTTTCCAAATTCGGAAAGATGAACAAATTTGTCATTCTTCTAAAAGTCGTAAATGTTTCAAAATTCCGTGACAATGTTGCCTTGAGAAATTGGGCGTATTGTGACAAGCATGTGTAGGGATATTTTGATCATTTGAAGCGGAGTAATCTCTACCACAGGGCTTTGTTTATGTTATGTCCTTATCGAAAAGCTCAGTTATATTTAATATATTTGTCAATAAATTAGTTTTATGTACAATATTGTGTACATATGGATATATCCCCGAATTTTGTCCTTTGCAACCTTGTGACCTCACTTTAAAAGGATATTGCAAATCGTATCATCTTATACTAAATAGAAATTATAACACCCAAGATTCGTATGATGCTGGCCATGCTGTTACATAGGCGTATTCCGGGAAACTGTTTAAAAATTCTTTAAAATCATTTGTCAAGAGATGATCATGATGATTCCAATGGCCACTAATTCCAATTTCCAACAACTTTTCCTTTACATTCAAATTAGGAGATTTCTGAAAAAATGTAAATAAAATAATGGAAAACTCTGATAATTCGAATAATTCTAATCGCATCCAAATCTTGTCTTGCCTCGATATGTAACCAAAATTTCAGCGGAGATGCATCCTTTCCATAAGAGAAATATATAAAGTAGGGTGGCTTCCAATTCAAAAGCAATGGCGTGGAATGAAAAGACCACGAAATAACTTTGGCTTCCTGGAGCGGTTTAATGAACACACCCATATGATCGGGACCTTTTAATTCCAATTCATAGGATATCACCGTATCGGATATTAGACGTTTGGAGGTTAAATTCAATTGGGGTAATTGATCAAATTTAGGATCGGGACCAGGCAGCCAAAGACTGGAATGTCTTCAAAGAAAAAATAAAACTTAATAAATACAAAATTATTAAATTAATTTTTTCAAACCGAGAGTTATGCCAGCGATGATTGTAGAGCGGTAAACCGCAGAGCATTTCTCGTACACAATCGCTGTTTAAATGATGTGCCTGTGTCATATTGATGACACGTTCTAAACCAATTCAGATAGAAATGAATAAAAAATGGAGTATTTAGAAAGAAGTAATGATTTCTGTTGGTAGATATTCAAGCAATTTTATTACCTCGCACCGAGTAAGTACGTCGATCACTGGGCATGAGAAAGTAACCGGTATCCAAACGTCGGATATCACCACTAGCATCGTGAAAAATGCGACGCGTATGCTACAACGAAGAGAATAATAATGGAAGATTTTCTAAAAGGAAAAAGAACAAAACAAGTGAATTTTACCAAGGCAGAAAAACGTTGCACTGACGTCACCGGACGGTAAGGAAAGCCCAATGGGGTAGCAGCGATTATAATGAATATAACAGTTATTGCAAGTAACGAGCAAATGATGGTTTTCGATTTATGGAAAAGATTTAATACGGGAATCTGTGGAATGAGAGGTAGACATTATCAACTGTAAAATGCATTTGTCATTCTTGTGACGCCGTGACAGATACTCACCATAAAACCACTAGCCAATATACCAACAATTGTGGTAAAGGCAGCAATAATAAATTCGGGATTTACGTTGACACCAAATCTTCCAGTCATAGGAATGAAACCAACAAATACACCATGGGCCTGATAGGCATAGAAGACAAACGGCAGGATGCTCCAGGTGATGTGAGGAATGAGCCAAAGTAATGCTGTAGTAGTTCGAGAAGATAAGTATAAAATTATGCTAACGACAACCAACCAATACTTACGCCGATTGTGTAATTTGGTGGCGATATTGATGATTAAGCCCATGGTATAGAAAAGCAAGGCGATCATAAGCATGAAAGCTGAACGTATCCGGAAGGCCGTGAGAATCAGCGTCACGAAAGACAAAAACAGACAATGACAATGGAGTAGCATCTGCACACGATGCCCGATGGGCAATGGGTTCTGAATGGAAGAGACGGAGCGGGAGACATTTAACGAGAATTAGGTTTAACTTTCGCTAATTTGATTCTTTTACAAACCGTTCTCGTTCGAGTAAAGTAAATCGCTGGCACTATAGCGAATGAAAAGAAAAGTGGACAAAAGTAAAGGCCAAAAATCATCCACGAATGTGTAAACCAAGATAACGGCATGTGCATAACATCCATAAGAGTGGCAATGGTGAAACAAGAACAAGCAGCCAAAATTGTTGCCGCAAATTGGATGCCGAATAGTCTGACTACATCGCACAAGATACTTCTCAGTGCGATGCTCGAATTGGTAGCCATCATATGAAAGGACACAATACAGGCGGCAACAGAAGCGGAAGCAACGAGTACGTTTAAAATTATGCCTTCAGTCTCGGAATAAAAAACGAGTAGCATGCCCATGAAGTCAAAGTATACAGTACGACCTTCGGAGTATTCCTGGAGATATAAAAAATTGAAAGTTTGTGAATCGTTTTGATTGAGAAAGTATTTTTACTTCGGGATTTGCCAATTCAGTTGAGTTGGCTATCTCTTGAATGAGCGCCAGAAGATTATCGCCTGTATTCTGAAGGGATCCGAGCGGTATAATTTCGGGACGATCATAGACGGTATGATACACGTAACCATTATACTGATTAGCCATATCCAAACCTACAAACGATTAAAGACGGTGATGTAGTGGAGGGTGTTGTGGGAGGAGGGGATCGGGCTTCACCTGGAATACGTCCATGATCTCGAAATATTCTAAAATCGGTATCCGAGGGAATCAAATGATTTTGAAACATTTCTTCAGCGACGGTCGAAGCATACGGATGTATCACAGCGCGGCGATAGTGCTAAGGGATGATTAATTTTTTGAAAGAAGAGAACTAAATGATAAAATACAAGTTACGCCATACCATCACCAACCAGGGGTTATTTGGCCCAGATTGAAAAAGGATTTCGCGTCCGCCACTGCCAGCAGAATCTAAGTTAATCAAAGCTCTTTTGGGGTGGGGGAGCGATTGATGTGAATGCGAGAAAGAGATGAATATAAAAAAGAGATAAAAAGGAATTTATATGAAATTATGGAACTAATTTTAAATCATGCCCCTCCTCCTGATCTACCCCTTATCTTATCCTCGTATGTCACTTACTTAACGTTCTTGGCCCATTTGTGTTGCGTGATAAAAGCATGTGATGCTTGCAACGGGTTTTCCTCGGCACCGTTAAATAAAAATAGCACGGGATGTTTTAGACGTTTGTCTGATTGTGACAGCACACGTAGAGTTTCCAACATGACGGCGACCATGGCTCCGTCATCACCGGCACCTAATCGATTTGTTAGCATTAATGTTATTTTTGTGCACGTATTGATTTATCAATTATATAACAAAACAAAATAACTGTTGCAACAGTTCATTTAGAAGCCCGCCCATTTCAACCGTTTCAACCCGAACTTACCCAGTCCACCGGGCACTGAATCGTAGTGACTGTTCACTAGAAGGTATGCGCTGTCATTCGAATCCTTATGACTGAGCTTTATTACAAAATTCTGTACGCCTTGATACATATTAACCATTTTCCAGTGTATGTAACTTCCCGAAGCTATCTGTACGTCCGCCTCGATATCATACTGGTCGTTAGTTTTCGTCTTCAGCTCTTTCACTGCATTGCGAAAGAACTCGATGGCATCTTTCTCGTTAGCACTACTGCCCACTACACGCGGACCGAGTTTGATTAAGTTCCACAGATTGATGGCAGCACGTTCGGCAATAAAGCGTCCTGGATGTTGGGATTCATTCGAAATCAATAACGGTTTCGGAAGATGATGATAGGATGGAATGGCAACAAATACATAGAGTAGAAGCCAGAAACTAATGAAAACCGGGGCCCAATACCAGTGCAATCTATGACGAGTAACTAAATACTTAACATCGTCAGAATGCTGTAACGAGTAGCAAAAGTGAAAACGAGTTAAAAATAAAGTAAAAACTTTTGTTTTTATCTTTAAATGAGATAACGGTTATAATTCGATTATCAATTCTTATCAAAGAAAAAATCAATCAGATTTTTGGAATTTCGTTATTGTTACGAGTTTATGAATTATCTACGTTTGATTTATAGAACGTAGAGGGCTGCACAAAATATTTCGAAAAAATTTCGGAATTAACTGCAGTCACTTCATGTGGTTTCTAATACATCGATTACTGAAGGCTTTCGGTGGGCGTGGCTTAAATAAAATCGAATGGAAAGATACCAGTTAATAACTAGATTATATTAGGAGAAAGGTTTTTAGTATTGTGAACCCTTTTTTATATAGATTGCATTAATTTTCACGGCACGCCATTTTTATTTTTCTGATTCTTAATATCAAAATTAATTTTTGCATTATCAAAAATCATAATTCCATCAATTTCCTAATCCTTAACCCATTCATACCTTCTTTTGTTCTTGGTTTTGTAAAGTAAGCAACAAGAAATCACTAGGTTTTGGTTCGGTATTATCGAAATTTGGTGATGTTTCCGTCACTGGTGTCAAAACGCGTCGTCGTATTTGTTCATTCATAATTTATTTTTTTCATAAATTTTTAAAAAGGTGCCTTTTTGATTGCTATCAATTAGACTACACAACCGCGTGTATTGAGAAACAGTTTCATACTAAAAATGTTTAAATAAGTTTTGGGGAATAATTCGGTAATTTTGTGATTATTTTTTATTAGAATGCTTGTTGTTGTTGTTGTGCATTTATGGACACTTATGGAGTGTAGTTTCGACCTTTGGTGCCAATAGAAAAATTATAACGAAGTCTTTACGGAGATATAGTTAACAAAATAACAACAAAGGCAACAACATTAAATAACGCTATGACAAAAACAACATTGAAAGCTAGAAAACAACAGTAATAGCCGCAAAGCTCGTATGGTATATCTTATCTTATCAAGATATATTTTGCTCAATTGGTTGGCGTTCCAAAAAGAAAAAGAAATGAAATAAAATCGTGTGCACCAGTTGCCAAAATTTTTTGAAGCTTATCGTAAGCGGAAGGGTGTGAAAGGTTACAATAAAGGTATCGGTTAAAATAAAGATGGAAAGAGTAGGATAATCTGCAACACAGTAGGTTATTTCCGCAGTATAAACTGTTGCAACTTTTTCATTGTTGCGATATAATATACTTTATAAATTATTGCAATTTTTGTTATTTTGATCAATGCAAGAAAAAAGTGAACTCTAAGGAATAATGAGTCATATTTGTGAGCTGGACAGTTGCGATTATAGAGTATGCGAGCGCTAGCCGGGCTGAAGTTATGTCGTAAACTTTGTATTTGTCAATGTTTTCATAAGTAGACCAACAATACGCGATATTATAATAATAAAAATTTTAAAACGGAAAAAACGACCCCCTTTAGTATTTTTGAGAAAGTTTTTAATGATATTCAGAAATTTGCGGAGATTTGCGAATTTGCGTTTCTTTAGCCGTTATTAACGTATTTAATCGACTTTGGCCCAACGCTAAGAAAAATCTCAGCGAATGTAGAGGCTTACAATGATTCTTAATCATATATAAAAATAATTTTCAAAAAGAAATACTGGCGCGTCTTTTTTTAATCTTTCGAAATCGTCGGAATCCGTTGAGAAACGCGTTCCTCCGGTGTGCATCGCCACTAATAATTCGTTTTAGTTAATGCAATACATTTTTGAAATTGTTTAGTATTAGAAAAGCATTTATAATAATTTCTGAATGAAAAGTGTGTTTATAAAAATTTTAATCAATTTATTTTCAAAGTCAATTTAAATTCAGTCGATATTTTTTGGCATTAAAAGGCACCAAAATAGCGCTCACTTTATGCTGTTTGTGTTATTGTTGTTGTTGTTGTTGTTGTTGTTGTTGTTGTTGCCAATGACATATTTTCTTTAATTTAATCCAACGAGCTTGCAATTTCACAAAAGTAGTCTTTCTCAACAAAAAATCAATTAAAACATTAAAACTCATTGCGTTCCAAAATTTATGAGACAATACGTTTTTTTATTGTATTTCAATTAAAGCACTTATGAAAGTAAAAATAATTAGTGTTTTTTTTGGGTAGATAAATCCAAGTTTTTGTTAAGTGTGATGATTTGAATTTCCTCGGCTTTTTCGCGCTTACCTCATTTAATTTAAAATGCTTTGCTTCCTCTTCTTCTTCGCCACACTTCTTTTCGATTCCTAAGTTAGTAATTTTTTGTCTCATTTCAATGTTCAGCTTATTCTTCTCAAGAAAGACTGCCCCAGACACTCCGATAATGACCGAGGTTCGATTTTTAAATGATTTTAAGCAACGGTTTTTAGAAGGTGAAGACCATGAATGGCTTCAAGTGAACAACATGTGAGAAGCTATAGCTCTTAAAGAAATACCTTTTTTATTTATTTTTGTAAAATTCTATATGTGATTCTCTTTACATTTCCGTTAAAGCTATTTTTAAATAATTTCTATTGTTTAACTCGTATTTAATTTCTTTTCACAGAATTTAAAACCGGTCAATGTTTATAAAGACGTTACTCAAGGAATTGGTTGGGGCAAAGGGTGGAAGGGTAGAGTATTTCATATGTTATTATTGGTTTTGCACTTGTAGTTGTTTTTGGATGGATGGATCGCTATTACGAAATGCTATTATTTGTAGAAGTTGGGTCAATATTTTCGTATGAATGATCATCAATTGAAAACGATCTTTTGTTTTTTTAAGTTAAACATATGTATGGGTAATTCAAAATAATGCAAAATTATCAATAAAAACTGGCTAAGTACTGCTGAATTATTATCGTTGGTGATATTAGTTTTTTCCTAGCTTCGATTTTATAGCTTTACTCGTGGACTGGTCCTCTGCAGAGAAATAACGTGCTTAAAAATTCCGTTTTATGAATATTGTTTTGAGCTTTTTATGAATGTGGTTTTTAAACAAAACTATATTATTAATGTTATAATTATTTTAGCTGCTTATATTTATGTTATTAAAACAAATATTTTCATTCAATAAAATCCTTTTTCAAAATTTTGTATTCGCAAAGAAATTTTTTTGTCTTGAATTTTATGTAAAGAAGGTATTACTGTATTTCACATTTTTGCATTTTCTTTTTATTGATAATCGTTCGTTGTGTTTTTCCTAATAAGCGTTGAAATCAGCGACAAAATCGAAAACCAAATCGGCAACCAAATCGGCAACCAAATCGGCAACCAAATCGACAACCAAATCGGCAACCAAACCGCAACCGAACCGGCAACTAAATGAACGGCAGAGCTAAACTAGAATCGCTTCATTTTAAAAGCAAAGAAAATATATATATTTTCGAAGAATATTGCACTGCCATTATTTATCATATAAAAAACACGATAAAAAATTATTTAATGGGAAAATCAATAAAATGGACTGAATGCAAATTTTATGGTAGGGGATGATTGTGGTGGGTCGAGGAATGAAATTAGTTTAAGCAAAAAATGTTAAAGCAGGGGTTTATGACCTAAATTCTTGTAATAATTTTTAATTTTTTTTTCTATACAGACTCTTATTTTCTTCTCTTCTTTCTCCTTCTCGAATTCTCGCCATATAATCATCTCTCTTTATAAAGGCTCTTTCTACAGCAAAGCTCGTAGCAATACTAGATTTTACACTACGTAGCAGATTTACACTACCCTCCAAACACCCTTCGAGGTGTTATTGGTGTTTGTAAGTAAAACGAAACACTGCACACAAATATACAGGCATGACTTCTCTTCCTTTCTATCTCACGATCTTGTACACAGTAGTACTACTTTTAATCCACGTGGTTTTTGAATAATATAAACAATATGGAGAAATCAAATATTGTTAGCATTGTTGTTATCGTTGGTAGAATGTACATATACATATACTTTATAGGTATAAAGGATTATGCCATAATTGTACTCTCATTGTACTTTTGGTATTTTTCGGAAGAGAGAAAAATGTTAGTGAGAATTACAAAATTTGAGAATCAAATACAGTGTTCTTTCCTAAATGAAAATTCAATTGAAAAAACAGCTGTTTATTAAGAGCGCATGCGTTGACAATCAAAACAAAAGCCATAATAACGGAAGTATGGTTTGAAGTACTAGATCTTTATATAATGTCCTTTACGTTCTTCCAAAAAAACATATGTAAATTTTTTAAAAAAGAGAGACAAATAAATTATCGTTACTCTTCGCTAGAATCTACTCTCTGAGAAGAAGAGTAAAATAAATTTAGTCAAGCCAGAATTTTAAATGAAAGTAGACGACAGTACTCCCATCTCCTTTCTCCCTCTCCATCATCTAGCTTTAGGATTTCTGTCCGAATTGTCAAGTGTCTCTTATTCTCCGAAAGATTACTAGTCGAAGAGAGAAGAAAGTTGTTTCGGAACAATGAATTATCCTCGACAGGAAGCATGAGAAGAACAAGAAAACACTTGTTCCGATAGTATAGTAATGGTATTTAGGGTTAAGTTTTCAGTTCGTTGCTGTTTTTCGTCGCGATAACAACTAGTAAGGAGAAGGATTAGAGTTGGAAAAAGTAAAAAAAGTATTTTAGGATATATTGTAGTGAACAGTGCAAATATTTTCTTTTCGTGCTGATTTTTTTCTTGCCAACATTTTCACAAAGAACAAATCGTATCCTTCTTGAGGGAAAAGAATTGGCATTCGTCTTTGAATTGTTTTTTAAAAAAAACACTTCAAACCATTAGAATCAGATGTTATGACATTCATTAGTGCTTAAGTCAATGAACCTGAAATTGAGAGAGTGCAGTAGTGACATAATTATAAAGGAAATCCTATAAAAAATAAGAGACAATGTGGGGCTAGTAGAGTATATGTATTGATGAAAATTATTTAAATATTATTTTTTAGTTGTTGCAAGAGATATAAAGAAGATATATTTTATAGTTCCACAACTATTTAAATAATAATAATTATAGTAGTGACAAAAATAACGTTAACAATAATAATAAAAATTATAAAAAAATAATAATTAATTCATAATAAATAATAATAATAATTAATTAAAAATTAACATTAATAATAATAGTAAAACTAACAATTAATAATAATAAAAATAATAACATTACTCATATGCTTTATAACGTAATATAAAAATGTTTGACTTAAATTCAATAATCAATTACTTTTTCTTGGTTAATTTAAATTGATTTCTTCGCAACTTTTCTTAAAAAGGTCCTCGCATGGTATGGTATAATAGTGGGCATGCCACACCCATTCCTTGGGATTTATGATGCCAAACATGGCTATCTCCCATAAAATTTCTGGTTCATAATTCCAATGGAAACTAAAGAATGGATCATAACAATTTTATTTCATAGAAAAGTAGGCGTGGCAATGGTCAGATTTTGCCTATTTTGAGCAACACTACTTAGCTCGTGATGAGAGATGATAAGCTCGTGAAAATTCCATAACGACACCTCTACTCGTTCTCCTGTGATCGTACTTTATGCAGACGAACAGCCAGACATGGCTAAATCGACTCAGGTGGTGGTTCTGGGTGTGAGAATATACATAATTTTTTATACTTGTCACATCTCCTTTGATACGTTACAAACGGAAAAACAAAGCTAATATACCGGTTGTAGGGTATAAAAGAAATAATAATAATAATAATAATAATAATAATAATAATAATAATAATAATATTAATAATAATAATAATAATAATAATAATAATTATAATAATAATAATAAAAACAATTTTACATAATTATTATAGTTGTAATAATATTAGTGAAAATTATTGTTATTAATACTATTATAATTATTGTTATTACTATTATAGTTATGTGGATAGTAATACCGTATCCGTGGGAATTAAAATGAGATTCAGAAATAAAGATAATATATTTTACGGAATAATTTACCATCAGTTAACTAACCCCTCACCGGGTTTCATACGTACAGAAATGATAATACAACGTAGTTTTAGGCTAGCATAAATAAAGAATTGAATCATTGACCTTGAATCTTATTGGACGCAACGTTGTCTATTTGACAAAGTATTCCTTATCGCCTCTAGAAATCCATATATCCTTTAAGCATACAAGCCGAGGGAAATCAACATCAATACTTTTACTTAAGTGCCGAAGGATATTTTTTGACATTATTATATGGGACGACCTAGCCTTTGGGGTTTACAGATATTGAAAAATAGAGGATTCATCTAAATAGTAAATTAATTCAGGATATCTGTGTGATATTTTAAAGCTCTTCAATTCCAAGTAAAATAAGAATTTAATATTGTGTCGTCTTGTGATTTTATGTGAATTTTATGATAAGTAACGATAGGAAAGAATCCACGGGTGGAACAAATCCACAGATTTCGGATTGTATGAAGGTGAGTGATTATGCCCTCGTAAAATATTGCGAAAAATTAACGCGCTGTTAGAAATACGAGCGTAGACACATCCACGCACTTACATACACACAGCCATACACATACAAACATACGCACACACGAGCACCCGCAGGAACTTGTGTACACTCTAGGCCAGAGGAGCTCACTCGCGAGTTTCACGCAGAGGTATCCAGAACCAAACTTTCTTGAAACACACTCAAAAAATATTATCAAGCTGAAATAAAGGATTACTCGTTGACTTAAATCATAGAGTAAGAAATAACAAGAGACCCAAACAGCTCTTTTTACTCATTTGCCATCATGGAAGCGGTCGGTCCGAGTGGGAAACGAAGAAGTGTTTTGAGTGAGAAGTACTCGAAAGCAGAATATCGGACGATTTCTTTCTTTATTCGTTTTTTTACTTCAGCACAATTTTTTTTATTATTCTCTCATTACTTCGTGCTATTATTCTCGCGAGAGCAGAATAGGCCAATTGATTGATTTGTTTTCATTTGTTATGACTGCGGTATTTTTTATTATTGTCTCAATTGTTGCTATGCGTATGTGTATAGTGTTTCTATTTCATCATAAGTAGCAAAAGAATGAGAAAGCACAGAGAACGATTGTAACGACTTTTTTTCTTCTGTGCCTCTCCAAGTAAGAAATCTACGTACACTTGTTCCTCTTTATGCGATTGCATTTCATTATGATTGCGAATTGTCTAAAGACAAGATGCCTTCTGCGTGGAAAAATTTTAAATATGACGTATGCTGTATCCCTTCATGTCGTCGATCTCGGCGTTATGAAAGAGATGCGAATTTTTTTAAATTTCCTCCTAAAGACCAAACTTTAGGGCAATTTGGAGGGAGAAATGTAGGATCCCCTTAAATATGTACGACAGAAATATTAAAATATGCGATAAACATTTTGCACCATCCGATATTGGTAAAAGATGTTTAAAGGCAGGTGTTGTACCAATTTTTTTTGATAACACTTCTGATAATACAGACATATTGAATTTACCTGAAGAAGGTAATCAATGTGACACAGAATTTTTTTGTAGCAATTGTGAAAAACAATTAAAAAATGTGAGTTACTATAGAAAACTATGTAGTAGATTTACTAAACAAAACGAATACTTACGTAAGGAAAATAAAAGGTTAAGAGCACAGCAGATAAAAAAAGGGAAAAACGGGGTAATAAAGGCTATTGATTCCATCGAAACCATTAGTGAGGAATCAAAAGCACTATGTAAAATGATAATTAAATCCCGTCAGCAAATGTATGACGAGAAAAGTAAATATTTAGCACAAAACATGTTCTATGTGTCTAGGAAATCTTACCTTTTTTTAAGAAATAAATTAAAAATCAATTTACCACATGAGAACTCAATTAATAATTGGGCACCAATTAAAAATCTTCAGCCAGGTTTTGTAAATAATGGGTTCGATTCCCTCAAAGAAAAATGTAGCACCTTAAGAGATATTGATAAGAGATATGCAATTATGGTTTTTGATGAGATGTCGATACGGTCCGAATTGAAGTATAACGAGAAATTGGACCTCATTGATGGTTTCGAACATAATGGCTTCTTCAGGAGCAATGTAAAGGCCCACCAAATTTGCGTATTTATGATTAAAAGTGTTGCTAATTGGTGTTATATTTTAAATTTTTTTTTTACTGATAAAGGTCTAACAGGAGATTGCATAAGTAATATAATTTTAGAGAATTTGAAAATATTGTCTGAAATAGGCATAACTGTCAGGGTAATAACTTGTGATCAGGGCTCTGGCAATAGAAAAACCTTTTCGAATTTTGGTGTTACTCCTGACAATCCATACTTTGTATTAAATAATGTGAAAATATTCTGTATGTACGATTTTCCACATTTGATAAAATCATTGAGAAATGGATTATTAAAGTGTAATCTGTCTACTCCAGACGGTATCGTAAGTTTCGATGTCATAAGAGAGTTGTGGGAACGTGAGCAAAGCGCCACAACTAAGCTTTGCCCTAAATTGACTAATCAGCATATTGAACCGAAACAATTTGAGAAAATGAAAGTTAAATTAGCAGTTCAGGCATTAAGCAAATCGGTTCAAGCTGCTATTAAAACGATTTGTTCCACTGGTGGTTTTAGAAAATGTTCTTTGGAAGTTGCTCTGGCCACAGCTGCTTTTATAGAAAAAATTGACAAAATTTTTGATTGCCTTAATAGTGTTTCGCTCTATGGGGAGAATTGTTATCGTTCTGCCCTACAATTCAACAATGAGTAGTAGATTTCTTGACCCTTGTTTTGCTCCGAAAGCATTGCTTATGGGCAGTCAAAAAAACACGATGGACGAAATAAAAATTTATCTTTCAGCCTGTGTCCATATATATCTCTCTATATAATGTCTGTCTATATCTGTCCCTATATATGTCTATACTTATATGTCTATATAAGGCTTTGTGTCTGTCTAATTTTATGTCTATTAGTATAAACCTGTTCGGCCGTCTGTGTCCATCCATGGTGGAAAACGTCCTACGATGGCCTTGCAGACCGCAAAAAAAATAAAAAACTAATGTTGTGCCGTAAATAACATTATTCATTCACATTCACATAAATACAAACTTTCGATATGATGCGCTTTAATAAAATTTGACTAGTTACAAAAACAATTGCCAATGTAAATATCACTCTCTCACGCCAATAATTTCGGCTATTAAAACGTATCCATGCAAATTTCTTCCCTTTCAACGCAAATCTTGTCTCTTCTTCGTGCTGACTACGCCGAAGAATAAAATCACGAAGAGTAGCAAGCCCAACAAAAAATTGTTAACAACCGAAATATTTATAGAGCATCAGTGCAAAACAAAGCAAAAGCTACAGAAAGTGAATGAGAGAGAGCGAACCACTCACTATTGAGTGAGAAATCGGTCCAGCGCTGGACCGACCATAGAAAAATATTTTGTTCAAGATTGTGACTCTTGTTATTTCTTACTCTATGCTTAAATGCAGTTTCATATTTTTGTGAACAAATCAAGAACAAACAACTGAAGACAAAAAAGGGCAATCGTTGTAGATGTAATTATTGTTCATTATTAGTGTAATAATTTTCTGTTGATTTTTTACTATTTTTACTTTTCTTTGTTTTTAATGTTTTTTTTTTGAATTTTATTTATCGTTTACTTTTCTAATACTTTCCATTCTGTCTCAGAAGTTTTAGAGTTTTGTTCGTTAAGAATTTCGTTGTGGCAGCCTCAAAACAGTCTTGATTTTTTCCGCTTTTTTTCTTACCTTCTTCCGCCTTCAACTCTTTTTACGAATTTAATTGTTTTACTCAATTGTTTGGAGCTGTGAATCTTTTCTTTCACTTTCATTGTTTCCACTTCTTATTTTCTTATTATTTTAATTCTTTCATTTGAAACTTTTCTCTTATGAATATTTACTGTTTTCTTTTGCGTATAATTTATGTTTCTTTCTTCTTACATTTTTATTTATAAGCTTTTGTCGTTGTTGTTGGTAATAACAAAAAAAAGGACCGGCTCTCGACTTCCGTTTTTTGTTGAATTGAATGATTTTCGATTATTTTCCCAATTTCTTTTTAGGGTTTCTTTTCTTTGGAATGAATTATTTGAATTCAGCAATTTTGGGTAATCACAGTGGGGTCACCACGTAGAGGTTGCCTCGCTATACCTTTTGCGTATACACCTTGGTTGGTTGAAAATTATGGAGGTTGTATAGGATTTGTCGTTTTTAACAATACCAAAATTTATTCCTTGACGGAGGGTATAAGTATTGGGACAAATGTCTGTTCCTGATTTTAGATACAATGGTTCGATAAAATGGTATTATTAAATTTTAAGAACATCTACAAAGCATTGTATTGTAATGAATATAATTAAAAATTCTAATTCGAAATTCTGAATTACTTGCAAAACTTGTGGGTGAATAAAATATTCCCACTGGCTAATGATTTTATAAAAATTTGCGAACGTTAGAATCGTGTAAAACGAAATCTTGAAGTCCTGAAATAAAATCCCGAATTAATAAAATCAGGATTTTATAAATAAATAATAAATAATAAATCCTTAAATAACAGAATACCGAAACGGGAAAATTTCCAAGGGGAAAATTAATAATAAGCAAATAAATTCATAACAAAATATTGTAAAATTGACAAAACCGTAAAAGTTATTATTTTGTGAGTCTGGCATTTCAGAATTTGGCCGTCTGGGACTGTTCAAAAATTATGGGAATTTTTTCTTTTGGGAATTCTCTAGAAATTGTTTCTTCAATTCCTTTCACATTTCTTTAGAACTTTTGAAATTTAGAAATTTCATCAAAAATTATCAACAATAATCTAAAGCCTGACTTCGTTGCAATGTTCATCATTTTGCACTTTTTTTATATAAAATTAAGTTATCATTGTCCGCCTGACTATTTAATTTAATTTGTGAAGATGCGGTTTTTAAATGTAATTTTTTTTATAAAAAAGTATTCATAAATAACTGTTTTTAAAAGCAGAAATTTTAACAAATAGAAAATGAATTGTTTTTGATAAAATTTCTTGATATTTTTTGTAGACAAATACATGAAATTTGTGATGAACTTGAAAAATTTGAACATCATCATTAAGTTCTGAAATGGTCCGCTTTATTATTTATTCTTGCACTGTCTTTTATTTTTTACTTGAGAAGCAGAATTCTTTGAATTGTTTACTTTTTCATTTGGATTCAAATTCCAAACCTCTTCCCTCCCCAAACGCACAGAAAAATGATGGTAGTAGACGCCTTCTTCATCCTCTTTTGGGTATTCAAAAACATTAGCACGACTATCAAGGGATGTTACTGAAGGCATCTGAAGCCTAAGGCTTTTCGTACGCTAAACAAAAAAAAGTGAAAAAAGAATGAAATGAATGTAAAGTCTACGGCAGATTATGTCTGATTAGGCTACGTTATATTCGTATGCGCTACATCCCTTGAACATTCCGTAAATTATACGGCACCGTCATGAATTTATTGTCTCCACCTTTTAAGAAAGAAAGAACCCGAAAAAGAGGAGGAAGGCAAAGAAAAAAAAAACGAAGCCGAAAAGCAATCGTTAAGATCAAAAATATTTACCAGTTTACAAAGAAAAAATTATTCCTTGTTGGGAATGAGATGGCAATATATACGGTCTTTCCGTACGGTATATCCGGAAAAAGGTTCTTAACTGTTAATAAAGCTGGCTGATAGTCTGCAGTTATTTTTGCTTTACGATAATGACGATAACATGAGATTAATGTATGAACTACTTTGTTTTGGAAGAACGTAAGGATCTTGAATATTTGTGTGTGACAGGTGTGGCGGGTATAGCGGAGGTAGCTGAGATGGTAGCGTCATATAACGGGGGTGGAATCGTAGAGAGTATAGGGGAGTACAGTACTACAGTAGTAGAAAGTAGAGTAGTGGTACGGGAGTAGAGGGGTGGAGTAGAGCACGGTATCTTCGTGAAAATCCTAAAAAAGTTATAAGCAACACAAAAGGCCATTTAAAGCTCAGATAATTAATGTCCGATATTGCGTTTAACGGAAACTCTAGTCGATTTAAGCTCGCCCTACCTTTAATTTCTGCTGATAAATTTCAAAACATTATTAAACGGGATTAAGAAGAGTTAGAATATATTTAAAATGCGCGCATAAAGTAATACTTTTTAAAATATAGTATTGGTTATTCCCATAAAAATTAGGATACTTCCTTTTAATTTGTATCAATGAGCGACAGTAGTGAGCTTAAAATCGTTTCGTTGTCATTACTAGTTGTAAATTTTTTTTATATTATGTGATCATTATATCCTCGTTTATCTATTCAGAACTATATAATTCGGTTGTTTGTCTAACCCGTACTATATTACAATTTTCCAAGGTCAAGTAGGAAATATAAAGATGAAGAAAAGATGAAGAAAAATACATGAAGATCGTCGAAAAATTAAAAAAAAAACAAACCCTGAGGAATTTTGGTGAGGAGATGACCCGGAAATGAATGATTGGCTATATGGATGGGTATGGTTAAAGCAGAGAGAGTTGTTAGACTTCAAAACGAATTAGGTCAGAAAGTTATTGCTTTGTGAGATAATAAATATGAGAAGGAAATTAATATTGGAGGGAGGGGGGGCATGAATATGGTGGGAAAGTGAATTTGGGTGAATTTTCAGTAAGTTTTACGTTAGACTCAGGGATGGATTTCTCAATAATGAACTTTGAAATCACTAAATATAATCTTATTAGCTTTATGTATTTTTTTAATACGTATTAAAAAAATACATAAAGCTAATAAAATTATATCTAGTGATTTCAAAGTTCATTCTTGAGAAATCCATCCCTAAGTCTAACGTAAACAAATACAATCCGTTGTGCCAATGAGGCAATTTTATAAAAAAAGGATTACGAGGAGCACTTTATTGTCGCATCTAGAAAAATATACGTACAGTGAATGAATGAATGTTTGAATGTATGTCCCTGAGCTAATGCTCAAACCAAATGTGCTTTTAGCAGCTTCAATTGTTTACCAAATATTTTTCATTATTATTTTTTTGATCAATTTATTAATGGTTTCTGGGTTGGCGCATTTTATTCAAAGCTCTGCCGCAGATTATCATATCAGACAACCTTCTAAAATATCATCCTTCTTAATCTCCCGGGCTCACTACTAAACAGCTGTAGGTATTCGCTACGTAAGCCTCCCGGGTATTACGATTTGTGCGCGACATGGCAAACGTTGATATATTTTTAATTGGTACGAGAGTTGGGGACAGCAATTTCAAGAAGAACCTATACAAAAACAAGAAATAATTTTTTAACGAGATGCCACCCGACCGCAAGCGAATTTTAGAATTGTGAAAATATCATTGCCTTGCTGGGTATCACTCATATTACTTCGCTAGTACTGGAAGAATGACTATTAGGTTATTATATAGTTCAGTTTTGTCCTTCATAAAACATTTAGTTAAATTGTGTTTTATGTTTAGCAGCGGTAGTAGCTGTCGTTGTTGTTGTAATCACCAGCATTATGTTGCTTCAAATATTTCTGCCGCTGTCGTCTCTATCTCTTTCTCATACTATTTCTCTCCTAAATTCTCTGTAATAATTTTATCCCAAAAATTTAATAAATATTTTCCTTCACCGACCTTTTGCAAAAGAAAGCGCATATACACATGTGTGTGAGTGTGTGTGTCTCAGTCAGTGGATGGCTCTCTATTACAGACAAAGCAAAATAATTGATTTGAATGTATGAAATGGCTTGACAAGGTCGTCGGTAAGGATAAGAACAAAAAATATGAAAATAACAACAATCACCATTACAACAACAACAGCAAGAACAACCATAACAACAACAGCAATTGAAATATGGACCAACGAACCGACCGACGAAAAAAAGGTAGTGTTAGTCTTTAATAGGATTTTCCTTGATATTCATACGCACTTTTTGCTCTGGATTAACTTTAACTTTTTCCCTCTGTCCTTCGCTCTCCCACAATCTCATTTTTAACACAATGTTTTGCATGCAATACTAAAGTGTCTACCAATCCATCAATAAGTCAATCAAGACGTCCATTGGTTTTTTTGTAAAAAAAGCTTGAAGTATTATTCGTTTCTGAAGTTTCCTTTGCTTTCAGGATTCTTTTTTTTAAAAGCACTGAAGTGCGCCGCAACATTGTAAAAAGGGCACTATAGAACAACGATTCTTTTCGTTATTTTGCACTAAATCTATTATTAGTGTGAAGGAGAAGTAGAGTGTTTAGGAGAGAGAAAAAGAGGGAGGCAATAATATGAAGTCTGGCTCAACAAAGGCTTTTAAGAGAGAAGATTGAAATAAAGGCTATCCATAATCAAGTTCCGCTCTAGGAGGATGACATTAGTAGTTACAAATCAACGATTGCAATGACTTGCAATTTGACGGTTTTTAACGGTTATCTCTTACAGTTTTCAAATTTTTCAGAGTTTAAAATTTTTATGAACACCTTCATATATATATATATATATATATATATATATATATATATATATATATATATATATATATATATATATATATATATATATATATATATATATATATATATATATATATATATATATATATATATATATATATATATATATATATATATATATATATATATATATATATATATATATATATATATATATATATATATATATATATATATATATATATATATATATATATATATATATATATATATATATATATATATATATATATATATATATATATATATATATATATATATATATATATATATATATATATATATATATATATATATATATATATATATATATATATATATATATATATATATATATATATATATATATATATATATATATATATATATATATATATATATATATATATATATATATATATATATATATATATATATATATATATATATATATGTATATATATATATATATATGTATATATATATATATATATATATATATATATATATATATATATATATATATATATATATATATATATATATATATATATATATATATATATATATATATATATATATATATATATATATATATATATATATATATATATATATATATATATATATATATATATATATATATATATATATATATATATATATATATATATATATATATATATATATATATATATATATATTATATATATATATATATATATATATATAATATATATATATATATATATATATATATATATATATATATATATATATATATATATATATATATATATATATATATATATATATATATATATATATATATATATATATATATATATATATATATATATATATATATATATATATATATATATATATATATATATATATATATATATATATATATATATATATATATATATATATATATTAATGAGGGTAGGAAACTGACATTGACAGCAGCACTGACAACAACAATAACAATAAAAGGTTAAGCGTACAAAATACCCCCTAGAGACTGTTTAACGTAGTAGAAGGGAAGATGGCAAACAGAACAATTTTGTGGTAATTTCCGTGTTACGGCGCAAAACTTTAATTAAATTTCCGATTTTGAACTATATTCCTGTATAATGCTGAATTGTTTGCTGGAATGGCTGTTGGAAAATTTAAAAAAATTCACGAAAAAATTTATTTCAATATTTCAATGAAATTATGAAAATTTTCTGTTCCCAGCGGGATCACTTATAACGGTTATAAAGTGTTTGAAGAATTTTGATGATCAATCGCAAATAATAGTCTTTATAAACGTGGTAAAATAATCGAAGATTTAAAAAACTTTTGTGTGAGAATAGTATTTGTGTTCAATGAAATTAATAAGTAATGCATCACTCATTTGCCTACTGGGTAGCGATTAAATCGTTTAATGTCGTGGCATGTGTTTGTATGAAAGGGATGAGTGACTGAACGAGTGCGTGCTTGAGTGTGTGTACGAGTATATCTTATATTATGTTTCTTGTTACGTATCCGAGCTTCAACCTTCATTACTTCGAACGCATTTAAAACTTCTGTCGTTTCAAAGTTTGATTACGTTATTTAAAAATATTTTAAAGTATTTCTTAGGATGTGTTCATATACTTGTATGTATGCTTGTTTGTATATGTTTGTTGGGATGTTCGTGTGTGTGTGTATATTTGTGTGTATGCTTATGGTAATTTCTTTTTGATTCTTAATCAGGGAACATAAATCATCGCCATACAATTCATGTATTTTTTTCTTTTCCCTTTGGTTTACATTTTTTCTCTCATTTTTATCCTTACAATTTTTCCTTATTTTCAATCAGCAATTTCAATTATCCATTCCATCAATTCGTTCAATTAATTTTCAGAGAAAATTGAAACAAATTAAGTTAATCAAAATTTATTTAAAAAAAAAGAAAAGCGAAAATATTTTTAATTAAAATTTTTTTATTAGAATTATTTAAATAATAAAGAGATAATAATTGCATTTAACAAGGCTAAAATCATTCATTCGAAAATTTAATTGTGCAATTTATATTCGTTTTGCTCTGAATGCTTGAATGCTTTTTGTCCTATTGGCAACTTTTCTTTTGAAAAAAGTTTATGAAAATACAAATTTTTTTTATTTACGCAAATGCAGCAAATGCTGAGCTTTAATTAAGAAAGATTAAGAATTTGTTGAATAAAGGAATTGCTTTTTTTTCGTTGAAAGCATATTTGTGTATAATAGGGACGTTTCTCGTTTCTCGTTTTCTCGTTTAATAAAGTGGTGTAACTTACATTTTCTTAGAGGACAATTACCAAGATTATGGAAATCTTTTAGGAGATTTCAATTCTTCTGCGATTTCCTCCTAGGGAGGATTGTACAATCTTTTGAAGTGAAGTCACTCTTAATCTCGTCTGTTCACAAACTTTTGTTAATTATTGTTATTAATACGCTAGTAAGACTAAAACTTTTATGAATACCTTTACAGCAAAATTCTAAAATATTGGACTATGCTTGGACTTATATATTAGAATATATAATACTACATGACTTTATGAAGCGTCAGATATTTTTGCTTAGTCGTGTAAAAATTATTCTTGGTTTTTTCTTTTTAAGTCATCCAAATTTTTTTTTCAATTGATAAGAAGTTTTTCTTGTTTTAAGCTTTTCACCAATTTTTTCATAAAATTTGCGATATTGTCTTGTCAAGTATTTTTGGTATATTTTTCTTTCGTCGTTTTCAGTCTCACTTGCCGTCTATAAAATATTATATTTTCTGAAAGGCGCAGACAAAGAAATAGATAAAGAAGGATAACGACTATGACAATAATAATTGGCAGCAACGTCTCACTTACGTTCTTTCTTATTAACAACATTATCGTTACATTCATTTTGAACAATTTTGCGTAAGCTCTATTTAATATTTTTATGAATTCTTGGATTTACATTTACTTACAAAATATTTATTACAAAAACAAATATAGTCATTAAATAAAGCAGGGATAAAGGATAAATCGTGGCAGATTTACGCGGTCCAAATGAAGGAGAAAAAGAAATTCAAAGAAGTTACAAAACATTGGATACAAACGAGGTAGGGGAAACACAGGATTTGATCGACCATTCGTTCATTTCTTTCAACTTTCCATTAAAAATGCTTTTAAGTAAAACGCAATAATATTGATCATGTATATAATAATTAGTTAGTTATATAATGATAATTTCATCTTTGAACATATTATTATTATAATTCTTCATTAAAATTAATTGAAGAATTAATTGAAACTTAGATTGAGATTCTTTTATAATTCTTTTGTTTTATTTTTAAAATATTTTTAATACTATTAGTGTGATATAAGTAATAAATTCAATAGAGTTTATTAAAATTTCATTCTCTTAGCAGGATTGAATCAATTTAATAAAGCGTAAATAATTTTGGGTTTCCTAAAATAAAATTTCAAACATTCCTGTGGTCGTTTTTACGAATTTTTTATGTTAAGGAAGACGCGGTGAATTTGAAATGAAGTCATTATCATTTTCATCACCGCGACCATCATTGTCGTCACCAACATCATCATCATCATAGTGACACGTTCCGCTGACGCAGATTTTAAAATTTTAATGGGAAAACATTAAAGGTTTAATGACGATAGCAGATCTGCCGGCCACCCACACTGCCACCAACACTGCCATCTACACTGCCACCCATTCTGTAGCCCCATCACGACTTTCATTCCAGTGAAGCTTTGAGCTGATTTAAAACGGAAATCGTTCAGAAAAACAAAAAAAATGTTTAAAACTCTGCAAAACAGAATTTAATAGAAATAATTTTTTTTCTAAATAAATCAGAAAACTTCTCATGAATAATTTATTTTATTCGTTTTCAAATTATTATTTGATATATTTCGATCGTCAAAATCGCCTGAAATTTCATAAAAAACCATTAGCAAGCGTACTTCAAACATCATTCAACACTTCATCCAATCCTATCGCAAATTTTCTATTTTCATTTTGTTCTTAACAATTTCTTTTGTGAATTTCTTCTTTTTCCACCTCCCTTTCTTCATCACTTTCTCTATTCACATTTTTCCTTCTAGTCTGATAATTTTATACCTTTCTTTGGAAGTTTCTGTTATTGCTTGTATTTATTTTCCTCCTTTTTAGCAATTTCTCCCAGTCTCTGGATTTCGCTTTAGAATTTCTTAATGTCAAAGTGAAATGAGAAATGATGTAAACCATAAACTGACAAGATTTGATTTAATCTTATACTTTAAGTTAGATCTTTTCATTGTCAAATCATAACGCTTCTCAAGTTTTATGCGCAGTTTTATTTGCTCATTCTCTATTAATGAATTTTATAAAACTACGATGGGCATTCGACGTATCCTCGATGTCGAAGAAATTTACTAATAATTAATGTAATACGTCACTATCTAGTGTAGATATAGGATTTATTATAACATGATTATTGATAGTTAATTATTGATTATTATGATTGATAGTTATTACGCAAAATATTGTTCAATCAATACGACGATATTTTTCCAAAACAATTTTTTTTCTCAAATATATATTTCTCTCAAAATTATTCTTTTTCACATTTCTTCAAAAACGTTCAATCACACAATAATTTCGTTACGAACGTGAGCAATCTTTTACGTGCATACACATTAAAAAAATGTGTAAAACAAACCTTTTTGTACGACCGAATCAAGCCTGTTAAAGCGTTAACTTTTTGTTTTCTTGTCAAAGCATTCTCATAAAAAAATTAAGAATAAATAATTAAGTGCATTTAAAAATAAAATCACGAAAAATATATTGCAATTTTAAGCCTCATAATTTTACGGAAACCAAAGGGCACAAAATGGACTTTCAGGGACGTTGTTATATTCGCGATATTCGCCAGAGCTCATAACTGAAATTTCAACAAAATGGTTACTTCCGGCAGTCACTATAGAAAATTGCATGGGATCGGAACAAGCATGAACACGATATTTTGCTTTTAGCTTTATTAAACTTGATTTTGTTTTCTTTTTGAATGAACTGTCCACACAAAAAATGAATGCACGTTCAGAAAAAACGAATAAGGCTTTTATAGGCAATTCCAAAAGAAAAAAACAACAAAAAATAATACACGTGCAATACCACAAACAAGCAATTTCCGGAGTGCATGAAAATAAAAGCACGAGTCATTCAGAATCAACTTAATTTCGATATTTTTGGAGCAGAAAATCGAAGGAAAATGCCATGTGTGATGAGATGGTAATGATCATAGTGATGATGATGGTATTGATGATGATGATGGTGATGACGTTGAGAGCGTGGTTAGTTTAAAAAATAGCCAAAACGTTAAACGTATGTATGAATAATAATTTTCGAGCAAGCATCACGTGATATGCTTTTAAAGATAGGGTCGCGTGTATAAGCGATATATATTTATATATGATGAGAAAATTCTTTTTTATAATTCCTGTTGATTTTTACTAATGTCTCTATTGTGCTTAATGGCATGTAACTGCCATAAAAATGTTATTTATACAATAGAATGATATTTCTCTCGCGATGTATCGTTAATATTACATCTACTAAAATTAACCTTGAGCCATAAAAAACAACGAAGGGAAAAAACGTTAAAAATAAGAGAATAACAGGTATAACTTGCGGATTGTGGCGCCTTGTAACTGGTATACTTGTAAGTGGCACTTTATGGTAATCTTGTGTGGTTGGTGGAGAGTGTGCGGGCGTGTGCGACTGTACAGGATTTGTGTCACATGTATTCATGTTGTCAGTGTCGTCACGTTACCGTACCTTTTGTTTATGATTCTGTAGTTCTCTATATTTCCGTTTGCTTTCTTCTTTCCATCGTTTTCCCCCCCTTAATCTACCTCTTCTCGTATAAAATATCCTTGCTATTGCATGAATAATGCTTAGCCTTTGTTTATGCTTAAATGTCACAAGATCCATGCAACGATATTTTTGTTGTTACTGCTATCGCTGCTGCTATCGGTACTGCTATCGTTTTTGCTATCAGTGCTGTCGTCGTTCAGTGAGGGCACACTCGTGCGTACATCAATGTCAGTGATTATAAAGTATGATAAAATAAGGAAGGCAAGAAAGGGGAGTGTGGTGAGTTTAGGATTGCATATCAATCTGTCCTTTCACGCCACTCTCTCACTCACCCTCAATCTCACCCTCTCACTCTCTCAATATTTTTCTCCCCGAAATGTTGTAACACCAATCAATTAAATGTTGCTCATACGCCAACGTTTGTCCGAGAGAAAGACATGGGAAGGCGAGTTATGAGATTTCAAGTTTTTCTGTCTCATTTTTTTCTACTTTAATTCGAATGCCGTTAGAATTTATACTAAAACAAGTTATCAAGTGTTATATAAGTGCTCTATTTATTGTTTCAATCACAATGACACGTTTTTTTATTCAAAGTAATTCATTAAAATTGTGAATAATTGCTGCAAGTTTGTTGCAAATAATCCAACAACCTCCAACTGAAAATTGCAAAATTTCTGTTATTTTTTGTTCAATGGAAAGGAGTGAACATTTTTATAAATTACTACAAAATGTGCATTTTCAACCCATAATATATTTCACTCGCAGTTACGCTTTATTTCCGTTTTTTTTGTGGTTTTCCTGTTGTTCTGACATTTTATATTAACCGCAAGTGAATTGAATAATTAATATAAGAACAAAATAAAAAAGAATTCCGCAAAACATAAAGTTGTTGTTTTGGTCAAAACAATCGGTCAAATGAAGCTTCAATCGCACAGGATTTATTCACAGCTTTTTAATCATAAAACCCACATAAAAGTGGGTCAAATGAACCCTTAATCTACACGTTGACGCAAACAAAACCAGAAGCAATACGTAATGGAAAAGCGGAAGGCAATAAAAAAATAAAAAACATACCGAAGATAAAGGAAACGAAAATATATGATTAGTAGAGACCTGAGAAAATCCTTATAGCAATTGCGGGTATGTGATATTAAGAGGGGCTGAATACGTATCGAGTACTGGGTCATGATTCCATTTAGATCACTTTCTGAATACATTTTACAACCCCCTAGAATGATGCCTTTCTATATTTGAAGCATCTGTCTTAATCCGGCTATTGCGGTCACAATGAGGTTATTTCAAGTTATGAAGTAAGAGAAATAAATATTTGTTGGCTTTGGAAGATTACTAAAATGAAGACTAATCACTTCGAAATGCAAGTAAATTGTTCTGATTAACTCGAAAGGGCGATTAAATAAGTCTTGTTCAATTTTGAAGGGCAATAGGTTTGCTTTATTCAAATTCAAAAGTGTTTGATTTTTCTGTATTCACTTTGAATAGTGAGTAGCTCACTTTTCAAGAGTTAATTACTCTGCCTTACTCACTGCAGAAAGTGAGTAACTCTGTCATATTTACAAAAATTGAGTAAAAAAATAAGTAAATCAGTCTTATTCATTTTGAAAAGTGATTGTCTCATTCAACATTGAAAAGTTAATTACTCTGTCTTATTGACGTCGAAAAATGATCAATTCTGTCTTACGCACTTTCAGAAGCGATTAAGTCTGCCTTATTCACTTTGAATATTAATTGATTTTGTCGTATATACTTTGAAAAGTGAGTAGCTCTATCTCGTTAACTTTGGCAAAGTTAATTATTTTTATTCACGTCGAAAAACGAGTAATTCTACTCTTTTACTGTGAGAGGTGAGTTACTCGTTACTTTCTGTATTTTCCTTTGAGTACACGTGGTCTGTTTGTTTGGAAAAGCGACAGTTGGCATGATAAGTAAATCAGTTGATAACTTGAATTTATTTCATTTGGAAAGTGAAAATATTTATTTTGTTCATTGAAAAACTGAAGAGAGAAATGTCATCACGTCAAGTTTCTTTAATCTAATGCGATTGTGATAAACAGGAAAAGAATATCCTGCCTTTTTGGCTTTTATGGTTTCCATTTATGGCTTTATATTAATTTGTAGGGAAAGTATAGTAGAAAACACTAGAGTATTGAAACTTGAAAATTCTCTTTGAAAATTCGTAACATCGAAGCCTTAAAAGTGGCTTCGACAATATTTTCGTGATGTAAAATGTGGATTTTTGGTCCAAGCATTCTTAACACACTTGAAGCGTTTTTATACATTCGAAATTTAGTGGTGTTTGATTTAAATTTTTGTTTTTCTCATTCTTGTCTTTTTCAGTTCCACGAAGTGAATAAAAATGGCCTTTGCAAACAATGATATAACCTTGAAACGCTGCACATACTTTGGACCACAAATTCTTTAACCGATTGAGAAAAAGTGTAAACGTTTTATTAAAGCGCTGCTGTTTGTTTTGTGGTTAGTGTTAGAGCGCCATATGTGGAAGTCTGTTGAGTGGAATTGTAAACGTGCGTGTGTATGAGTGCGCGCTAACGAACATAGTTGTTTAAATATTTACATGGAGTGGTGCAAAAGTACGTAAGAAAAATGACCATAAAACAACGTGAGAGTATTTTAAGCTTTAGTGAAAATATACAGGGGTTAATTTGAATGTGTTTGTGTTTGCGGTTTTGACCGGAGACTTGTGAAAGATCCGTAACATCAATGGTTAAAAAATATTAGGACAAAAAGGTTTAACAGTACTTTTTTCGTAAGAGAAATGAACTCTGTTAGGGAGAGAGAATTCGCCGTTAGAACCGTTAATGCATTTTAGAATTAGAGAGTTCATATTTATTTTTAGAAAACCTTGAACAATCTTTTCAAACACAAGTTCTTTCCTAAGAAAAATAGAAGTGAATAAATTTAATTTCTTTTGAAATAGAATAACTAAAAAATATATTAAAAATTTTAATAAACATAAAAAATAAGTGAAAAGTTATTAAACAACAACTGTGTGAACAACAGCTTGTGAACGCATTTTAATAGATGCAAAAATGCTGCATTATTATTATCATCATCATCATCACCACCACCTTCAGAACCATCTGCAGCCTCAGCGTTAAAATCCTGTTAAGCAGAAATCTTTCAAAGTGTTTTGCGGATGCATTTTATTTGGAAAGGGGTCCGACAAAAACAATACGGAGGGTTTACGGACAGCATTGGCCCGTCTACGCAACAGATCGGGCCCCTCTCTACCGCAATCATCCAATGCCACACCTTTAGCCATCGGATGCTCAATCGATTCTAACGTTACAATAGATGCCTCGGTAAATGCTAGAGCTAGTGATCAATTTGGCGCCACAAATAATAATCCCTTAAGCCCATCGTCTGACGCTAAGCATCAAAATGTAAGTATGTTTAGGATTTTGTCCAATTATAATTGTTTTACTAAAAATTCTGTTTAATATTTATATTTCTGATTATTTCGGTATTTTCTACTTTACAACTAACATTCCTGAATAAAAACTTAAACTTTGGTTAGAATATTTTTCTTTCTTTTTCAAATAAAAAAAAGAAAAAAACAGCAGTAAAAATGTACTTCCTTTAAACAAGTTTGTATCTCATTTAAATATAAATTCAATGGATAAAAATTAAATTACTGCTGGTGCAAAATGAAAACCATACAGCACGTCGTAATAAATCTGAATTAATTTATGACATTTATTATGATAACGAAAAAATTTAAGTCTTTCCAATCATCTTTAGTTTGAGACCATTTTGAGACTATTTGATAGTTCATTTATTAACTTGAAATAGTTTCACAATTATTAAGACATAACACGATATTTAATTAAGAAAAAATTCGCATGTATTCTAAATTATATTTGAATTACGGGTACGTGTCAAATATATCAAATTGGATAAAAATAATATTCGTTATAGGCGATAATTAATATTCGTTATATCGAATTTCCTGAATTATTTCTTCATATATTTTGATGAATTTTTATGCTAATGTTCTGTTTTTGTCTCCTTCAAAATAGTATACTGAGAGCCTAGTGCTTCCAAGTGCTTCGTTAGTGATTCATCAACGATTTGTCTTCAATGAATTTTAATGTGTTCAAAGAAAATTCGTTAGGAAGAAATCGCTGATGAATTAGAAGTAAAAGTGAACGAATTATGATCTAATTTTACATTTTCATAGGCTTCAATTTAATGATTATTTTCGAAGCTCTCAACTTGTTTTGCCTTTAAGGCACAATAAGGAATTGTCATTCAGGAGTCGTTTAGGTTTCCTTAAAATACTGATTTTGGGCATTGTTTTTACAATATAATTGAAGTAAATATTTTCGGTTCAAGGTTACAGAAAATGACTTTAATAATAATCACTGACTGAGACTGATAATTACATTATATCGGAATCATTATAATTAAATTTAAACAGTTTAAATGTAAACGTTTTGCTTTTATGATGAATATTTACAGAATTTTTGATAATCAAATTTCATCATGCTTTCGTTTGTGGCAAGGCTATCCTAAAAATCAATAAAATTAATATCTCGTACATTTTGAGCTTTAATACCGAACAGCATTTTACCGGTAATTCAAAAAAAAAAAAAAAAAAAAAAAAAAAAGAAAGAAAAACAAAGGAAAAGGAATATGCAGACGTTATGATTTTTTGGGAGGTAGCCATATCTTATTGTGCCTTACCTTTATTCATATTCTTCTTCTTCTTCTTCTTCTCCTTTTTCGTTTTTCTCCAATGGAAACTCCAGTGTCTTTGCAATATTTCTTGCGTTATCGTAGTTATTATTATTTTGTGATGGTGCCAAACCCAAAGACCCTGCCATACACTCGGATGAAATTATCGTATATCAAGTCGAATTACGTCCTGTCTTTTGGTTGCGGCAACAATGCATTTATTACTATTGCAAAAATGCAAAATTCGTACCGACTGCACATCAATTTGGCCAACAAGGCAATATTGTATATCATATAGATATAAAAGTGAACAACACCGATGCAGTGGCGTCTTTATGTTTTAAGAGATTGGCTGGGGAAGGGAGAGTAATTATTAATAAAAAATGTTCATACGATTATTATAGAATAATTACTAAAAGGCAATTCGGGATAATTAATATTTTAAATAAATATATGCGCTTTCTCTGTGCTTTCTCCACTCCCCTCACAAAACTACGCCTCTGCTGTAATTTTGTGCTTTGCATTTTTGCAGCAAATGTTATAAGAGACCAATTACAGGATACATTCATTCCGTTGCACGAGCAAAACAATCCCCCAACTTGCATGGTCCTTCAAGGATTCACATTCCAAGCAGTTGCGGCCACTTGACATGGTATTCTTTTAAATTGTTTAAAGTATTTTGTAATTAATTATTGCAAAATGCACATTATTTGAGGAGGCGCTTAATCGTTAAATGAAATTTTTAAAAGCCTTTAAGGCCTATAAGGCCTTTAAGGCCTTTTCTAAATCCTTCAAATCTAAATAATATTTCAATTTGAATTTAATAAACGATTTTCGACTAGATAAATCGAGAGACAGTGTAAAGTATTTTTTTACCTAAAACCATTCCCATAATAATTCCTAGAATAAATCTAATCCCCAGCCAAAAACAGAAAAACTTTTTGAAAGGCTCCGTAAATTATTTTGTATTCAATTAATTTTATTGCAAAAAGTTTTTTCTAACAATTTTCGTGAAATCATTGATTTCATTAACATTCCATCCAACAAGGCTTGGCCAATGGTATAAACGAGAGGTATGTTTAGGAGATTCTCTTAGTCGAAGTCATAATAAAATCGAACAAAAACTGTAGACATTTATTTCAGTGTAATTGATTTTGAATTCTTTAACCCCGAAGCTCCTGAAGTATAAGTTTTTCTACACGTTTAAAAATTTAAAACTTTTCTAATTGAGAAACTCTCCTCGTTTTATTTAATATAAAGAAATACTAGAGAATTTCTTAAGACCTCTCTCCTTTACTTTTAAACTAAAAAGGAAAATTGTAATATGTCTTCACCATAAATATATATAGGAATTTAATATTTATGTGAAATGTGCGATAATACAACAAATAATTGACACGTAGTCACCGTAGTTGATTTTGCACGTATTCCCAAAGTTTTATAACAAGTTCGTTACGTTTTGTTTAGTCAATTACACTCACTAGTTTGTTGGAATAGTAGAAGGAGGAAAGAGTTGACTGGTCGTTAACTGGTTAAATTTAGGAAATGTTTTCAAATTCTTCACGTTCATTTAAGATTAATGCGATGTAGTTAGAAATTGCTGCTTGTAGTAGAGAATGGTGTACTTAAAATTCTTTATAAATTTTCTATAGCATAATTTTAGGGACTATTTTAAGGGATTATTTCGTTTTTGCAAAAACTAATCTGTCGATTTAGATGGAAGCCAGTTTTCCAAGCATTATTTCAGCATTTTTTGCAGACCTGCAAGGTTATATTTAAACATTGGCTACCAATTTCGATTACGGCAAATGTCATCATTAGTAAATTTGTACCGTTTAATTAAGAAATTATGTTCGTGTTTTTAGAAGCGGTAAATCTTTCTATCAAAAAAGGATACCATCTAGATTCTAGTTAGCTCCAAATTGCGAGAAGGATCTCCCATTTTGTATCGTATATAATTCAAAAGTCAGAGAAGGATTACCTTAATTTAATTTCAATTTCCGACAGGATATCTTTGAAGATTTTTGGATTTCCCAATTGAGACGAATTTCTATTTGATGTTTACCGAGGAGTATTTTTCATTTATCTTGAAAATTGAATTTAAATCAGTAAGCAGTTGTTGAAAATTGTAAAAAAAATATTTACACCACATTTTTACTTTTGGTAAATCATCAAACGGATTAGATCCGAAATTGTCTTGGGTAATTTAAAGTCGTAATTTATTAAACTCTTAGAGGTTTAATTGTTATCATTGTGCAGAATTTTCATGAAAGAAATGGCCGGATATTGTTTTAAGAGGACTCGTTGAAGCTTTGATACATTGCTTAAGCGTCTTTATTGACAGCATTGCATTGATCTATCCGGAGAGCCATCAATTATGCTCTTTAACCCATAGCGAGAATTATCATTTGCAAAACATTAATCCAAAGAGCACAGAGTGCTTTCTGTTCTTTCGGTATTACTGCTTGTACTACAATTTAATAAGGGCAGAAAAAAGAGGTGAAATGTGTCCAAATGTGTTGAGTAAAAGAGACAAAAAATAAATGCGTTTTGAAATTCAGTTCTGCTAATTGTAATTGTTTTTGTGTTTACACGCATGGATGGTAATGATAATGATAAATATAAAGACGGGGAGAAGAGATAGCGGGGAGTTGATGGAGATTGACTGAAAATACTTACGGGAGTTAATTGACAAAACATGCAAAGTGCATGTATTGAAATTGTGTTTGACAAGCTCAAAAGGACTGCAGGCTTTATTCAATAATCAAACGGATAGAAGTTCGACATAAACACCAATACGTACTTAATTTCAGAAGCAATAGCAGTAACAACAACATTGCAACAACAGTAGCAATAACGATAAAGGCAATAAAGTTAAGAGCATTGATAAACACTTAATAGTAATTGAAGGCTAAAAGCAAGTTCATAACATTAGTAATAAGGATTAGTAATGACAATAAAAGTTCGTAGCAATAACAATAAGATAACAACAACAGCAGCAGCAATGCCAATAATAATAATAATAATTTAATGATTTGGAAGGTATTGCGTCAAAAAGGACAGAAAACGACAAACACGTTTTTGTGATTTAATGCTTTGCATCCAAATTATAACTGAATTTTCTTGTAATGCGCGAGCGAATAGTAGAGTAGTACTAGTGGTACTACTAGTAGTAGTAGTAGTATTAGTAGCAGTAATAGTAGAAATAATAGTAGTAGTAATAATGGTAGTAATAGTAATAGCAGTAGAAGTACCAATTACTACTACTACTGCTGATACTGCTATGACTACTACTACTACTGATACTACTGCCACTATTACTACTACTACTACAAATGCTCTTACATACATTACAAGAAATTTCAATTATAGTATTAAAGCACAGTATTATTCAGTATTATTCACCAAAACAAAATAAAATGAAATAAAAATAAAAACAAAACTCCGGCAAATTACGCGAGTGAAGTAATGACCAAAACCATAAAATTTTTACGTTTCGAAAGGAAAGCAAATAAATTAACGGCAAAATACACAAGGTCTTGTCGTTTTTATTATATTTTTGGTTTTGTAACAAATATGAATGGCTGTTTATCTTTCTAATTAAAAAAATCGATATTTGTTCGTTGCGGAAATATAAAAAATTATGATGGATTTAGAGGAAAATTTACTCATTTAAAAATATTGCTTAGCTGGGAAATCTTCAATAAAAATTAACGTAATGTCGCCAAGAGGCTTTTAATTGCGAAGGTTATCGATTAATCACCGTCGTAGGTTTAGTGGGAAACCATTCAGACCTTTACATGATCCAGAGGGTTTCTCCGAAACAGCATTGTAATCCCAAAGAGATGTTGTCATGGATGATTTCTCCCTGGATATAATGCCTTCATTCTGTCTCTTCTATTTTGTAACAAAATTTCTCCTCTGACTGTTTTCCTTTAGTGAACGAAGTGAAGCCCTCAAGGGAGTAGCAAAAGATGGAATCTTCAAATTCTGACTTTAGTCCCTTATTGCAGTAATTCCTACAACGATTTCTAGTTGTTATGGTTGTTGTAATTTAAGTAAAACAATTTCCAATAAATTGACTTCTATTTAATGCGGAATAGCCGTAGTAACGATTTTGTTCATTTTGATAACTTTCCGAACTTTTTCGATTGCTTGACATTTTCTTGACTGACCAAATATGTGTTTATTTCTGTATTTCATAGACGAATTCGTAAAAACGATAAAAGAAAAATTCGTGCGTTATAAAAGTTATGAATTGTTGGCCATTAAATTTTTAGCTAGCAAGGCTATAAAAATTTCGGAGATACATGAGAATACTTTGCTGTAGGAAATTGATTTGTTCTAAAACGAATGAAATTCATACGATTATTATTTGAAACAATTTTGATTTTAGGCAATATTGATGCCTATTGGATTTTTCATTGCTTTGGCGTGATTGAGATGAATATTGAGAGGGAGAGGGGTGTAAGCAGAGGGTGGAATATGTATCGTGGACTGAGTGTGATTGCAAAAATCAATTCTACATTTATAAAAAAATCCCCGTTTCTTTTAATTTGCCCCAGGTATCAATTTTTCAGTTATCTCAATAAACTCTAAAGAGCTATCAACTTATTTTATTACAAGCTCGTGCATTTTTTATAAATGTAAAAATTAATAGTTTTTTTAATTCATCTGAAATATTTTCTTTATTTCTTATTCGTAGATTATCATTGAAAAATTTATTCAGTATTGCCACGGGCTCTTATGACAGACACTAACACGATTTCTTTCTAACGTTTGGCTCTCGTAAAGAGTTCAAAGAAATCGTTATGCAAAATTTCTTTTCTCACACGCTGTGAACTTCTCCACAAGCCTTAAGCGAAGTGAATACGAGTTTAGGGTACAATTCAAAAAGGCATAAAAGACAAACAATTACATGAAATTTTAAGAATTTGAACGACTTCATAAAATCGATTTCGCTTCGTTACAAAAATTCCAGTAATGTTTAATACTAGTCAGTTAAAAATGAGCTATGGTTCTCGAAAGAATATTGGATAGATAATAAAACTGTTCTTATTGAATCCAACTGGCAATGTACAGAACGTAGGGTGGAAAGAAAGAGGCAGATATATGAAAAAATCCATCGAGAGATAGAAAACCTATTCATCTTGTAGATAAGATACACAATACTAAAAAAACATAGTATGGTTACTCCCCTCGGTTTATAATTAAAAAAATCTAATGTTAAGAAAAATCAAAATGTCTATAGATGGGATAATGCCGGATAATACAGGAATAAGTTATGATCACAGTCGGGTAATGAAGATTCGCGCGTATAATTCTTGCGACTTTAAATATTAAATGCGTTGGCTTTGAATTAATTTTTATTATAATTTTTATTATATATTTTTTATAGAAGCATCTGTTATTAGTCTTGACAATTTTGGGAACATTCGTTAATTTTATTTTCTTTCATACAAAACACGATAATTAAATTCTGCCTTAATAATTCGTGATAACGCTTACGCAGGCATAAAGGAATGATGAATGCTCGCAACTAAGGTAAAAATTCTTCCATCAGACACAATAAATTTTCGACTATTTGCAATTGCATTACATAAGGTCACGATGAGTTAAGCTAACGATCGGTGTCTATACCTTTCGTTCACCTTGAGTGCAATCAGAAAAAAAATAATTACAAAACTTCGAAGGCGTTAAACCCACAAAAGCGTCCCTGTGAATGACAGGAATAACAATAAACAATAGCTATCAACATTGCATTGCGTGTAAAAAGGTAGTAATTTTCAAGGAAGGCGTAGTTTTGCCCCATAACGTGATTCATAACGTTAGCCTCGGTTTTCACTTTAAAATTATCATTCCGTGGTTAAATTTATTTTCGTGATTAAAACCATTTAATTGCGAATTACTTGAAGAGAATTTGAAGGTAAAAAAAACTGATTATATTACAGGATAAAACTGAATTCAACCTTAAGTTCAATTAAATCCTTGATTTCCTATTTGATTTCTATGATCCCTTAGATGGCAAGAAATGATGTTAAGGTTATGAAAATAAAGAAACCATGATGGTTCTCACAACAAAATGTAACACACTGTAATTTTTATTTAGAACATATACATACGATATATATATATAATTTTTTCAATACATTTTTCGAATAACCTAGGATTGCTTTAATGCCAAATAAAAAAAAAAAAGAAATCGGTGATCGATTGACTATATGTGTATATAAGCCATGTTAATAAGTCTGCAATTAGAACTATTCGCGAATAACATTCTAAAAGTGAATTAATAATTATGACAATGAGTTGACTATCATCTAAAGGACACGATTATGACTATGACTAATGATTGTTTATGTAGACAATTGTGAAAAGTGTTAAAATAAGCTCCCCTCGCGATTGCTGAATGACTCGATGCGGTGGTTGATTGATATAATTTGCATCAACTACATTTTTCATCTTCATCATCGTTGTCAATGTTTTTGTTGTTTATGTCGTTATTTTTAACATAGTTTTCGTTGTTTCGTTGTCGTTGCGTTCGTTGTTATTCGTTGTCGTTGCGTTCGTCGTTATTCGTTGTCATCATCATTCGTTGCCATCGTCATTCGTTGTCATTATCATTATCAACCTTATCGTTCTTATCGTCATAATCGTCATAATTGTCATCATCGTCATCATCATCATCATCGTCATCGTCGACCTTGTCATCTCACGAATAGTGTGATGGGTTAGGATGAGGATGGGGCACATCGGTAGCTCTGGATGACTTTCTTAATGATGTGCATACACGGATATGAACATTTACACGGGTTTATACCTTCTCTTTTTCGGCACTTTGCCGACACTTTTACCACAAGACGTGCTTTAAACGGGATAACCTCCTTGGGACACTCACATGTTCACAACAAGACGGCAAGTTATCCTTGGAATTTCTTTGGTTTTGGTTTTTCTTTTGGTTCTTTGGTTTTATGTTTGACTAAATATGATGAAAACTTTTTTGCTACTTGTATCTCATTAACGGTGTTGGACACTATTGATTCATTAAAATTAGGACGGAAATTTTTGCTACTTTTTTCGTGAAGATTTTGTGGGCTCGCCATTCATTCCATTGGGCGAATATGAAAAGTTAGAACTACGTGGTCCTGCAAACACTGGTGGTCGATGCTATGGACCGTTCTCGCAGGCACTTGATTTTCAATTAAAAACTTGTATAAATTTGAATTTAAAAAAAACTGCAACAGTTTTAAAACTACTTAGGAAGCGGGGGAAGTGGGAGAAGAGTGGTGTTGAAAATTTGTAATAGATGCCGTTAAGTGGGTAACGGGGTATGGTAAACGGGGTATGGTGGGAATTGTGATGTGTGGTGATGTATGGTGTAGTTAGTTTGGATGTGGGGGATTAATTCTTTTTTATCGACTTCTTTTCTTCAGCAGTATCTTCTCTTCTCTTTCTATCTTTCTCTCCGTATGTCTTTATCACACGTACGCACACTCTCTCTCCATCTCTCTCTTTAGCTTTAATAAACAATGAGTAAATTGTTCTCGTTGAAACCGGCAGAATGGCCAGCATTGCGTACAATGAAGCAGGAACCATCAAAATGCATGCGTTTCTCGTTACGTCTGAAGATTAAGAGAACCATATAAAAGAGCAATATTAAGATGAAGAAAATCAAAGGAAGAGAATGCCACAATTCCAAAATGCAATCGCAAGTCGAAACTCACCTGACGAATAAGTGCGAGGTCTTGCCCAGCGAGGCTGTGCAATGGATACCTGGAGTGGTCAACGTGGCTGAGCCATTGCCGGGGCTGGTACGTATTAAGCATTTGTTATGAGTGCGTGTCAATCTGAAACGAAAAAGAAGTTAGACAAAAGCATCGTATCGGTAACTAATTGGTATACACTCGGCCACTCTGTGGTAAAGGCCATTGCTCCGTCGTTGTGAATAAATCTAGATTGTACACCGTATCTAATTAGACCATATGGTACTCTTCACTTACTTGACCAACCCGTCGGCCGCCTGCGTAATGCGAAAACCATTGATTTCGTAGATTTCGGTACCCTCGTCTGTGCACGAATACGTCGAGTTTTGTATGACTTCATTGGCATCTTGTACGTAGGATGGACCGTGACGAGAATCACTTCAAATACATAGACTTATTAATCGCGTACTGGCAATGCTTTAGCATATTTGTTCTCACTCATAAAACACCGTTAGGGTATAATCCTTGGTGAGATCGGTGAAAGTGTCGGTCGTGGTGCGGGTGCCTGCTGTATCAACCAAATAAATTAAAGCGCATGATTCACTCGTAAAGCTGACGCCCTTGTACCACATCTTAGCATAACGCCTAGAAAGGGTTAAGAATAATAATAGCGTGTGATTGATTATAAAGCACTTTCGAGGTGATTACATTACTTACACGTAATTGTTGGTCTTCATGCCATCATAGGTGACAATTTCCACTTTAGATCCGCTCTGTAAAACACGTCCATTTGGATGAATCAAAGCAGAGTTGCTGCAGTTGCGCGATAAAGCAATTGCCACCATGCTGCGTTGATTGAGAACGCGTACGGCTTTGTCCAGCGTCATGTCAATGCTTTGGTGAATTTTACATAAAGCAGAAAAAGAAATAGATGAGTTTATACATTTTCGTGGATTTTGCCAAGCTCTGTCTACCGAATGCCATCGCGCAAACGCAGTTGGATGGTGCCATTAGTCATGGCAATGGGTCCAGCTCCGGGGCAAGGTGGCGGTGTCGGATTCTCGTACTCTACGCCGCGATGGGAACCGCTCAAACGTCCAACAGCATAGGGTGGCGGCGGCATAGGCTGCGGAAATTGTTGAGCATGGTGTGAAGGTGACATCATGGGCTGCTGAAAGAGTGTGCAAAATTTACAATTAGCTTGTCATATTTCCTCACTATGCCACATTCGGTGTACTGACCATGCGACACATATCATTCTCGAAGCCGTAGATTGGTGATGGTGGTGGTGCTACCGGGTAGCGTGTGTTGAAAGCATTGCGCGTCATGCCGGCACTCCGTCCTGTTAGGGGGCTCTCGTAGCCGCCGTAGTGATGCGGTGAAGCGGCGCTCATGTGTACAGGAATCGGCATTTGGCGCGCTTGCATCGCTACCGATGGTATCGAACTTTCTTTTGGGGTCATGCCACCCCCTGCACCAACATTGACGCTAGCAGCACGCTGCTGCTGCGATACAAACGGAGCAGCGCTGGCATTGAAACGTGACTGTGAAAATAATGAGACACATCAAACATTTTTGTAAAACACACATCACGTTTCACCAAGCGGAAACACTTTGCTTACCGACGAGGGCGTAATTGAGGTGAAGACAGATCTCTGACGTACACCATTCGGAGTCTTCGTGGGCGAGCGCAAAATATTGTTAATCTTCTCATTCATATTGACACGAGATAGAAAATCCTCCGTGTTGAAGCCGTTGATAGTTGCCATTGTTGGAATTGAGGGTGTCTTCGGTGTTTCCGGTAAAATTTTCGGTTTTTCAATTTCCGTCGTTTGCAACTGTGGTTGTTGTGGCGTCGGCGAGAGCAACTGCTGAGAGGTTTGCAGCTCTTTTGCGGTGGATTTATTATCAATATCATTTTCGGGATTCATGGCCTCCTGGGTTTAGGGACTTTTTTGGGTTTTGTTTAAAATTTCTCGACAATTGAGCAAGTGCTTCGGAAACCGTTTTTCTTGAGTTTCTGCGAGTTTGCGAGTGGAAGTAAATAAAAAAACTGTAGACCGTTTTTTAAGGGAAAAAAAGAAGATTCGAATTTTTATTGCATGGAACTGCTTCGTAAAAAATTTTCAACTGACTGAATGAGATAAAGAAAAGTTTTTAGTTAAAAAAAATTTTTTTTAGCTCGGCTTGAGAAAAAATTCTAAGGTTGCTTTTTCGAGTTGTTATACAGTTTATGATCGGCGCGGTGCGGGGCCAATGGGAATAGTTTATTTTCAGCTAAACTCAGCTGTTCGTTACGAACAGACGTGTTGTTTTTGTTTTTCCTGTTCTGTTTCATTTTGAAAAATAAAGCAAAGAAAATCTGAGAGATTCTCAATATTCTTGTTCAAGAAACAATCAAGTGCTCTCTGTAAGATGTTGAACGTCGAGGTCACAATGGGAGGTCAAGAATCACGCGTGGTGGTTTTCGAACTTAAAAGACTGAATATGATTATCATTATCTCACCAAGAAATTAATGGTTAATGAAAGGAATAACATTATTTGCAATTATAATGTGCCTCAAATTCTCACCCTGGGCATATGTTTTATAAATGGTAGCACCATATATACATGTAAATTTTATGCTGTACTAAATACTAGGAAAGCTTACTTCTTAAGACGGGACGAAATCATGAGTTACTACCATATTCACCGAGCATTAAACCATTTGGTCTAGATCGGAGAATGTCTGAAAATGTATCCTGGCGGGAAAAACAATTTCGAGCGTATGTATTAATGGTCAGCAATGTATACAACCAATGTGGTTGTACCAATTGTACCAAATTGTGGGTTATACCAATGTTATAACAAAGTAAAAAAAAATAAATAATTAAAGAACAAAAAGAGAAAATGTCAAGCTTTTAAGACTCTCAAAATATGCTTTCTAATTTTCTTTTCAAATAAGCTCCTTCAACTAAATGTTTTCAGTAAACCGATAACAGGCCGAATTGTCATGGCCGCTAAAACCTTTGGTTTTTGTTAAGGAAATGTTTGTTCAAGTTGAATAAGCAAAACTGCGCGTTCGTTGAGCGCATACGTGTTCGATGGACAAGCGTAGCCGTTCTTGCAGGAGCTACGGAAATATAGCTGGTCCAGGCATATAGTCTTCAGTGTCATCTTAGTGTGTATCCACCTTTAAGGCACAAATTCTGCGCAGAAATATTATGGAATGGGATGATAGAAGACAATGCAATTCATACCTTCGTTGCGCACTATTTGGCTTCAATTTTTGTTGCATATTGTTTTCAATAATTTTGTTGCATACTTTTCAGCTGCGATGAAAAACTAAATTATGTTTTCTTATATAGCAAAACTCTCAAAGGAATTAATATTCAAATTGAAATTGGCGAAAATTTGTTGATGGGTGTGGCAAAATCCTGTAAATTTATGTATGTATGTAATCTTTTACTCAAATCTAGAGTATTGGAAGCAGAAACTGATTTTGGTTTCTATATATTTTCACCATTAAAAAATTAAAATACCGCTTTTTTCTAAATTGTCGTTTCGTACCAACTCGAGGAATTCACGGCATTCCTTAATCCTTAATTTATATCACATAAAAGTTAAATTTTGTAAAAATAATTATATATAATATCGTAATATTTATAGCTTTATTCAATAATTTTAATTGCATCTATTGTTTGCTTGAAACCTCAAGGAGAATGTTTAGCGTTTTATTTAATTTCTGCTTCCCCCCCCCCTTTTTATTACAAAGACTGAAAATATACTTCTTCGGGTGCCAAAATCTCTCACACATGTCGTGCAATTTTATTATCAGCTTATTTATTTCCATATTGCACACTGTTGTTGTTTTTTTTAAAATTGTATTTCATTGCGTAAGCCGTTCGCACAGTTTGTCTGACGGCTAGCCACAGTTTTTGTCAAATTTTTTTGCTGTCAAACATCTAACGACGGCTGTGACAATAACAACAATAGCAATAAATACGAAAATAATATAAACTTACTTAAAATAGATTCATAAAATCATAAAAATAACGATTTTAGTTGGCGTTGATTTTTTTTCGTCTAATGCAATTTTGCAAGTGAATGAACTTAGTTTTTTCTTCAATATATCGTTCAGCGATTTATTTTGTTTTATTTAAAGAAAGAAAGAAATGAGGTGCTTCGGATTTTTGGCAAAAATGTTAAAAAAAAATAAAAATGATAAAGAAAAATAATTTTTTTAAATTCTAAAAATGAGTTACAAAAATTCCACATTAAGATTTCTTTGATAATTGAATATTTACTCCAGTTGAAATTGGTGAATAACAGTATGAGAAGCCCAATGACTTCATCCTGATAACTCCTCGAATAAGTCTTTCTTGGCACATCGCTGAATATTATGCCTCTAAGCAGCGGATCAATTTTGAACAGCTCTAATGACAAAATGCTTGTCATGATGGGATCATTGGTTGCCATTGATTGTCATGGAAAATTTAGAGCTAATATCATGTTTGAAGAAGAGACGATTATAACTTTTTCACATTTTTTCTGAATTTAGTGAAACCCTTTAATAAAAATAATAATTGTATCGTCTGTAATGATGGCAATATAAAATTATATTCTTCCTCTCTGTCTGTCCCTAATGCATTTTGTAAGTTGGGCAGTTTTAGCCCTACATTATCTTTACGTATAGGCACACGTTTTACTAAGTGTTATTAAATTGTCGTGACTTATTTCGCCGTTTTTATCAATCACTGCTATCTATTTCCCCTACCCCCCCCACCCCCGAATCCATTAAGGGTTCGTGATAATGGACGATAATATTTTCTTATGGGTAACGATTTAATTAATAAGGTAAAATGGAATTATTATAGATTATTCAGAAAGCAATTCAATCCATTAAATTTATTATATGTCATTAATAAAATCTTTCGGAAAGTGCGTTGTTACGACTTAGACTTGTTAACATTTTATATAAATGCATCTCTCCTCAAATACTTGCGCCGCTTTATTTCATTTAATAATTTTTTAAATTTTCAATAAAAATGTCAAAAAGAGAAATCTGCATTAATTCCGCAATTTATTTAAAAATCTCGTCAAAATTCGTTGAAATCTCTTTTTAAAGTGCTAAAAATATTTGAACTCGTTTCGTTTGGGATTGTGAATAAATTTTTTTCGTTATCATCACTTGTTATTAAAAAAATCGCATAAAACGAAATACGATAAAAATCAAAATCAAAATGAAAATAAAAATTTTAAGAAATGAGATGCAAGTGCCCGTCTTTATTTTCATCCTCACTATCGTCATAACATTTTGAGGTATCACTATCATCATCATCATCATCATTCTCCTCATCATTGTTATCATGATCATGACGAAATAATTCAACATTATTGTCACCACATCCGCAAAGTAATTTTCACTTTCAGCGAAACAGAATTAAAAAAGGAGGGAACAAGTTGGTCTCCAGTAAATTGCCCCCCTTTTTTTTGTTTATAAAAATAATTAAAAGCAAAAATATAATTCATCATCCCAAAATTTTGTTTGTCTTTTTGTAAAAAATCAGGAAGCTTTAGGAATTTATAAATAAATGTATGTTGGCTTCCGCAGGCGTGATTTTTCAAAAATGCATTTGCCGCGTCCTTTCCCTCGTCGGTGTTTCGCAAACAATTTTGTTCGTTTCGAAAAAAGTTACTTAAACGTCTATTTATTTATATATTTTTTGTTTTGTTATTATAAATTAATAAAGATTATATTCTTTCAATTAATATTGATTGCGTGTTTTTTCTTATTTTTTCCTTTTTGACACGCGACGTGGAAAATGTGTGGAAAAGTAGGAAACGCTCGCTCGCTTGTTCGTTGACGCGTGGGATGAATGAAACAGAAAACGATTTATTTGTTTGTTTTAATTTATTTTTTTTGGTTAATTGATATTATTAAAATTGGTGAATTTGATGACTTATCACGTGACAGCTTAATATATATATTTTTTCACTATTTCGAAGCTTAACATATAAAATTTATTTTATTTATTTGAATTTTTCTTAACAATTCGATTTATTCCAACAAATGCTTGCGCTCTTTTTTTAATTTTTTCGACTGAGTTTTAGGTTTAATTAGTCAGAGCCCTAAGAAAATATCATCTAAATAAAAAAAAGTTTTTTAGTCGAAAATATTTGTTATTGTCTTTTTTGTATTTGAATATTTTCTTCTCGGAAAAAGATATTCATTCGTTTTTGCTATAATTTAAATTTGATTTAAAGGTCATTTAAATTTAAATTAGATGAAGAAGGATTTAAGTGAAATTAAATTTAATCCGAAAAACAAAATTGAGTCAAACTAATTCGTTTCCTCTTCCATCGAGCGTTGGCGGTCCTTAAGAAAATTGCATTAATTTTTCTTTTTTTGTTTAAGAGTCTTGATTAATAATGATTTAAATAAATTCTTTTTTGCTCTTTATTTGCTGATTTCTATTGTTCTTATTGCCTTTTTCATTATGTGATTATTGTTGTTGTTGTTTTTTCATTGTTAAATCGACGAATTCATTCAATTTTCGATTGTGCAGTGTCGGCGATTTTAAGAAATTGTCACAGACAATAGAAAGACGAGACGAGAAAGGAAAAGAGTAGAAGAAAAAGAAGACGATGAAGAAGGTTTACTGTTTCGGTTCTGTCGTAATAATTTTTGTGAAATTCTATTTTTGGCCGTGAGTGAATGAATCAGCTTAACTGATGGTTTTGGCTACGATACCTTCCAGGAAATTTTAGTCCAATATTGAAGATACAGCCGGCAAAAGATTTGTGAGTCATGATGAAAAAAATTGCTCGCAATTTATCACCAATCTTTTCTTTTTTTTAATTCAACAAAATTGCCGACGAAAAATTTCGGCTGAAATTAAAAAAAGCATATTTTCTTTAATAATTAATTCATGATATTAAGAGATCTTAAAGATATTGGTGAATTTTTTAACGAGAAAAGGAATTTGCTTGATTTTTCAAGAAATTTTAATATTTTCCTATACGCCTCCTTTTCTCGCTTTTTTGTGTGTTTTTGTAAAATCAGTAAAAAGAAAAGGAAATCAAAGTCGTAATGGCTTTTGTTTGTTGTAAATTTACTACAATTTATTACACCATAATTAAATATTCCATGCAATTTACACGTGTATGTAAGTGTGCATGTGTGTTTGTGTGAGTAGGTATGATTACGCGTAAATGAGTTTGCTCTTCTTACACTTAATTGTGTCATGAGTATGTGCATGTGTGTGTGTTTGTACGTCTCATACGATTTGTTTTAAAAATCATCCACCCACTCACTATTTCAATCACCACTTCCACCACCTTCTTGACCTCTACCCGTCTTCACCCTTCAATTAATAACAACAACTGATAGAAATGAAAAAAAGGAACAATGACTGTGTTTTGAGGTGTAAAGTAAGTAAATAAATTAATTTCATTGTTTTGCAGCGAGAGTTACGCGGAAAAAGATCTCACCTCATTAAATTCCTCGCAAATGCGGCAAAATATTCGCTAGAAAATAAGAAAAAATATTGCATTATATGAAAACTGAAATTATTTAAGAAAGCAATTCAACGAAATGCGTATAAATTTCCGTGCGATGTACGCGCAATATCGTATATCACGTTGATATATTTCCAGGAATTTGCGTAAGAAATAATTAAATTGGAATTGGGATAGCCGGTATTTGGGTAAAGGGGCGGGGTCAAAAAAGATGTTGCGCTTTAGAAATAAAAAATTAATATTAATAATTTCAATTCTGTATAACTTTCCCAATATTTATCGGCCCCGGTTTGGTACGTAGCGAAACCTTTTTGTGGGATGATCTGTCGGCAGCACGCTATCACAAGTGGATACTGTGTATCTGAACGTTTTTGAATTAAAAAACAGACGATTTCTGAATTGTGTTTGACGTCTTCTGATTTATAAATGACGTTACCTGAACTGTAAATGAAATTCTTTCAAATATAAATGACATCTGCTGAACTATAAGTGACGTTTTCTGAATAACGAATGACGTTTTCTGAATTAGAAATGACATTTTTTGTATTAGAATTGATATTTTATGAATAATAAATACTACTTTCTGAATTATAATCCGCATTTTATGGATACTGTTCTGAAAATTATAGTGCTATTATAGTGCTATAGTGGCATTCCTAGAGATAATTATAATACGCCTCATCGCCTCCATCGAAATTTCTACGTTAAAAAAGAAATTATGCATAGTGCTCTGTTTTGTTTTGTTTTTGTTTGGCGTTTTCGATTTTTTCCAGGAAGAGTTTGTTTTAATTTCTTTTATTACATTTACTTTCATCGTTTTATTTATTGCTTTGGATTGTTCCTTTCTTTTATTTTTTTCATTTATCACTACGCGTCAGACCGGACAGTTCATCAGAGTAATCGATTTACTGTTAAAGAAAGATGTCGATAAGATAGAAAAAAACGTGTATTTTTTCTCGAAATATTTCCCACTTTCGAAGACGTACGAAATGAAGAAGGGCGGGGGTGGCATCATTTGCAAATGAATTCATTTATTTATTTCCCCGAGGCGTCTGCGAAATCTCTTAATGAATCAGACGAATGCAGTTAAAAGCTCTAATATAGCATGTCTTCCAAATGGAAATGGAATGACAGTTTAAAAGTGAAATTATCAATTTTTTTGCTCTCTTTCTCACTTTCCGGAAATTTCATTTGTTTATCAAGAAATGGAACACACACGACTTTTATTACAAAATTATAAAATAAAATATTTTTAAAAAAATAAGTTAATTCTTACTTCTTTTTCTTCTTCTTTGTGTTATGAAGTAATAATAATTTTTCACACTTTTAAAAGGATATTTCAACGGAAATGACATGACGTTCCTCCATGAAGAGTACTTAATAGGAAGGAGGGGAGGAAAGTAGAAAAAAGCAAAAAGATATCGAGCAAAAAAAGGTTGACGGAATGGCTAAAAAATGGCAATGGTTAAAACGGTTTTCCCTTAAGAAAATAAATCTAAAAGGAATTTTTTCTTTCTTATTGTTGTAACTCTGCGGGGTTGGGGACGAGTATGTTTGAGAGGGAGAGAGAGAAAGAGAGGGAGAGATAGTGTGTGGGTGTGTGTGAGTGTGTGTGTGGTGGGGTTGTGGCTGTATGCATATTGGTGTGTATGCCGGTATTTGTGCTTACTATCATTCCCTTGAGACAAATTCTCTTGAGGGGGAGGGGCGGTGCTTAAAGAGCGGATGCTGCAATCGCGAGTGCAGCGAACTCAGCTCATGCACTTTGTTTATTTTGTTCTTGTGGTTGTTTCGTTGCAACTAGCGTAGCAGTTGAGTAGTAGTAGTTATAATTGTAGTAGTTGCAATAGTTGTGTTGTAGATGTTGTTGTTGTCAACACTCCAGTATGATTTTCCTGGTGTCGATACGAAAGGAAAGCAGAAGAAAAACGCTTCAATTCATAAATGTTAACGTTGTTGACTGACAACTCTTGCTTTAATGGCAGTTATGGCTTGAGGGGGAGGAGATGAGGTGTTTGAGAAACTTTTGTTGGGAATATTTTTGTGTTTAAGTTTTAGTTACTTTCAGTTTCTTTTAAAGTAAAAGTTCTGCAAGACTGAAAGTTTTCATTGAGACGAAGATGAAGAACAGAAAGAGACGCGAATGTTTTTCTTTGAAAAAATATGAAAATATTTAATGAGAAAACCAAGTTCGAAGTAGTTGAAAATTATAAAATTTATGAAACTAAGTTGAATTCAAAATTTTAACTTTGAGGAATATTCCATTAATGAAATTTTTCGAAAATATTTTTATGAGACCAGTTGGCTAAATTAGCTTAATTATCTCCTTTGGTAAGGTATTTATCCTCTCTTCCTGGATTTATTAGGGTTTCACCGTTAGACATTGTTTACTTCTTAAGATTCTTAAAATTGAAGTCGCCGGAAATCGGAAAAATTGAAAAAATGATTATACTCATTAGAAAATTTCTTGGAAAAATTGTTTAATTATAAAGGTAAATATCAAGTGGCAGGAATGAGGCGGAGGAAAAGGGAGACTGATTGAAGGAGCGCTAAAGAGACAATAATCGTTGTTTGTGGGAAAACATATCTTTCTACTTCATCTCAAAAATAGTTAATAAATGGTAAAAGCCTTCAAACTAGAAATATCAGATTTTTCTAATGCTCAAAAAACCCAAAAAGAACGTTTCTCACAAAGGCGTTCACCACCCGCCATACTCTCTCTCTTTTCAAATAAATTTGTTTTTCAATGTATTTTTCAATTTTTATTCAACTGTTTTTGGCTCCTTAAAACTCTAAGTCCTTAGATATCAAAAGAAAGCTGTTTTTATTGATTGCGGGAAATACTGAAGTCAAAGAATGAAAACAGAAGAAGACGAAAAATCACGTGACAAATGTTGTAGCTTTGATGCTGTTGGTGCATACATTTTTTCCGGTTACCATTCGGTCCTTTCTCTCCCCCCCACTGTTTCTCTTCGTATAGTGCTATTTCAATACATACAAAGAATAACTAACGAATAAATGCAAATGAAAAATAAAAACGAAAATTAAAAACAAAAACTGAAATAAAATCGAAACTATGAATAGTTTTTAAAAGAAAAGACTGACTCTTTATCTTGTTTTGATCTTCCTCTACGCGACCTGCTAACCTCATTTTTATTCTCCCTTTTGCAGTCATTCGTATTGTCTGCTGTCTGCTGAATTTGTTTTGTTCTCAACTTTTTTCGAGGTGACAGAGGGGTCACTTGATGCCAACGTAATCTTATTTTAAACATAAATTTCTTGCGAACTTTTTTTTAGTTTTGAGTAGTTTCGGTAGTTGTTGTTGTTGGTGTTGGTTTTGCTAGCGTTCCATTTTTTGATTTTGATGTCAAAAATTTAAACAACTTTGAAACTTTTTAAACAATTCTTTTAAGGAAAGCTTTTTCTGATAAAGGTTTTTGTTTTTAAATTGAAGTATATTAAATTATACTTTATTCAGCGAAATTTATTTAATTAGTGTAATTAATAATTAACAAAATGCCAGGTGATTGTTATGACCCATTTTCTCAAAATCCGTGAGTGAGTGGATGTGAAGAGAGGTGTTTTTTGTCGTTCTTTATCCTCAACAACGCATAAATATTTAAAATAAATATAGTATGGCCATAACAAAATTACTCCTGACTAGTTGTGAGGAGAGTTCAATATATTCTCGGTATTGAAGTGATTTACCGATATAGCAGACTGTTGTTAGAGTTTTGTAATTTTGTATTCAAATATTCAAACTAGTGTTATCAACCAAATTAGTATTAATGGTGAAACGTAGATTCATCCTTACGACTTTGGAAGTAAGCTAAAATCCTTGCGGAAGCACAATACAAGTATTAAAACAATTAGCCTTCAATTTTCGAGGAAAGTGGAACGTTATATCATACAGAGTGTTGAATATTTAATATTTAGATGTAATTTAGAGGAAATGTATTGCGATTTTGGGTGGATTTTTCTGACAAAAATTACATCAGTTACATCCTTTCATAACGATACCGAGAACCCATTGAACGCTCTTGTCTATTTATACATTTTCTGTATTTATTAGTTTTTTTCTTTATTTCCTTTCATCGCCTAATCGTCAGCGCGTCAGCGCGTCACGTGAAACGTGACATGAACATATTTCTATTTTGAACGAATCCATTGATGACGAAATATTATGTATTGAAATTAAAAATAATAATAACAATAACAGACATGATAAAACGAACAATAACCTAGAATAATATAAATAACAATAAAAGTAAAACAACTATGAAGCCTAATATCGCGCTAGCCGAAGTTCATATACTCTACACTCGCAATATAAATTTATAGTTTTATCCTTATAAACAGTGGGCAGTGCACGCCTCTTTCAATATCACATTTCCCTTTTCTTGATTAATTTAGAGTCAGTTTGTAGATCATGTTCGATACAACTCTTCTCAAAATGTTCAATATCCGTGTCACATTTCATTTCAATACCTCCCCAATCGTTCTCCTGAAGCACTCTTCGTTATAATTGTGATTGTGGAAGGCGGACTACGCCCCTTTTTTGTAAAATTATTTAATATACTTGGATGAGTTCCAAGATGGAATTCTTGTCAACCAATTTCATCTAACAATTTTGAAAGTACTACACATGGAGATATATATTAATATTAGGTGGGTGTGGTTATCGTCCGATTTCGCACATTTTCGTAGCCATATTGCTTGTAATAATAGAGACTGTTTGTAATTTATTGATTAAAAGTATGCCAATAAATCGTTAATGATATTTTGAACCTTTTTACACACGCTTCTTAAATACATGAAATTTTTCTAAATTCTTATTATTTATTAATTAATTGATTTAATTTATAATTTCGTAATAATATTTCTTAATATTTCTTCTTAATAGTATGTGATTATCAATTATTTTAAAAGCTTTATAATGCGTTTATCTTAATAAATTTGTATATAATAATTTTTTTATTAATTATCCTCACAATCTCTTTAATTATTACCTATTGGGTTATTCTGGGCAATCGAGATTCTCGGCACAAACGAGTTTTTAACATTAAACTCAATTTAAATAATTCAATTTAATTTTATTCTGTCTTAAGTTTTTTACAAAATTATCCATTTTACTGCGATCCATTAAAATTTTAACGGATAATGCAATTAATGTCTATCGATAATAATGTTTTTTGACTTTTTGGTGGTTGGGTAGACAACGATTATTATATATAAAAACGTATACACCGCTGCTGTTGTTACTTCATTCCTTGTTGTTATTTTTGGGCACAACGGATGTAAAATTTAATTAAAAATCTTTAGCAGCAATAACAACATAAACCACCATTACAACAACAACAGCCATGGCAGCAAAAACAAAAGCAGTAAACAGCTGGAAAAATACGGCTAAGGGCGTTTACTGTCTGTTTGAATTCAGTGCAATTTGTCCTTTGTTGTTCATTTTAAATCCAATTAAAAAATAATTTGTTTTATATATTAAAATAAAGAGGAAAAATTTCAACAAACGCAGAGGGAAAAAAATTAAAATTGAAAATTAACAAATACCTCCAAAAAGAAGATTTTCATTGGTGTGTGTGTGCGTGTTTGCCGATATCAGTTGGTTTTTTATTTTCAGTTTTATTTTTTTTATAAATGTTTTTGTTGGAAATAATTTTTTATTATGAAAATTTTTTTTATTTATTTTGTATTTATTTTGTATATATTTTGTATTAATGAAAAAAATATGAACGACTTCATAAACTTGTCATATTTTTAAACAATTGGTTTAATATTTTATTAAAAATCTTGGTTTGTGTTGTATAGATCAAAAGAGCTTAACGAGATTGATAGGAGGGACAGTATGATACAGGATATTGTTATTATTTGTGTTGCGTAGACAATTGGTTTTATGTAAACCAGTACTTACACAAGGGCCAATTTGACATTTAAAGGATTTTGTTTGTGCGTGTGTAACCGATTTAAGTATTTAAAGAGTGTGTTTGTGTGTGTTCGTATTTTTGATAGTGTGTATGCTTTTGTGTTTTCAAGCAATTTCTTTAATTTATTTCTTTAATTATTCGTAATTGCTAATTCATCATGAAGTTATTAAGAGACAAAGAAGAGTTTATTCTTGAATCTTTTTTGTTTCATTTAAAATTTTTCCACAATTTAAAATTTTTAAATTTTATAGATTTGATTTGAATTTAATTTTTCTTTAATTGCAAAGCGAATTACATTAAAACTATTCTTCCTGAGCAAAATTAAAAATCCCTTAAAATTATAAAGACTTTGCTGGAAATAAGTAGGCGCACAATAACGCCTACAATTCTTGAGCGATGAAATGTAGATTGTGCTTTATTTCTACCAGCAATGATTGTATTATTTGCCGCTCCAACATTTGGATCCTTCATAGCGATGCCATCAAAAGAATTGCAAAGGTCCTTCGAGCAAGAACGAAAATATGTTGCAAAATTATCATCCATAATGACTTTGTTGATAAACTGAAAATGATAAAAATTGCGCGGAGAATATTAGAAAAATGGTAATAGTAATAAATATAATAATAAAAGCAATAATCATAAAAATAAAAATAATAATAATTAAATCAATAATAGTAATAGTAATAATAACAAATATAATCGAACTGTTTTATATGTTATCATTTTTTCATTATAATAAAAATTCTTATATAAATTCACTTACAATCGGTTTATCATCGCAGCCCCTTACAAAAGATACCACCTCTCGTGGTTTCTAAGAAGGAAAAGAAAAGAAAAAACGAAGACACCTTAAATATTCTCGAAAAGCTTGTAAGAAACTGTTGAATAATAAGTAAGAATCGACAAGAATATAAATACCATTAATCAAAAAAAGTTATAAAAAAAAATCTAATAACTCTTGCCACGCTACTTCGCCGAGGAAAAGACGAATTGAAGGAGTGAGAAGTATAGAGGGATATAGAAATATAGAGGAGAGATAATGAGGCATAGAGAAAGAGCTATAGACTTAGTGGAATTTTAAGAGAATATATAAATTTTCTTTATTGAAATCAAAACTTTAATCCGTTCTTTCTTCGCATCGTCAACGATGATGGAATGAGGAAACAACAGACAGACGAAAAGAGAGAGAGGGAGAAAGGGAGAAGAGAGAGAAAGGGAGAGCCCTATACACGTGTGAAGGCCTTGAAGAAATTATCAATAAAAAATCAATAAAAAAGTAAACATTTCTTTGCTTTAAATCGAAATTTTAATCTGCTGGTTGGAAGGATTTTTAAGCCCGGATATCTTCACTGCTTTCCATTTTATTCGCTTCTAGAAAAATATATTAGTGTAGCTTTGTTAGAAAATAATAAATAAAAGCAGAAAGAAAATAATGATATTTTTAAAGTTTTTGAAAAATTCAAAATTGATTTGGATTTTATTTACAAACTTCTACCTCTAAACGCAAGAGCCTTTACCTCCATCCTTCAAATTCACCACACATTTTCTGCTCAATTCTTTGGTAGTCTAACTGACCGGGCTTAAAGCAAAATCCTCTGACTGGATTTCTGTCAATCTTAGAATCAATAAAAGTTTTAATCTTCAATTAAAAATGATCTGATAACTTTCAATGTCAAATGGATATCAAAATAAGAAGAAGAGAACACAGTAATAAAAAAGTAATAGAAAAAAAATAATCTTCAAATACCTTAGAAGCTTTTTGGTTTAGAATAATTTAGGAGAGTTTTCATAGTCTCAATATTTTTATAGCCTTAAAAACACCATTATTTTTTCCGAGACTTTTAATTTAATTAAAAAGTTTTACTGTCTCCTTGAAATTTTTTTTAAATTACCAAATTGCCTTTATATTTCTGAAGAAGCTGAAACAAAACTTAACGAATCCGAAACGAATTTCAAATGCCAGGAAATTGCTTGAATATCATTCATCGGAAACCTTTAAATTTGCCTCTAGCGGTTATTAAATGAAGTTATAAAGCAATTTCAGTTATCTTAGATAAAAGCCATTTAGCTATTTAAATATGCGACACTCTGGGTTAAAGTATTTGTGTTAAATGCATAAAGTTTCGAAATAAACCCTAAAATGTTTAGGAAAGTTTATGTGAATAAAAAAACGGAAAAAAGGAAAAGAAGTTCGAAGGCGAACTTTGGCTAGGCCGAAACTCACGTACCCTACATCCGAAACATAAACGTATGGCTTAAATCCAATAAACAGCGCGCGGAACGTACAAACTGAAGAACTTAGCTGTGAGTACCGTTAAACTTGCATCACCCCCAATAACTGGGCGTGTCACAGGCCCAATTAAGCCCATTGTGAAAACTAAGCGGTCTGTAGAGACAGAGAATAAGTGTAAAAGACCTCTTGAGGATACCGTTCCCTTTGCCGTTACCGAATACCGTTACCGGATACCGTTGATTGCGTCATCATAGGTATCAGTGGGTGGATCACGCCCTTTTTAGGAGTATACTTGAGACCAAAAATGCATAGTTTGAATGTGGAAAATTACCATTAAAGACCATTAAAGTAAGTTGGGGTATATTCTTATCCCTACTGGCGTAGGGTACGAAAAAAAAATTAAGAAAAATCGAGAACTGACTAAACGCATAAATTTAAAATATTTAAAAATTTTGTATATTCAAAAAGTTTTATAGAATACGTGTTTTCTGTCTTTTGTCTTTTCTTCTCTTCTTCTCTTTTACTGGAATTTTCTTTATTCTTGGTTTTACCCTTGCAGCGATTCCATTTAACGCATAAGCTGTTGCGTCTGGCATAAAATTATGGCACACGTCGTTCTTACAGAATTTCTGAAACTTATCCCGCTCCCCTTATTTCTCGACGTCAACTCCTCCCCGGAACCTTCGCTCTCCCATTGTCTTTAGCTTCTGGCTTTTATCGATTCTCGAAACGATTTTGAAAAGGATTTGCATTTACATCCATGATTTACGCACTGGTTGATTACTTCATTAAATTATGCTAATTTGTTTGTGCTCGTCTGGTGATAAATACCCTCCACCCCCCGAGGAATTCATCTAGCTGGCATTTAAGGCATCGAGTAGTCAGTTTCTGAGTTTCTGTTCTTGTCACGTTTTTGTTGTTGTTAGTGTTATTATTGTCCTACTATTGATTACGCTCACTGCAATCTGGTTTCTGAATGCAATTTACAGTTAATAAAATATTCGGCAGCATTGGTTGAAGTTCGTTACGGCATTACAACAATTGCTTTAATATAAATTTTATAATTCGTTTGAAGGCAATGTCCCACAAAATGGGCGGTCTTCTGTTTTTTAACATAGCTTTAAAGATTTGTTGAGAATCTGTTGAGAGAGAAGTTTATTAAGAGAGAAGTTTCATATGCTCGTATATTTTTGTTTGTATTATTTGTTCTTCATACGACATGTCGTAACATTAACTATTGATCTACTTTTTATAAACTGTATATATAGAAAAAAGTATATATCTTACAATCGTTTCCTGTCGCATTATCGTGCAATATCTTTTATTACAATCGACAATGCCATTTGTAGCCAAAGGATATGTAACGCATGATTTATCCATGTGAGTTGTTTTGGTGTAGGTGCAGCTATAGCAGAATAAGCCTTAAATAAATAATAAAAAATATTAATTATTATTAATATTTTATTATTAATATTAATAATATTAAATTAATATTAAAATTAAAAAAATAAATAAATTAATTATTATTATTAATATTAATAATATTAAATATTATTGATTTAACTTACAGAGAAATTGTTAAGATATATAGAAAAAGAACAGGGGCTGCATAACAGAAACTGAACAGAAGCGATATATGACAAATGCAATGGAAACTGAGTCTAAAATAAATGCTGTTATGCTAACAAACCTTAACAGATATTTTAAGTTTAAATTTGATTGTAAAAATTGTTCGTTGCTTTTTGAACTCGCCTAAAAATTTTTTTAAAATATTCGCCTAAAACGGCCATAGTCAATTTGAAATGTCAGATTTTTGTTTTCGTTGAAAGAAATGTCATTAATCCTTAACAGATAACATGAAGACTCTGTTAGCGGCAGAAAATTTCTATTTGAATCGACAGGCGGAAAGTGTATGCGACAAAAAAATTGTTTTGACACCTACTATAAACTAACTAAGTTTTAGCAGACGGAAAAAAAATAAACAAAGCGAAGTAAACAAAATTTCTGAAACAGAAATAATAATTTAATCAGGTCAACACACGTTTAGAACGTTATAAATATTTTGCATAAATATTGATTTCGACGATTTGCATTTTGAATATTTTTTTTTGAATGTTTTCTGACGCACACATTTTCTTTTCGTAATAACTATGACGTCAAACGTCAGTTGCCCCGTACGTTATTATCAATTCGCTGTTCTTTAAACAACGTTGACCACATAGACCGCATAAGCCATAAGAGCTGTCACTCACATCATTATTATTATCATCATTATTATCGTATAGATTATCCACATTAATACAATCTCATCGACAGCATTGTCGCCATAATCAAAGATTGTCACTCGCAGATCTAACATTGAATAACTGGAGCAAATTGTTATATGGGTGATGATTGTGATGATGACGACGATAATAATGATGATAATAGTGACAATGATAAGGGCGTAAACAACAACTACAACAATATTTATTATGTGCGTGCGTAGGCGTGTGTGTGTGTTTCTTGTTTTCACAAAACACGAATTCTGAAGGGAAAAACGTAAACAATTCAAAATAATATTAAAAAACACAAGCATCGCAAGAGGAGGCAGTGTTAGCATTATAGTAAAAACAACAACTAAGAATGTAAAGAATACAACTAAAGACAACGACAACAACAACAGCAAGAGTAACAAAAACGCAAATGAGATCAAATAAACAAATTTTAATTCAGATGAAAATTGAGTCAAGCAGGAAAACCGAGGAAAATTCAATAAATAGTTCATGATAATAATATCTGTTGTTGTTGTTGTTTTCTTGTTAGTGCTGTTGTTGTTGCGAGTAAATTTTATATTATGATTAATTTTCAAGAATACACCATTGGGTTCTTTGATTTCGGAGAAAAAACTTAGTAGTTGTCTGTTAAATTAGTGGTTTTCCCCCAAAAATATTTACTCTCCAGAACGTGAACATTTCTTCAGAAAAGGTAGAAGGATATTTCATTAAATGACAAGAATTTAAGTTTTTTAGAAAATCAAATTTTGCGGAATTGATATTCATTAAGATCAAGAAGCAAGAAGCGATTATCTTCGTGTAACGATTGGTTTTTGTGATACCGTTTTTGATGATCTCTAACCAACGACGATCTGTCACTTATTTGTCAAAATAATTTTCATGTATAAAAAAGAAATACTAGTCGAAGTCAGTCATGATTCCTTTATTCTTCTCTTAAAGACATTAAATTCTAGTTTTTATTTATTCTCTACCACTCACTTCCTCATATTCAAAACGACAGCAAAAGAAGTTCAATTCGTCCTACGTCCGCTGGCCAATAATGAAATCATTAAAAAACGCACAGTCATTTTAATTTTTTGAACATTTTTGCCTTTTTTGAACATTTCACTAGGAGTCAGCTAATTTGAGCGTAATAAGTCTTCAGCATTTGACACTTGATTGAATGACATTTTTTGACAAGCGAAAAGCTGTTGCCTGACATACGGTTGACTGACTTTTATACTTAACTTTTTGTACTCGGTTTCGTTTGGGTTGTTGATCACGAGATGGATGAGTTTATTCATCTCTCATTTCAAACTTACCTTGAACCGGAGGAGGAAAGGAAGTGAAAGGCGAAAGAATGATGAGAAAATGTGAAATGTGAAAGAAATTCACGCGGCGGAAGGTTTTGTGAATGTTTGTCACTAATGTATATTGCATATTTTTCCTTCTTTTAACTATACGTGATTTATTCACGATGAACTTAATTTTACTGGAAAACTGAAAATCTTCAAGCTTCTTTTTGATACGTTTCTTATTTCTACGTTTATTTTTATTTATTATTTTTCTGATTAGATAATTTTTACAAGGCAGAAAATTGATATTGATTTTTCTCTGCAAAAACTGAGATACGTTTCTTTATCTTGTTTTGATAAATATCTAATTAATGGTTGTTGTTTTTCTCACTTTACAGCATGAGCGTTATGTTCCTGGTTCCCCGATTTTCCGTGAAGATCACAAAGCTCCACCAATAACACCGGCACCAGCATCACCCCCTCCTGCTTCTCCTTCAACTCCGAAAAAACGAACAAAAGGTAAGCTTAGGTATCGTTGTCTTTAAGTCATTCTTCATGGAAACTCAAAACTTGTAGATTTTTTGGAATTTTTGCGAAGGGCCTTTTTGAGGAGCTTTCACGAACTTATGGATTAAGCGTTTGGTCAAATTTGGGTCTTTTAAGCAAATTATTTATTGTTCGTGTCATGATAAATAAAGTTACTTGGGTAGCCTTATTCTTTATTAAATGGATTTTATTTTAAGATTTTCATGATTCTTGTCTTGATTACATTTTCGGGCATTTGAAATTCGAAATATTCGATTAAAAACTGTTTTTGAATAACCGACATATTTCTTTGAATGGAGAAGATATTTATAATTCAAAGAATAAATGAAAGTATTTTAAACGCATTAAAAAGTATTGGGAATGTTTTTGCAATGCAACAAAAAACGTCCGATGCATTTGTAGATGTCGAAAACTTGTCAGAAGTATTTGAGATGTTTACTTAAAGTAGGGCATGTTCATCATCACCACCATCGCCTGCGAACCACAAGGTGGTGTTCATTCCTTCCGGGTTTAAATCGCATTAGCCGAATGTAAGCATTGCCAAATAAAAATGATTTTCAGGACTTCAAATGAAAGGACGACTGATTGTTGACCCAAAAATATCAAATATATTATTTATAATTTCGCCATATGGCAAAAATATCCCATATAGATGATGACGATGCAATTGAAGTGAGAGAAATCATTTGTTGCTCGTGACTAATGTTTATAAGAAATATTAAGATTTTAACGAAGACCAAACCCTGAGGTGTCGGTATCTTATTTGTAAACATTTTGTAGATTTTCGTAGATTTCGATTCGCCAGATATTCATTTTAGCAATCAGTAATGAATTTGCCAATTTTATTAGGAGAAATTATCAAAGCATCGATTAGAGAGTATATTAATTTCATGAATATAAAATCCATTGAAATTTCTATTTCTGTTGTTTCCTCTTAAGAAATTCTAATTTATCGTAATTTATTCGGATGTAGCAAAGTAAGATCATAAATATTTACACAAATCTCAATTATTGAAATAATCTCTTTCCTGTTTATTCTTCTTCGACAAATTCGCAATTTCCCGCAATGATGAAGGCTGAATCGGAATCGAAATTATTCGATTGTTTTCGTTGAAACGTGTATTAGCCGCATTTATTGAGCTTACATGACAAGATTTTCTTCTATTCGGTGATGCTTTTTGCATGAATTGCGAGTCGCCAACGAAAGTAATTTCACTTTTCGTCGAATTTCAATTTGTCGTCGAATCAAAGATCCAAATTAATTTTACATTTCACATTTCAAACGATTGAGTGAATTCAAATAAACATGACATTTATTCCTTCAGTAATTCTTCATTATCTCCCGCGTATCAGTTTCAATTCATAATTATTCTGATTCATTGCTTTCAATGCGTTTGAAAGTCAAGGAAAGGCTTTCCCATTTTTTAAATATTTCCAGGATTTAACATGAATTAACAGAAATCTTCAATGCTTTTGCTTCATCAGCTTTATCATATTTTCGATTTACGGTTGATTTCCCAGCGAATTCGAATTTTATGATGCAAAATATTTGCTTAACGTGAACACGATTTAATTGCTTAGTTTGGTTTTGATTAGTTTTGATTGGTAGAATTCAATTGTTGAGGTTTAGAACTGCCTAAAACAAATGGTGATTATAATGAGATAGTAATGATGATAATCTTGATGACGATGATTAGTTGATGATAGTTATATTGTTGGTTTTAATATTGAATAATGCTCTGCCTCTTTAAAAGCTTTCTAATTGGTCTCTCCACGGAAGTTAGTTCCAATGATGGAGAGTTACTAAAGTGTAATTGAAACCAACTTCATTATGATTAATATAGAGATTTTAATGGACTTAAGATCAAGTCCTGTGATCATTGAAGTTAATTTACATTTGTGGATATAAAACCACATGCAGTCAAGGATGAATGGAATGGAATGGGAATGGGCGAGTAAAACTTTGAATGTTTATAACACTCAGAAAGATTGAGGGAGATAGATATAGTTTTAAATGAAATCAAGTTAAGTGTAGAGGGTGATAAACAAAGAGTAAATTAAATTCAATTAAATTGTTATCGTGGTTACGAAACTGCAAAACCCAAACCGCCAGTATCGATGGCTTTCTCAAGTGAAGTTTAATGTAAGCTTAATTTCATACGCCGTCTATAATATATCAAAGCACTTCATTAACATACCTTTTCTCTTTCACGCATACGCACTCCTTTTAATCTTTCTCTCTCACAACAGGCGAAATAGGCGAAAATCATTTACCATCATTTCCTCCGACGCAACAGCAAAATCCACTTCAACCCTGCAACATGACCGTTTCGATAACGCATGCCTCAGAGGGTGCCGGTATTGTTAGAACAAAAACCACCACACCCGTTTCCGTTCCACCACGTTATACCAGCACGCGTTCGGCAGCAATGATGGCTTTGGGCCATGCTATGGGGCATCAACGTACAAAATGTACGGCTGATGTAAAAACCTCTAGCACTGCTCCCAAAAACACATCATGCAGTTCGCATACGCCCGCAGTAACTATACCGACCATCGACACATCAAAAAAGCCCGACATCAAATGTGAGAAGAATGCCAAGGTGGCAACGCCCACAGCCGCATCGGTAATCAATGGTATTATCACGGGATCGGGCGGTAGTGGTTCAAGTGGTTCAGACAATGACGGCTTCAACCATTCCACTTCATCGACGGCTACCGCTCTACGGCGTCTCTACTTCAAGAGTGGACGTACTCTCCGATCGAAAATTAATGCAACGATCACAACGTCGATGACTCAGAGTGCGACGATGATGAGTAGCTCTAAGGCAGCATCTACTGCATGTGTCGCAAGCGCAGTTCCGAAGGTAATTGAAAAATCGGGATAATGGCGCTGCGCTCCATTCAAAAAATTCTATTTTACAACCATATATTGACAGGTGGTTATTATGGGCTCGTCTAGTGCTTCGGTACCCGACAATGCAATCAGTACGTCAACTGATTCGGCTTCGACGTTGGTCACGCATGTAGCACACACTGACACTTCGGAAACGTGCGACTCCTTGGACACGGGTAAGTAAATGAACGAAACCATCCATCGCATTCCTCTCAGACTATTTTTCATTTTTTTGGGTTCGATCTCTTAGGTGATAATTCGGGTCAAAGCGAGCCGTTGTTTAGCTCCCTAGAAGAACCGCTACTTACCGCTATTCCATTTGACTCCGAGAACGATGCTACCGAATTGGAATTAACAAGTTGTTCCATGTATCCGCGTCCGGATAGAAGCATAAAAGACAGCACCGAGGTAGGTGGATTTAATTGGTCATGGAATTAACGGACTACTCCCGACCACACAATGTTTGCCATACAGTGCAGTTTAATGTAATGTTTAATTCACGCTCATCTTTTTTCTCCATTCTCTTTTTTCTTTTGGATATTTTTCATTGCTTCAGAGTCAAGAATCGTCACTCTCCATTCTAGTGAGCGAAAATACATCAATGACACCTTTGTTGGCGACACCACCCCGCCGACCAAGTAGCGTTAGTGTACGCGATCGCTTACCAAATACCGCACCCCCACCAAGCAATGCTGTTTCCTATTTTACTTTTGATCCACCGAAACCACCAAAGTCGGCCCATTCGAGCGCCAAATCTGGTAGACATTTTACATTCGAAGAATCTCCAATAATGATGAATGAAAGACGGCAAATGTTATCGAAGACAGAGCACCACAGTTTCGACCAAGAGACTTTCACGATTTCTCAGCAAGCGTCACATCGAGGAAAGCGAGATAATTCACCGGGCAGTCGAAGTAAATTGAGATCGCATCCAACAAACCTGGGCCAAAAATTTAACTCTGGTGAAACGTTTTATTGTCTCGATCGGGACCAAGAATCCAGCATCGAAAAAAATTATACACGTTCGACCAGAAAACCTCGAACGCGTGACTCTAGCTCCTCGTCGTCTTCTAATTCACGTAATCGTAATTCTGGAGGCGCTGGTGGCGCGTTAGCGGCAAGTGCTATTAAGACGAGTCCTAAACGCGAGGCTTACCGTTCACCCTTATCATCGCGTGATAACCATCACTCCCTCGGTCCTTCTTCAGGCAAACCGAAACAGCTATCACCCTCTTCGCAGTACACTAACAATCAACGTAAGTATTCCTCTAGCTCTTCATCCGGGAGCAGTGAGAGAGATCGGGATCGTGTACGTGATCGAGATCGCGAGTACGAACGGGAACGCGTATATGAAAAAGGACGAGAGGCTATAGATTATGAACAAATTCAGCGCGATTGTTTTGCGGTTGATGAAAATTCGAGCTCGGTTTCGGTTACCAGCGAGTCAGACGAAGCCGAGCCATGTTCGGTGTATGAACGTAAAATGGCGGGGCATCATAGTCTGTCGCCTAAATCCGCTGATATATTCCAACATTATACACTACTGACACATCAAGGGCAACAGCAGGATGTTCACCACCTTCACCACCACCAACAACAACAGCGTATGAGTTTTAGCGGTGGTGCCACTCGTAAAAGCTCAAAACGTCTACGATCCAAATCTGCATTGGGTCAAAAGATTCCCCAACCTCAACCGGATGCTTTTCATCCTCTCGCAATATTTCCCCCGGACGGACATTCTCGAAGAGAGTCGTCTGTTGTCCAGAAATCTCTCGTAGAGATGAATAAGTTTGAAGATATTGCTTCGAAATTCGATCAAATACCACCGAAACATGGTGGTTCCAATGCTGATCTGAATACATCGTATAAAGTTCCTTCCATTGTCACTAATTCATCCATAATTCACAACAACAACAACCAACCGTCCGAAATACCAAGCGCTAATCTCGCACGAGATTACACCGGTAAAATCAGCGGCAACAACAATGGCGCCGGATCCAATAGTCTAACGTATTCAATGCGTACGGTGCCCACGTCATCATCATCATCATCACCACCACCACCACCAATGCCCGATTTACGCGTGGATTTCTTTTCGGAGGTGCAAGTCCGATCGCACAGGAAATCGTTTAAATGCAAAGCCGCCGCAGCAACGTCGGCGTCATGCGGCGAAAATTTGGATAGTTGCCAACGTGGCAGTAACGGTGGTGGTGGTGCTGGTGGTTTAATAAACGTGACGTCGAATCCATTGGAAACGGCTGTATCGGCACAACCGCGGGCAACTATCGTGGTGCAGCAGGTGAGTAAAAATTCAAAGAAATTCGAATACGTGCATTCAATCACGAACACTAATAAAATCACGATTCGTTACCCAAATACATAGTTAGACCTCCTATACGATGACCTCCTAAATCATTCTCTCGATGCAAGAAAACTCTCTCTTTGGTTTTTATATTTGTTGAGATTAAACCACAACCAAAGTGCATATTTAATTGTCTGAGCCTGTGAGTGTATTAATATTCATAAGCATATTGGTGTGAATGCAAACGCGATCATTTAGTGGAAATAAAGGACGACTCTCACGCTTTTTTAACGAAGCTCTCTTCTCTTTTCTTCTTGCATTGAGCGTGGTATTCCTTAGTCTCATTCTCGTTCGTTTCGCAACGAGTTGCTCACAAATTCACGAGAAGAGCCAATGTTTATTTTTTCGGCAGTATATAAAATCGTTCAGATGGCGATCTTTTGTGCATTTGTTTACGATCGAAGCTAAAGTAAAGAAGTGTATTCAAGAAAACATAATTGAAGAAACAGAAATTAATAAAAACGAAACTGTTTTGAAGTGTTTCAAATTGAAAATTGTTTAATAAGTAATAATTGTTTTTTTCTATAACAAAACTGAAAATTGTGAGACATATTATAAATAGTATATATACTTGCAATATTTTTGAACAATATTACCTAAAGAAAGTGTTGGTAGACAGAGAAATAAGAGAAGACAATACGATGGCGCCTTTTTACAAAAGGTTATGCAGAAGTTTTTCCAAGCGTTACACCGAGGTATGTAGTAGGTTGTGATTTATTATAAGTAATTATTATTAATATCGCATAATGATCTAGTGGTAAATCGCAGAAGATTAATTAATTTATGGTAAAGGCCCAGCCAAGTATATTAATTCATTTGACAGATAAAAATTACTGAATGAACTCTTTGCTCTTTTTTGGGGACATATTTGAAGCCAATTCAAACGCTTTAACATCACCATATGCGTTGTGATATATTTTATAGATATATATTAATTAATTTCATTTATTGTATTACAAAAAAAAAATACTATAAAACAGAACAAAAGAAAAAAAGGCCGGCTGTCAAGATGTGCCATATCATACCCGTTTACGCGAACATTTAATTAACTTGTTGTCAGTCGTTGGTTTGTCGTTTTGTCAAACTGTCGGGCTGTCAATTTGTATTTTATACATATTGTAAGATCACAACTGTTGAGGCTATTTTGCCTTTAATAATAATTTCATGAAAGCAATGTTGAACAAAGCACTGTCACAGAACCGTCATCATCCTGATGGTATAGACCATAATGCTTACAATTTCTGTTTGATGGGGAGAGAGAGTGAGAGAGAGAGTGAGGAAAAACATTTGAATAATATCCCTTAATCGTTTATATTTAATTTGATTTATTATAATTTTGTCATATCTATTTATAAATTCTTATAAATTAATCGAATATTTATTCGTTTATTAATCCGTTTTATTTTGTGATTTTCTTTTATATTAAATTAACCAACGATTTAACAACATTTTTAGATCAAGATATGTGTGACACCCTTTTTAAATATAATATCACAAAATCATTTTTCTGATTTGCTTTTTGGGAGGTGTAGAGTGCTATATGATTTATATTCTTCCGCATTATAATTTCCTGTGGGAATCGTTTTGATTCATTAGCTCCAGTTCATTTTCTTTTATCGCGGTTCTTTTCATTACAAAAGATACGTTTTCTTAGAAATGCAACTCATTATATCAAAAAAAAAATTACGTATTATTTATCACCTTTTAGTGGGCGTTGAGAATAAATTGCCATCCCCACCAGTTGATTTTTCATCAAGTCAAGACGCATTTCAGAGCTAAAAAGTTCAAAGAAAATTCATTTTTATTTCTCATAAAGAGTAGTTTTTTAAATGGAAAGGTAGAACTCATTACGGTGATGTGATTACGGTTTGTGTGTGTGCGTGTGTTCGTCTTTTCAAATAAATCATAAAAAATTTCCATTTGCGTATGCGGCAGATGCTGTATGATCATCATCATCATCATTCGTCATTATCCGCAGCAAATGCAGAAGCAGAGAGACATACGAGCCTCGATTACTGCGATTCTGTTTCCTAGTTAATCGTTTTTGACGTCGTCGTCGTCGTTTGTTATTGTTATTATTATCGTTTTTATTGTTGCCGCGGACATTGTTGCAACAATTAAATGTTGTCGTTTTTAAAAATTAATTAAAATTTTACATTCTATCTGTCACCTTAATTGACAATCGTGCATTTATCCATCAGTTTGATCGCTGCCATTTACGAGAATAATGAATTTATGATTATTGGTTATTGTCGTTGTCGTTGTTGTTGTTGTTGCCGTTTTTCAATTACTGTACTGTTACATCGGTTTTGTTGTGAATCTTTTTTTATTTCTTTCTATTTTCTTACAAGTTTCCTGCCACTCGTAGTTATTGAATGTGTTTAATGCATTTGAATGCGTGTAGGTGACAGTGTGTGTGTGTATGCGAGCAGGTATGTGCGTTTGTATTGCGTTATATTTGTTACTGTGGTAACCACAATTTTGTATTAGTTACTTTGGACTTAATTGGTAATAATTAATATAATAATTTAGTGCAATAATATCGATTAATTTTGTTTGATTCTTAAAATTATGCCTTTATAATATCCTGATTATACCGATGATGGGTGATTAATTTCTTTGTGAGTCTTCTTAGAGGGATTTAGTAATTATGCGATTAACTTTAACAATTATAATCATCCAGATTATACAAAGGTAGATTTCGTATATTTCGGAATCCCGGTACACCCCGTCGATTTTAAAATCTTCTTTCCCCAAAAACGAAATGAATATAACTATAAAATCATTGTCAACATTTTTGTCATTATTTGTTAGAATTATTTGATAGGAAAATGTTATGTTTTGTTAGCATTGAAATACCGAAATCATTCAATGGATGACGACCTCATAAACATTCAGAATTAAAGGTCAATAGATTTGGTATTAAATTTGTAGCGAAATAAATATTGACACAATAGGAAAAACAACATTAAAAATTATTCAAATACGAATAATCACAATAACAATAATAATAATTTCAATGTATAATAAAAATGTGTTTATACGACCATCCATAAACGCGTTAACGCTTCAACAAAATTCAATTCAATTTTTATTACAACGATCAATGAAATGCAAAAATCTATATAACTTAATTTTTATCACGTAATATTTATAAATAAATAAAGACAAACAAAACCCATGATGGCTCGGTTTCGCACCATTTGGTTTTTGAATAAGCCTACGATTGATTTTTTTTTAATTCTTCAAATAATTTCCTCTAAAAAAGTCCACAATAAATTTAAAAATGAAACGCATTCATTGCCAGAGATTCGGTGAGAATTTTTAATAATTCAGACAATTATTTACAAAAATGTATTTATAGTATTTATATTTTAAAAAAGGTTTTTGAAAAGAACGTTAGCAGACGCTTCTTTAGTCGAGAAAATAGTTGATTCCCTTCATTATTTACCAAAACAAATTATGTAAAGTAGTTTCGCTGTTGTTCTTGTTCTTGTTATTGTTTCCGAGCTTTTTATTTTAACGTTAAGTAAATGCCGTCCTAGTTTTTTTTGCTACCGTTTTCGTGTTTGGCTTTCACTTTATTGGCCTTATTTGTCCTTAAACGACCTGGTTTTTTGCAAAAATCTTTTTATAAGCAGAAAATGATTTCATGGCAAATTAAGGACTTAATCAGAAAGTCCTGAAGCCACATAATCTCAAGTTAGTTATCCTTAGTAAATTATATATTAGCATAAATCCATAGGAAATGAGGAATAAACTTTAGTGTGAAATGAGAGTTATCAACCATCATCTAAAGAGCTGTGTTTCCTTGACTTTGGATAAATTTAGATTTTTGCTATTCCAATTATTTTTGAAGAGCCTTCTAATTTTGAAAAGTTGTTTATAGAAATAGGGGTAGATGAGTAGGTGTAGAGACACTTAGCCGAATAATTTACCACTCTTTAAAAAGTCTGAAAAGTCTATTTGGAAAGTCATAGAAAATTTTTAAAATACTAAACTAACGGGAAATCTATTGGACAGACTGTTGTAGACTAAGACAAGGCTTAATTTACGTGGAATGATTTGGACATACGTGAATAGACGTGGACAATACCTTAACACAATTGGACACACCTTAATAGATTTGGACATGCCTGAAAATATGTGGACGTACCTGAATAGGGTTGGACACGTATGGACCTGCGTGGACAGACTTGGGCATACGTGAACAGAGTTGGACATATGTGTATAGCTAGATGTAGACATACTTGGGTCAACTTGGACGTAATTTTAAACAATATATCAAAGTTGGACAGACTTTTTCACAAATTAATCGAAGCAAATACTGCAGGAATATTTTGCAGCCATATTATACTATACATATTTTATTATTTCTACTTGAAGATAGCTTATCTTGAGTTAAAACTATTTTAAATCATAGTCAGACGAGAACCATCAAAACCACTTATTTAAAAATTTGTATAAGATCGAACTTTTAGGATCGAGGAAGGATAAATTGGTTAGTTTTTATATTTTTATCGCCCCGTATTATTTTGAAACTTTATAATTTTGTGGTTTTGTGATAGAAATAGTTTCAGTGCTCGATTCTATTGAATGTAAAAATTATCTTATAGATTACTTGAAAAGCTTTAACAGACATTATTCCTGCGGTTCTCAATGATTTGTTTAGTTTCGTTGCTTTATTGTTCTTATCAATGTGTTGGTTGTTGTAGCAGTTGTTAATTAAGCGGAAATTTTAATCGTATTGCAATAAATGATGGGAGTCTTCTTCTTTAATACCTCCATTAATTCCTTGAGTCTGTTTAACTTTGTATTGTTCGTTTTCCATGCGATTTTCCTTTAATTTCATTTTCCTTTGAAAGAATTTTATTGTGTTTTTATTTGTTTGTGTAGATGTGTGTGTGTGTTTGTATTGTGGAAAGGCTGGTACGTTGAGCTCATTAAACACTTCGTTGCTTACATATCGGTCGATTATATTTTAATCGACTTTAATCGGTGTTACTCGAGCTGCCTACCATGACTCGAATCACTTTGACCTTGGGTCTACAGGCTGATTGGTGTTTTCGTTGCTATCGCTGTTGTTTTCCTTGTTGTTTCTTTTATTGTTGTTGCCGACATTGTTGTTTTGGCGCGTGTTGTCTTTAAATCAAACGAATGAAAATTATGATAAACGGACAACGAGTCTTTAATAAAATTTATTTGGCATTTCTCAGAATAAAGAACTGCTGCTTCGTCGGGCCCCCTCCCCTTCATCACTTCCCCATCATCACTTTAGAAATTCTCTTAAATTATATTCTAAATTATATATTTTGAAAATAAGCGGATCTATGAAAATTAATTATTAATATTATTTTCCACTCCCCGTCCCACCCCCTAACACTTTCAAATAACATACATGTCTAAAACAATAGACATACACTCTGTTTGCAATTTCGAAGACCTCTCAGCCTCAAAAAAACCCATAAAAACTCATGACTGACAACAAGTTTTCGTCCCCAATGATTTTACTTTTTCTTTCGAAAATGCATTGACCCTCCTAAAAAAGCGAAAAGAAAAACTTCACTGCAAAAATAGCATTCTAAAAATTTCCAAGAAATCTCAAAAATAAAAATAGTTTTTTGCCCACCTCACATCTTTCATGCAAACAGTGTTGGAAGCAGTGTTGAAAAGCGCGTTTGTGGTTTTTTGCAATCTTTTTTTAAATGCACTTTTCCTAGGCGTAGAATTTATTAATAACATTTTTTTGAAGTATAAAAAAATGTATTTTTAATTTTAATGTTCGTGCAATGAGAATGAAGAAGTACTTTTCATATTAAAGTAAAATTTCGAAATGCGCCGCCTCCACTGTAATAGTGACGCGCATTGGCGCACGCACAATACCGCGCCTTTACTACGCTCTCAATCATAAATTCGGAAAAGTGTAAACGAATTTGTATTTTTAAATTTGGAACTCGTAAACCGAAATAATATTTAAATAAAAATAGCTGCAGCCTTCACTCTAGCAACAACAGCAAACAAACAAAAAAAACAACAACGACACAACAATAACAACAAAAGCGACAACAACAGACGTAGCGGATCACTTTTAACAACGTAGCTTTTTTTCGACATAGTTGAAAATTCGGTGCGTTTGGACCCATTTGTACTTTTGATTATTTTGGCCATGACTGTAATTTTATACGCACGAATATTTGGCACTTCAACGCCAGCGTCGTCAGCATCAGTTTTAATCTGTATTTCTGTTCAACTGATTTTGATGAGATTTTAATTTTCTTTAACTTGTAGTTTCGGCTTCTTAATAATTAATAAAAATAATTTTTTTTAAAATTTTATATTTTTTAAATTAACTTCATATCTCGAAGGATTTAAAAATAGTTTCAAGAGAAAGAAAAACTTGCAACTACTCCTAGATTTATTTTATGAAAAAATTCTGTTTCCTAAAATAATTTCACAATTTTTGAAATTGAATGGAGTAATTATTGTTGTTGGATTAAATTACGACTTAATTCCGGTCAACGCATACGAACGCAATTTTTTGGAAGAAGCTTTAGTAAATCGGTTTGAAATTTAATTAATTGCAATTATTTTAAATCGACAAATTAAAATAAAAGTTTAATTCATACATTTTTTTGTTTTCTGGTATTTTTGAAATCGCAGGCATTTTGATAGAAATGAAAAGACAAAACATTTTATTTTTGATGATATGGTGCGACAGGAACAACAACAAAAACGACAGATAAATGGTGTAAATAATGGACAAATATCATTAGCAGCAATTGCTGCGACTGATGCTTCACAAACTATTTATTTTGAAATTTTTTATTTTGACGAAAAAAACGATGGTGCCATCTTTAGGTCTTCACATTGACCTAAATTGATCACTGTTGAACCTAATGGTGAGGGCGGCTGAAGGGGTACTCACAAAGATGTATAGACGGACACTAAAACTGAATATAATTTTGTTTACATTTTACTAAAAATAAAATGAAAATTAAGAATATCCAACAAAAGAAGAAATAAATTCAAATAATTTTGTATATAATTTAAAAGAGAAATGACTTAAACTGAATTAGATGACGCAAAGGAAATGCATTAAATGAGGATTAACTGGAGGGCGAAGAGTGTAATATAAAATGAAAATGAAAATTTTAAAAACTCTTCAATTTGTTTGCTTTTTCAAGAAAAAATCATATATTTCGACAATATAATATTCGTCCTCTTATAGGTGGTGGAGGAGGTTAGCTCTTATAGATTCAACGCAAAAAATAGAGAAAAAAGTAAGAGTTTTAAATGATAGAGTAAGGAGTGTGTACTCAGAAAAATTGCTGACAAAGCAAATCCTCAAAATCGCCTCAAATTTCGTGGAGGCGAAGCAGAAGAAATTACTTACACGCTAGGACAGGCTGTCACCAATTTTTTTATGAAAACAAACCCAAAAATTGCGATATAATTGATGTATTTAATGTGAGATTTCTTTGGGATAGGTCGCACGTGTTAAAATTTAATTGCAATTCAATGTCATACCCTATAACACACGTAGCCACTTTTGCGAGGACCGCTATGGTCTAAGGACATCTGTATAGTCGCACCAAGCGACCCGTTTTCTAGTGTAATGGAGTATTTACTACAGCAAGTACTGGAGTACTGAAGTATTGATTGTTTTTCTTTACTTGCAATTCTACTGAAGCCAAATGAGGTGAATATCGTTCCTTAATTTTCCACCACCCACTCGTTACATCGGTATCAAAACGTGACTAACTTGTTATTTGAATAAAAATTACGCCTGATGTTCTGGCATTACCAGGTTATGAAAGCCTTACCACATCCTGCAAAATTGTTATGCGATTTTTAAAGACCTTTCATTTCAGACATTGCAAAAAGCTTCTTATACAGTTTTTAATAAATTAAAAAAATCGTTTCAAAGTCGTAAGGGTCGATTAAGATTGCTTAAGTGTTATTTAAAAATACTTTTCAAATACGATAATTGAATTTAACTCTCAAAATCCGAAAATCGAAAATTGATATAATAGCCATTTGGTCTTTATTTTTATCAGTTTATTTTAAAGATTTACATGATTTCATTAAATGATGTGTGAAATATCTCTTAGCACATGTTCAACGGCTGCTTGTAATATTTTCTTGTTACAACTTTCTCCATTTCTTAATTTCACATCAGTCCTCCCCGCTGTCGCATCGTCACCCTATTGTTTTCTTTATGTTTCTATTTTCATTGCTTCAAAATGTTCGTCTTATATTCTCAAGCATTGACGACCAGATATTTACCGCACAGGAATAGCTCGCGGTCTCAACTCGTTGCTTATTTTTAGTAGCGAGTGTTGTTACTTTGCCTTTGTTGTTGTTGTCGTCGTCGTCGTCGTCGTCGTTGTTGTTGTTGTTGTTGTTGCTCCTCCATTTAGTTCAACAGCTTTTAATTCCAACCAAAAATCATTTGAACACTCTAAGACGCTCGGTTGGGAAGTGAGGGGGGGTAACTTGGGAGTCACTTCACTTTTCGAAAAAAAGAAGGCAGTAGTAAGAACCGGGCGAACATTGGCCCTGTATTGAAATAATTACCATTATATTTACTATATATTTCTAATTTATTTTGCCATTCTTTACGCTTGTTTGTTTTTTTTTTGTTTCTATTTCGTTCAATAAATTCAAAGCAAGTTTTTGGCTATTCTTTAGTTGTTTGATTTTCAAAATTTTTTCTTTTTAATTTTACTCATGAATTGTATTGCGTTACGATTGTTTTATGTTTACAAATTAATTTCGTACGTCATGATATTTAATTTTTCTCCAAATCGTGCAATCGAGTATAAATTATTTGTTATTCTTTTTTTTGAAAAAAATAACTTATTTTTGTTCTTGTGAAGAAATTACCAGAATTGTTATTATTTTTAGCCAAAAATTAATAACAAATAAAGAAGGAAAAAAGAGAAATCGAAAGAGTGACACACACACAAACTGAACCATTCGGGACCAAAGAAATTGTAATAAATATCGTTAAATATTAGAATTGAGAATAAATATAAAATCCATCGGAAATTTTCAATTGATTAAAATTATGATAATAAAAATTTCCTTTCACAATAATTTTCTTCTCGCAATTTTAATGTAATTAAAAAAATTGTTTACGACTCTTTTAAAAATTGTGTACTTTTTCATGTTTTAATACTTGCGGCTTCGTGTTTGATTTCCGAGTTCAATATCAAACGAAAATTAATTAAATTTGCTTTAAAAAATCATGCTCTTTTAATATCGATTAATAATTTATTAAAATTTCTGCAGGCACAAAGCTTCTCAAGGCAATCATTTTGTACGCAAATGGCGAACTAACGGCGAAAGGAGAGGGTGGCATGAAACAAGAGAATAATTATTTGAGGGGAAAAATTGAAAACAGGATTCAATTGATTCTGTTTTTGTTTAAAATTAAATAATTTCTTTTCTATGTTTAAATACTTTTCTTTTGTTTTTTAATTCAGTTCAAACGAAAAAAAAAAACAAAATTGATTGTTTAAAAATTTCTTCGTATAAAAAAGAGAAAATTCAAATTTCACGCGGCTTCTCTTTTGATGTTTCAATCGCATATTTAATCGCAATAGAAATAAAAGTTTTCTCAAACTTTTAGTTGTAAATTTTTTATATCTTTTTCTTATCTTTTTTTCCATATTCGTCAATATTTACCCTTTACAGCTATTTATCTGTTTTAATGCACGAATTAATCGCAGAAGACTACCATGTTTTCATTTAATTTTTTATTATCAGCGAAAAGGCCAAGCAGTCAAACAGATAAACAGACAGACCATACAGACGATTTGCAATAAAAACAGTCTTTGCCAAAGGTTGTCGGTCTTCAATCAGTGTCGAAAGTTCGTCGAACTTTAGCTTCGATTTTAAAGAGAACTTTTTACTCCTTCAAGACGTAGTCGGTTCGTCTAGCTCTTCTTCTTCTCCATCTCCTTCACTACCCCTTTCCTCTGCAGCTCTTCCACTTAATCCTTTTAAATACATTAATATTTCGCGTGAATGGACTCTGTCTTCTGTGACAAAGCCGCTCCTTTTACAGGATTTCACAACAGTTTCAATATTAAAGGGCTGGCGGGCAGGATGTATGACAGGATGGTTGAAAGGATATACTTTACACCAACTTGCATGATTTTGTAACTTAAGAGCAGATAATAAACTTTATCAGGCCCACGCCCCGCCACAGGTGAAACGGATATAATTTTTAAAGCTTCGAAAAACTGGGTCACTCGTTAATCGCTTCAGTGCCGGCTGTTGTTGTTCTTGTTGCTCTGAGTTGTTTAAGGGCGGAAACCAATGCAAACAACTTTCATTCAGTGTGAACTATTTTTAAAAATGATCATGAAAAACCCGTCACTTTTCAAGGTTTCGAAATGGTGTTAGTACACCGTGGCGCTTTGCCACAGCCTGATTGGTTTGGGTTTGGCTTCGCTTTTAGGTCGCTCACTCTGGTAAAACTTTGCCAACGCCAATGACCTCCAGTGTTGCCACTTCGGCGTAAAATGGTTAGATTAGCATTAGCTTATTGGGGATCGTTGTGGCGTGATTTAATGTTATTACATTGTTGTTGTTTTTTTGCAAAAAGATTATATTTATAGCATTTCTAGTCTCTCTAGGCTCTTCCTTCCTTCATTTCTTGTAAAAGGCACGGATAGGAATGCTATTGATTTCATAGCGTTTCTGACTTAGCTGACTTCATCGTCGTCCTCTTCTTGTTCTTTTTCTTTATATACTTTTCTCTTTTTTATATTTTCAAGGAGCGAAAAAAACATAAATAAATCATAGTTATTTTAATTGTTATTTTTGTATTATTGGTTTCATATAATTTTTTAATATTTTTATGCTCTTCTTCTATTTTCTTCTTCTTCTTATTCTGCCATCTTCTAGCCATCCTTAAGCTTAGACAGTGCCGTCGAGACGCTACTCATAAAACACGAAGGAGATTTTATTAGCGTCGAACAAGGCAAGGATCTGGTCAGGAAGCGTAACTCACAGCAATTTCTCCCACATCATCTACAGCAGCAGCAACAACAGCAACAGCAACAACAATCACAGAGTCAACAACAACAACAACAGCTGAAACGTGACGAAAATATGAGACAATTACTTGATGTGACCAACACGTTGACCTTCGAGGAGCTGCGTGATTTTGAAATGCGGTAAGTTTTAGACTTGCGGAAGAGAAATGAGGGTGGGTTTTGATCTAAAAAAGGTTCAGAATTCGGGTTTGGATACTTCGGTGAAAGAAGAGCAGAACAATATTATTTGGTTCTTACGTTCAATCAGTGCGAATTAAATTCTGTGATAAATTCTTATAAAATAAGTATAATTACAAAAGAAAAATACTTTGAAGAGCCTTAGATGAAGATTTTAATTTTCTGATCGAAAAATCCAACACGTTATTGCAATAGAAGAATCATAAAAGGAATTCTTTTCTATCATTTCTTACTTGAGAATCACTTTAAATTCTTTGACTGCTGATTGGCTGGCGTGGTCAATAAATTCGAATCAAATATTTCGATTCAAATAATTCGATTCATACAATCAAACATAATCGTCGTCATCATCAAAAATAAATGCCATCCAAGTCATTAGAAAATTAAATGCAAATATTTCCACTAAAATTGATTTGAATTGATTTAAGTTGTTTTCATTTCGCAAAAACGCAAGCAAATAATTCAGTCAATTCATAAGAAATTCATTGTCAGCCAACGAGTACACAAAATCCTTACTATCCATACAATCCTTATAATCTGCTCCTTCCACTCGTTGCACTCTTTCCACTTGATCCACTACAAATTTGCTCGATTTAATTTTGAAGAGAAAACATTCAGAATTGTCCCATTTTCAAAGTGTCCCATCGTTCTGTTCTTCAATAGTTTCCCTCAATTCTCCCTCATTCCGATCCATTTTCCCTCTCTTCCTCTTCTTAATTCTTGCATTGAATAAAATTTACCATTGACTAAATGTCATTTGACAATCAATCAATCTCTGAAGTATTGCAGAGTTCCTGTTCGGTAACTTTCACTTTTTAATTCCGAGCAGACTTCAATGGAGAAAAGTTTCAGAATTTTCTATTGTCTCTTTTTACTTCTAACCACGCTTCTTTTTGTTTATATCTTCTCTTTTCATCATCATCATTCTTCTTATAAATTAATTAAAAGAAAATCCATTTTATGGAATCTCTTGAAGTTTTTTGTTCTCTTGAAATTCTATTTAATCATTGTCAACATCACCATTATCATCATCATCGCCGTCATCATCATCATCACTATCATTGTCGGCATCAGTAATGGACATCTGAAATGGTTGTTCCTTGTGGCTGTCCTTTTTATTTTGTTCGTCTGAGTGTTTGTTTTTGTCTGAGCTCGATTCAATTTACATTAAATTTATATTAATTTTATTTACCTCCATTAGCTTTTCGAAAAGCCAAATCAATATTTATTGTTCGTTATTAGTTGTCGTTGTTGTTGTTGTTGTTATTGCTTACACCTCACCACCAACCATTACATAGTCTCGAGTGTCAACTAATGAGAAAATTTTCAAAATTTACAAAACACTTTGGTATCCTTTCACTGCGATATTTCCTTACCAATTGTCTTTTCCCTTCTTTCCTCCCCACCCTCCTAACGATCCTAACACAATTTCGAATTTTTAGAACCTCTATAGTATTTATTTTATCATAAATTTGTTCAAGTTTATTGTGAGAAGAAAAGTTGCAAATAATCAAACAATTCATCGAAAACTTTACGAAATATTTATTAAAAGTTAAAAATTTTGCTTAGCTCAAAAAGTTGAAAAAGATATCTTCTATATATTTTTCTACGGAATCAAGCAATTCCCTGAAAAACGAAAAACGTAAATTTGAAAATAATTTCTATGGAAAAACCTTGGGGATCTTAATTATTACCAATGTTTTAAAATGTTGAAATTTGTTGAAATTGTAAAGTAAATAAATTTTTTAGAAAAATTTAATTTGTGTAAATAAAATAAAATTATCTTCATGGACTAAAACAATCATTCATCATCATGATCATGAGAAAATATTATTAATATAATTAGATTCAATTTTATTTTAATAAAATACTTCGATAATGGACTTCAAAGTACTTTCGAGTTTCAAATAATTAGCAGTTTTTTAACTTTTGAGAAGGAAATCTCAATGAATTAATTTTGATATGAAAAGTTTTTAGTAATTGATAATACCGTTAATAATTTCTTCAATGTTTGCTCATTTTTATGACTTATTTTTGCTGTAAGTTTTATAAAAAAGACCTAAACAGATCGCGCACTTTCAACAATTTCTGATCGAAGAACAAAAAGTGCAGAAGTATCGAGCTCTTGTTACCGATATAAGGTCCTTAAATAACGAGTCAGAATCCTCTTACTGTCTGGCGTTTGTCATATCGGATTTAATCGGAAACGTAGACGGGTGAGGGCTCGGTAGGGTCGGTAGGGAACGCAATACAGATAAACTCGATAGCGAAATAAATCTTAAAGCAGTTGAAATTTGAAGTGTTTTATTCGATGTAAGCAGCTGCATCGATGTACTGCTGCTCCTTTTGTTGCTGCATCTGGCAACGTTGTGTGTGTCCATCTCTTTCAACAATTCAAAAAGTTACCAAAATTGACGAAGTTTATACGAAAGATTTTAGAAATTTTGTGAAACATTTTAAAATGCGAATATTTATTTTCAAAGGCTAAAGAAATGTTATCGTTGTTGTTGTTTTCGATATAATTACTGTTGTTTTTGTTGTTTTGTTGCTGTTGCCGTTGCTTTTGTTGTTATTGTTATTGGAACAATTCACTGCTATTTTGGATTTGTTCAATTTTACGTTAACGATGACAAAAACTGACTACGATACGAGGTTTGCGATAGTTTAAAATTCTGAGAAAACATAAATGAAAATGTCTGTGACATATATTTGCTGGCAAATACAAAATGAAAATATCAGCAGTAATAAAAAACAAGAGCAATGACAGTTTGAGCAACAATAGCAATAACAAACGCGAGGACACTTTTGTCATTAAAAACGTTTACATTACGACGACTGACCGCATTAGAACGACTGCTGAAATACATTTAAATTTTCATGGCAATATCATTACCGCTACCGTCATCACTATCATAATGATGATCATGATCATTGTAATCGATATTATCATCAATGACATTACATCATCGATGTCAATGATTGCAAACAACTTTATCACCGGCATCACCCTGCAAATATCATCAGTCTCGTCCGACCGTAAGATATTTTGAAGTACAAATATTTTTAGTCAGAGTATATAAGAGCGTGTGTGTTTGCGTGTGTGTGTATTTGTGTGTGTGAGAGAGAGAGGGGCCGTGAGAGTGTGTTTGTTGATTTGTGGGTAAGTCTGTATGACTTTTGGTTAATTCGATTGCGTTTTTGTCTTTCGAAAGGAATAAGCAATAGATGGTATAAATTATCGTCAATATCATGATAAGCCCATTCGAATTGTGACGTCGAATGAAACCATGAAATAATCTGGTTGTCGTTGATGTTATTGCGGTAGCAACAGCAACAGCACGAACAACAACAGCAGTGGCACAAGTTTGTCTGTTTGCTGTTTGTAAAATTTTATTTTTATTCATATTGCGTTAAAAATAAATTTTTGGCAGGGGAAGGACGTGTGGCACGTCGGTATAAACACGGCAAAACAAATGTAAATTTCAATGAATTTTTGAGGGGGTTTGAAGGTGAGGAAATGATTTCGTAATTTATTGTTGAAATTATGAGCTATTCCTTTAATAATTAATATCACCTAAACATTAGACAAAATTATGACGATTGTAATCATTAACAGATGATTATAATTACCGCTATTAGATACCAACAAAATTCTAAGAGATGGCAAGCAAAAGCAAGCAAAACACATTTATGATGACAGATATATAAAGAATGATCAATGATAGAGCACGAAGATTTCATGGGTGACACTCAATCATTCAGGGTTAAAACTCAGGGCGAAAGTTTCAAGGCAAAAAAACTATAGTGAAATTTTAGAATTTCGTTAGAAATAGATATATTTTACAAATGAATAATTAAAAGAATCGAAATAAAAACAAAAGTTGTTAAAGGTCTTTCTCTAAGTCTATCCTCTTCGCACCCTGTTTATGAGATGTTTATCAAAATGTTGTCAACATCGATCCGGAACTTAATAGAGCGATTTTCCTTGGGAATATTTTCTTTTCATTCGATTTGTAACATTTTCTAAAGCATTGCTCTACGTGTTTATATTTTTCTCTTTGTGTTCTCGCACACGTTTCAATACATTTTAATCAAAAATTTAATCAAGTGTTAAGATTTTTTTTGAATTGAAGCCGAACTGCTTAAAAATGTATTAGAGAACTCAATGTGCCTTGACAGGACTTGAATGAAAACGTCTAGTATTTTCTAAACTATAATTTGATATTTTTCGAATGAAATTTTTATAAACGTAGTTTTTGATTAAAAACGAAGAGAAGTTTTAAAATCAAACTTAAATTAATTCCGAGTCAGTTAAATCGAAGGCAGTCATAAATTTAATATAGATATATTTCTTCGTCAATTTACGTTACTATTGTTATTATTGTTATTTGTTGTTGTTGTTGTTGTTTGACTCGTATTGAATGCATTCGTTGCGCTTACACAAATATTGTCAGTGATTTATTTATTCATAGAGCTCTTTGGCAATGCAAAAAAAAACAATATTGGTGACTGAACTTACGCAAGCATATTTAATGAAATCGGATATTGATAAAGGAAGCAAGAAGAAGAGGTACAAAAGATGAAGAACAAAAACAAAGACTTAAGACAAACATGATAAAGAAGAAGAAGAAACTGCATATTATTCTTCTAAATGAAGAAGAGATCGAAATGCTGAAATACTTTGCGATTAAATTCATTAAAATAAAAAAAAATAAAAAATATTGCTTAAAAAGTTTCAAATAAATAATTTTTTATTAATAATATCAAAATTAATAATAAAAATTAATTAATTATTAATTAATTAATTAACTAATTAATCAAAAATTAATCAAGAATTTGCCTTAAATTTCAAAATAATTTTTTAAAAATTCTGGTTTTAAAAATATTTTGTTGGAAAGTTCTTTTAAATTACACAAAAGTAAAAATAACTTATTTAACAAATTTTCTTTAAATAAAAACCCTTTACTTCCGATCCCATTAATTTCTACGAGACCACCCAGGCAGAATGGAGCTAATGTTAATCTCTCAATCTACTACGTTTTCAAGCGATTTAACAGAACACGAAATTTTCTATTTCCATTTTCTCTTTCTCCTTTTTTTTTTTTTGTTCTTTCATTAAAAACAGTAGGGACTGTCATAAAGTCCTTCAAAAGTCTAGGTCGTTCAGTAAATGAAGCAGAAGAAGGGTTGGTTTGATCATTGAAAATTTCATCGTCGACCTTAAAATGTATTGCTCTGAAATGATGCTTTTCAAACGCTTAAAATTGTGAACTTATAGAATACGATATTAATTCCTTTTCGTTTATTTTTCATTTCATTTTTTCATATCATTTTAAGATACGGTTCTCCGCACCACAGTCGTTCTCAATCGGTTAAAACTCCGGGTAGTCGTGCTTCAGGACGTCCAAATCAATTATGTCTACCACAGCAACGATCACGGTAAGTTCAACGAAACTCACCATCACTCTGGTGAACATTATCTGGTTCGACTTCGGCCCTTTTCCCCACCTAGTCTCTTTTGTACTGACTTTTCTTCTATGATTTCAATTTTTCAGTGTTGCTTCTATGCCGAATACTGGCGTTGAAGAAGAATATTATAGATTGCGGCATTTCAGCATCACTGGCAAGGGCGTGGTTAATCGTGGCGATTCATTAAAAAGTCGTCGCAGTCGTTCCAATAATAGTGTTGCCAGCTCAAATTCCAGGTAAAGGAGGAGGAAATGTAATAGATCAGTAAATAAATAATGAAATTAATGTCGATTTTATTAAATCTCCGAATGTATTGAGAATTTTTCTTTTCTTTATTTCTTTTTTGCAATTTTAGCACGGAGCATCTGACGCCCGCTCAAATTCCAGCAGCTGCCTCCGCACGCACGTCCGCCACCTGTAGTCTGGCTTCCAGTCGCGAAAGCAGCACTTCCAATCCGGGTAACGGTCCTTACCGGTAAGTCTCGGAGTTTTCGATTATTTTAATGGTCACTATACATTTTTTTAAATTTTTAATAAAATTAAACACCTGAATGTATTTTTCACTTGTTTCTTTTTTCCGCCTCTCTTTTTATCCTCTTATTTTTCTTCCTCTTTACCACAGAGTTCTGATGTTGGGCGGTCCCGCGGTTGGCAAAAGCTCGCTGGTATCGCAATTCATGACCTCTGAATATTTGCATGCTTACGATACGAGTATTGGTAAGTTGAGGTTGTTCTTTCGAATGCCGACGATAATTGCTAGCTTTTTTATAATCTAGAATCCTATTTGGTATAATTATATAATCAGTGAAGCTAGACATAGATTATGAGCAATTCGTCCTAGTTCTTTAAATATCTTTTATTTCGGATCTAATTCAGGTGGCCGTTTTTATCCTTTGGCTTTGTTTTTAATTTGCGCTATATATTCATTTTAATTGTATTGCTGTTGTACGCCCATGCCCGTTAGAGTTGTCCCGAGCTGGCGAGTAATCCTTTCGGTTAATTTAGTTCGGTTAGTCCTTTTCAAAACGACAAAACTGTCAAAGGGAGCGAGTTACTGAAAGACGTAAGAAAAGATAGGGCAGAAGGGCACGTTAAACCATATTGTTTTCCTCGCAAACAGGGTTAAATCGTTTTATTGTCCTTTATCATATTCCTTTTCCAACACCTGAGTTTGCGTTTTTATTCAGTTTTGCTCGCTGTCTCTTTGTGCGTCATTTGGTTACACATACTGAATCCATACTGAATCCTCTCTCTCTATCTCTTTGCCATATCTATGTGTGTCGCTCTCCTACTTTGTGTCTCACACTTCTCTCCCTAAAGGAGTAATTATATTACTTTATATTCAGTGAAATTGTGTTGACACTTTCGCCAAGTGAGTTGATGTACGTGGTATGCTAAGCAAGTCATGTATAGTATTCATTGTATCACTTTGTGTTGAGACAGTAATGGAAATTTTAAATGACCTTCAAAACCAGAAACCCAACTGCAATGCACTTGGGTGCACACCCTAGCTTCAGATTTTAACGAACTGTAAACGAACTTTAATTGAATCAGTATCATTATATCCCTTCTAGGAATTTTGACATTACCTAGTCGAAGGAAATGGAATTTAGTTCTTGTTTGAAGTTATGCTTGTGAAAAAAGACTTTGCAAAAACTCCTTTAATTTAAAATCCTTAAAATTGCAAAAGGGTTTAGCAAGTAATGCCTTTTGTGTCTGATTAATTAAATGAGATTAATATAATCAAAGAGTTATACCATCAGGTGGAGTCTTCAGTCCATTCTTCAGTCACAAATAATGTATTCAATAAATCTCCTTTAGACGATTTTTAATAGTAAACTTTTAAATATTAAATAAATTTGCATAAACGTTTTAAAAGACTGTATTTAAAGTCTCCTATTAGTTCTCTTAACATTCTAGTCCTACAGTGCTCTTAATTTTAGTCCTCTTAATTATAATAATAAGTTCTATTAGTTCTCTTAATATTCTTTAAAGGCCAAACAAATCAATTTCAATTGTTTTATTTTCTCTTTTGTTCTGAAACAAACCGGAAACTTTTGCCAATGAAAACAATAAAAACGTGCGCCTCAAAGTAGGCAACATCAACATTCGCATTGAAAAGCCTTCTGACGGTAAAAACGAAACTCACCTTAAAATGTTCAAAGCCTGCAATTATTAAGAAAAAAACAATATTCTATTACGATATAGCTATAATTAAACTACACAACACATATATACATACGCATACGCACATGTAGGCATTCACCCGCAGGCGGCTTCAAGTATTTAACATGAAATAACATTCTAGACAAACGGTGTGAATACTCAAACTACTACCGAAATTCATTGGAAACCAAGCACACGTCCCTAAACTGCCACTGAACTTATGCATGACATTTTATTTCCTCAACAGAATCGGTATATTCACTCTCTAATGATATTTTCGTTGATCAATTGTTTTGTAAATCAAACTGTTCTGATACGTGATTCGCGAACTATGAAATAATGACATTTCGTACATAATTCGTTAACGATTGGTTTACCTGCAGGTTTCCTGAATCGCTGTCGTAAACAAATAAAAAACACAATGCACGCCCTGTAACATGTAGTCAAACTACTGCGGGCGCTGATACATCTCTTATTCTTCTGCCTCGAATATCAATATAGTCGACTATTCGCTCGTTTGCATTTCTGTCTAATGTTCTTTTAAAGGCTTGCATGGAAAGTTTAATGAATAGTTAAATAATTTAATGTAGCAATTAAATAAATATAATTACCTTACTTTTATTAATTCAAAGATGTTCCTCTTTTTGAATACATTTGAAACCTATTCTGATATCATTAAATTTAAAAGCTATTTCTATATATATTGTTGTTGTTGTTATTGCCATTATCTCATAAAAATATTGCGTACATGCTAGAAGTCCAGTAAATTCAGTAATGGCTATTGCTTGCTTTCCCTCCCTGCCCCCACGCCACCTTCTTCATTCAGCTTTCAATTAAAAATAAAAGTCCTTTAATTTTGTTCGTACTTTTTTTCTTACTTTTCTTCATTCCAGATGATGAGTCCGGCGAGAAATCTGTGTCGGTTTTACTAAACGGCGAGGAGTCAGAATTAATATTTATTGATCATTCGTACACCGAGATGGCGGTAAGTTAGAGCTAAAGACAATAGAAGACATAAAAAACCAAGAACAAAAAAAAAACAAAACATAAATATACACACACACAAGCTCACACTCACATGGATTAGTTCTATTTATGGTGCCTCTGAAAACGTCTTTTTAAGCCTGCTAAAAATTCTTTTATTGCTTTATTGATTCATTTACTTTGAAGGACTTATTGATCCAAAGAGTCCTTCTAATCGTTAAAGCAAGAGAATTCAAGCCGGGGCTAGCAGTTATTTTTATAATAAAAGATAATGGTTTTATAACAGCCATTTATTCAATAGTGTTTACTGCCTCGTGTAAAGGGCTGGTGTGGTTTAGGGGTGTGTGTGGATGAGACTGCATTGCTTTACAGGCATGTGTGTGTGTTTGTGACAGAGCTTGTGTCGTGTTGAGATTATTAATACAGTTTTAATTAATCTTCTCTTCATTTTATTTTACAAAAAAAAACAATGAAAGTTTATTCGATTCCATTAATTTAATTCTTGCTCTTTTTTAGCCTGATGATTGTCTTAATAGTTATGATCCTCATGGCTATTGCGTCATTTACTCAGCCTCCGATCGCAGCAGCTTCACCGTGGCCGAACATGTACTGCAAGTACTTTGGACTAACCAAAATATTGCGCAGAAGGCAGTTATTTTAGTTGGCAATAAAGCTGATTTGGCTCGCAGCCGTTTAGTGACAATTGAAGGTAAGTGTTAAATACCACGGGCTTCTCTTCTTCTGCACCAAAAATAATAATAATTAATAAATATAATAATTATTAATTATCACCTCTTGTTGTCTCTTTTCCTTCCTCCTCTCTTAATTTTTCTCTTTGCAATTTTAGAAGGCAAAGCAATGGCTACTGCTTACGATTGTAAATTCATAGAGACTTCTGTTGGGATCAACCACAACGTCGATGAATTGCTGGTCGGTTTGTTATCACAAATCCGTTTGAAATTGGAAAATCCAGAGAAATCGAGGTGAGTGAAAATGTCCGACGGGCATGATTTTCTATTAGTAATCGAGGTCGAGGATTTGAAACAATTGGATAATTTGACATGCCAAAAAAGCACTAAATAAATGTCACTTGCGATTATCGAAAACCACCAATTTAATTGATGGATTGTATTAAATTTAACGGTCAAAATTTCCAAATGGCACAAAGCAATTGACGCAAAAGAGAAAGATAATTTAAAAGAATGAGTCGAGGCATAAATTACAAATAATTACAATAATAACGAAAATTATCACAATAATGACCATAATGAAATGATTTTCATTATGAAATGAAATGATTAGAATCCATAAATAAACCGCACATTTTTAAATCAATTCAGATTATATTTCAATTTTTCAAAATTTTTGTTAAAAATTAGTCAGTCGTTTAAATTTAATGAATGATTAAAATAATATTACTTGCTCTCTTTTTTTGCACTCTTACTCACATTTAACAATCTCTCTCTTTCTTATTTTCTCTATCTCACCGTTTCACTCTATCAACCCAAAAACAATTTAGAGATTTATTCCGCAAACGTTCAATACGCAAATCGAAGCGTCACGCTTGTTCGCCGCTGGGTGGCGTTTGCTTAACCGCCGGCACGAATCCAAATACGCCATTGGCTCCGTCCTCAAATGTAATCACCGATGCACACAGCACTCCCCCCGGAAGCGCACACAGCAGGTGGGTCACGCTCCACCATCACAAACAACTTGATGGCTTTTTTCTTTCTTGTTAAGACTTTAGCACGCGTTTGCTTTCACACGTTTACACGTTTGTTTTTTTTTTCTTTTATTTGCAAATATTTTTTCCAACTTCTTAAAATTCGATTTCGTTACCAGAAATCTAATATGTTTACATTGATTTTGGCATCATTTCAGTCCTCGCAAATATCGTGGTTCCCGCACTTCAACCAGCCTTAAAGTCAAAGGTCTTTTGGGACGAGTATGGGCCAGAGATTCCAAATCAAAAAGCTGTGAGAATCTACATGTTCTTTAAAATGCATTCGGAATGTGTTGTACCTATACAACACCCTGTATAACGGTATACTGTACGAATGGAAGCTTCGCGGCTAAGATGAAAATGAATTATGTGTTCCAACCAAAGAATTTAATGGAGATGTTTTTATTGAAATAAGATAGAATTTTAATTTTTCCTTAAGTAAAATAATTTAATTCGTTAATTATTAAGAAGAGACTTTTGCGATTACTTTGGTAATGAATTAACTATTAACGATTATAACATTTAAGATTTCAAAGAAGGAAAAGAAACCAACAAGAAAAAAAAGATGTAATCAAATATAATTGTGGTTTTAGATAATAAAGAAAAAAAATGCCGAAAAAGTGTTGCAGGGAGTAAATATTGTACAATATTGTACAATATTGTGCAATATTTTGCAATATTTTGCAATATAATAAAGTGCGTGTTTCGACACTTGCAAAAGTGATTACGAATCTTAATTCGTACACACACGCACACGCATATATACAAATACTTTATAATTAAATTTAGCATATATTACATTAAGTCTACTATTATTCTGTTATTTAATCGACTTACAAAATCATAGTTTGTAAATATTACAGAAAAAAAATGAAACACGAGTTTCTTTCATGTGCACACATACGCGCACAATGTGTGAACACACGTGCATACGTACGTATGCATACGTATGTATGTATGAGTGCTCGCAAACAAATATGCATATGTATGTGTATACAATCGTACAAGGTAAATATTGTACAACTTACAAAGCGCCCCTCAAAAAATATGTATTTTATAATTTTCTCTTTACCTCTTAAGTAAATTTTGGTTTTTATAATTATTGAATATATTTTTTGTTTTTTTTAATATAGATTTTGATTTAATTTTAAATAAAAATAAACTACTATATACAATTTATTTAAATTCGTTTAATTCTTCTTTCTTTTGAGAACATAATAATAATTTATTTTCAAAAAATAAAATCAATAATTTTTCTCAATAAATTAATTGCTTTCAAGATATTCAAATTTAAAAATCTCGAAAATTTAATAAACTTATTGTTGTGTGTTTGTGTATAAATATATATCATTAATATATATCTCTTTCTAATGAAAGTTCTAAAAAAATCACTTTGCTGAAAAATCAAGTAAAATTTTATTAAAAAAGATTTAAACTGAAAAAGATGTCGAAATCGAAAACGCCCTGTCTCTGGACGAGATGAGTTCCCCCCCTAGGTGTAATGAGTATTACCATTTAAATCTGATTGTTTCTCTAAACAAAAATTCAAAAATAATTTTTTTTAATAAATTTTGAGCAGACGTAAAAAATGTAAACATAATTACATCTAAAATTAAGTAATGGGTCACCAATTATAATTAAGGTAATTCATTAATGCTTCTCGGGGATGGCCCGATTTGTCATAAACTGGATTTCTTTTGCTAATTCCTTTAGCGTCTCACAAAAAACTGCTCCTCCAAAAACTCAATTTGTGCCCTTGTTAAATAAAAAGAAATTAATTAGTGTTTAACTCATAAAAACGTTATAGGACCAATGGGAGATCAATTTTGGATTCTTGAAAACAGAAACTTTTATAAAAGTACATTCAAGAAAAAATCATAGTAAGGCAAATTGTATTTCGATAAAGACTTAGACTAACTAGCCGCCAGTTACTAAAGGTCATTAAGTGTCTATCGGTATTTGCACATAATTTCATTTCAAACAGTATTTATATGATTAAGACACTAAATTATTATCACAAAATGTTTCGATATAAATCAACAATTAATCGGATGTTTTTCATAATAATTATTCATAATAATGAAGTAAGGATTAAAAGGGTCCATTAGAGAACAAGTAGAGAAATTTCATAGCAATCCATTTGTATTTAAACTTCATTGAAATTATGTATAATTGATGCGATTATTTATTAAGAAAGCATTCCATGACCCTCCTTTTTAATATTGTCCATCCAGCCAGTTTATCTGGAATTTATCTATCGATACGCACTTGAGAATTAAAATTCAAATATTAGATGTAAAAATAATTTGGAAAACTCTAGAAAATTTTAATTTTATTAAGAAAACAGGGTGCTAGTGGAAATAAGTTAAAGAGCATTTAGATAACATAATAATGAAGATGTTTGAAGTCAGTAATAAAAGTTTATTGAAAATCAAAAAATAACAAGAAAAACATTTTAAGCAATATTTATTTAGAATAAAAAATTATTATTTTTTCAGAAAATCTAGGAAAAACGTTATGCAAACGTAAATTTTCTCTTCTGAAAAAATGTATAAATAAAGCAAAAATTTTGGCTGAAGGAAAATTCAGATAATGATCATTTAATAATTGCATAACATTAAAGGGTATTAAACAATGATTCGTCGGTTTTGTGAATTCCTGTGTGTCCAAGGTAAAGTGGTAAAGATACAAACTAACTGTAAAAATTTAATATTATTGAAAAATTATTAGTGTAATTATCAGTATGGTATAATTAATGCTTATACAGTATCGTATATAGAGGTCATATAAAATCTCCCTAGCACATATAAGAAATTTTTTTTCAAACGCTTTTGTAGAAAGGTTTCATTTGGATAATGGGACCAGTTAACACCATAAAAACAACAAAGCAACAGAAATCAACAACATTAACAAAAGGTCAAACAGCTATCTGCTAGAACACTGTAATGACGTTTATGAGCTAACAAACATTTACGATTTATTAAGAATAAATTCGAATTAATAAAAACAATGAAAAATATGAAGCAAAAAATTATTGATTTATAATGTACGATAGATTATTGTGAATATGAAATAATTTTTTCAATTTTTCTTTTATGAAATCTAAATGTGTATGAATTTTGTAATTAAAATAAATCAAGAATTCATTTATGTAAAAATCTATATAAAAGTAAATACATTTTAAGTATTCGAAATGCTGCACAATGGAATTTAAAACTAATTTATAATAAAAAATGCGGAAAATATACGCGTTCATTAACAGTAATTTCATTATTACCGACTATTAACTGCTGGTGTAATCCAGAAATTTAGTCACCGTCCTCGTCGTCATTTACGTCATACACGTCGTTGTTGACTTCTTATAAATTATTAAAAAAAGTATATACATACGATTTATAAATGTCCACAACATATTTTTGACACCAGCCACACAATAATTGTAAGTAAATTTTTTCCAACAAAAAAAAATTAATTAATTTGTCCTCTTTGTCCACTAAAATGAACTTAATAATTAATTATTAGGCATAATGATAATTCATTATAAATCCAATACAATAGTTAGAAAGTGAAAGATTATCGAATGATTTTCAATGAAGAAAGTTAAGAAGGCGGAAGCAGTTTGTTATATTGGAAATATTTTGTCAAAAACAACTATTAAATGAATAAATATGTAATTATATTTACACCAATTAATGTGTATTCATTGGGAATTTGTTTTGTTATGGGCGGTTTAAATAAATGGGGCAATAAAAGATTCGCTGCAATATACATACGACCAAACACTGGAAAACATAAAGCTGGCAATGCTCTCAACTATTCTAGACAACAACCAACGAGAACAGCCATAGGGTCGAGCAACCTAAAGAAAAAGGAACAAATAGTCGGAAGCCACTAATTTTGTACACTTGGCGGCAACGTTTTGGAGGGCACTGTGTTTGTCGTGAAATTTCAAAAGCACTGTAATAATCGTAGCGAAATTGAAACGAATAAAATATAATCAAGCAACACTGGTGTGAAGAACTTAGCCCCAACAAATAACATCTGTTGTTTGGATAGAGTACAACGTTCAAAGGAGTTCCAATAAATTTCACTATTCAGTAAAATAAATAATTACAATTATTACAAAATATTAAATAATTATTAAATATCGATTTGGTATTGTATTAAGTGTCCTCTGAATAATACTATTAAGGAAGTATTACTTTTCAAAAGAAATAGTTCGGCTTTCCGTAAAAAGGATTTTCAGAGAAAAAATAAGGCAAAACAAATCTCGATTGAGACGAAATATTTTAGCATTTTGTGGTATGGCTTACGATTTGTTTTTGTTGGGCGCTCGTAAGCATGTGTATGTATATATACACTCGCCAGTTACGCTCTTTCAACTCTCTGCTGAAATAGTTTGTTCCTTCAGCTTTTTTCATTCTCTGTAGTTTTCTTTTCTGTAGAACTTCTATACAAAAGTAATCTATACAAAAATAGAAACAGAAGAAAGTTTACTAGTGCGAAATAAAAAATATTGTACAAAAATAGTGAATATTTTTTGTGTATAAGCAAAGAAATAATAAATGCTTGAGCAAGGGCAAAACTTAATAATATCGTTGCAAGTAAATTCAATAATTATTATTTACTAAAATGTTTTAAAAGTGTGCTCTTGAAATATTGCAGATTCATTGAATGATATAGCTATTCATTAATCTAATCAAACAACTTAATTAATTTTTGCGTTGGAGCAGTTATGACCGTGTGAAAAAGGGGAGCGGGAAATGGACGTGGTGAATTCGTGTCATTGCAAGATGTCATTCACAGTTAGCGCTAAATAATTACCCTGACAATTCCGCGAACTGTCAAGTGTAATAAGTAACGTAATAAACAGCGATATGTAGTAGAAAAGTGAAAAGTGAAAAGTGTCAATAAACCTCGGATATTTTATAAAAAGATATATTTTTTTGAAAAAAAATTTACATTCAGTAATCAGTGTATTAAACTAAAAACACTCGAAAATAAATGTCATCCACCAAATTTATCCTGATTTATTTAAAAAACTAATAACGAATTGTAGATTTTTATTAAAATGTAGATTTATCCAAGAAATGTTCTAGACATTCATGACATAAAGAACATCTGCTAAAAAATCCCGTGAAAATTAACAAAGACTTCCAATTGTAGAAATTTTAGCGATTACACTAAATTATTCATTAAAAAAATTAATATAAAATATGTTCTCTTTTTAGATTCTATTTAGTCCTTGAGGGACAAAATGTTTTTACTTTTTGCTTTTATCACAATAAATGCTTGCTTTGCCGGTAAGTATTTAAAATTAATGTTGAAAAAGCCTTGCAAAAGCTCTCAGTCTCAATCATCAAGTAATACAAAGAACTTTTCTTTTTCCTCAAATCGATTAGGTCAATTTTTTAATTATTTATTTAGATCTGTATTATAAATTATTAGAGAACGGAAAAAACACTGAAGATGGCACATCGCCGAAACCGGTTTGTTTACAGATCAGAATTGACAAGGGATGACGGAAAATCGTTCCAAAATCCATCATCATCGTACCCTGTCGGAAAAAAATATACAAAAATCAAGAAACTATAAATTATTCCTCTTCACCTAATATCCACTCGTTTTGGCGGGGCGGGGGGTATTTTGTCACATATCTTGTTTTAGTATGTGCTTAATTTCATGACTCGTGGCCACGTGACCTGACGCAATCTCGAAGTAATTTAACAGTTTCCTATACGGAAACGGTATTCCGGTATTTTGGTAGAGGGGGTGAGTGTTGGTTAACCTTTAATTAGAAGAATTTGCGTGCGAAATAATAAGATATGATTTTAGGCGCGTGATCCTTCGGAAGTCGGTTTAACTTCTTCGTAATCGCGTATGATCTCGTGCATAGACATTTCCTTGAAATGAATCTTGATACATCAAAGCTTATTATAATTTATTAATTGTAATTTTTTATATTATTACAACATTTTAACAATAATGTTTATTTTATTAAACATGTTGAATTTTTTTATAAGAAGATAAGCATTGTAAAAGCTTTATCAATTACAGTTTGTCAAAATATAACTAAAATATCAGGAAGGTATTTCTAAGATAAATTAAGCTTTTCTTTTAAATTACATTTTTTCCAAGGCTTTTTCTTTCCATTTCTTATTCATATATTTTTTCTTTATTATCTTATAAAATTTTTTAATTTATTTTATTTTATAGAAAAGAGTAAATATGCTTTCTATTTGTAGGCACCATGCCCGCAACACCAGAGAACATTACGGTAACATTTTTAACGCCAACCTCCGTGCGCGTTTCATGGCAAACAATGATTGATTTAAACTCCCATCCAGTTGAGAAATATATTGTCACTTACAAGCCATCGGATGACCGGTAAATTTTTATTAAACATTATATAATTTTTGCATAATTGATTAATACAATACGTCTTAACGATACTCGTGGAGGATGTGATATATTTGCATTGGAGTTTTATTTACCTTAAATTGTTTTATCTCGATTATTTCATAAGTTACAGAGTTGTTGAGGATATTGCTGGCAATACTGAAGCAATTATTTTAGATCGTTTATCGCCGAACACCCAGTATTCGATGGTTGTAACGGCTATTTGGCTTGGGAAAAAGTATCGTAGTAGACAGATAACATTTAAAACTTTAGGTAAAAAGTAATTTTGAATAATATCGTTAAAAATCTCATACAAGTTTAATGATTTATTTTCTAACAAAAAGGTCTGCCAAAACCTGCTTCACAACAAGATATTTGGAATAACGGTTTATTAACAAATCACAGCGGTAAAATAATGAATGGTAGCAATTTCGATGAAGTGACTTCGACGGCAACAAATGTACTTTCTACAGAAATCCACAGCAAAGTGCCCACAGTGAGTTCAATTTTCGTTATGGTTTCGAGTATTTTTAATTAAAAGTATTTGCGTAATTTCCAGATTCGTGGCGTTGAAATCGGTATAGTTATAATTGTTCTGATGGTATGGGCTGGTGCTATAGCATTGTTCTTTAATCGTTGGGGAAAAATACGTATGCTACTTCCGTACCAGCCCGACTACAAGCATGAACAATTGAAAGTTCCCGGCACGGGGGCGTGCAGTGGTGCTGGTTGCAATGGAGAACATTCCCATCAGGTATATGCGGTCTATAAGAAATTCGTTGTAGAAGAAATATATTCATGGATGTATTTTTTATTATATGATGGTATATTTCATAAACATATATGTATGGATATATGGAAACTTTTGACTTGACCTGTTTAATGGTTTTCTTTAAGCATTTCTTATTGATATAATCTTTTTTATATAAAATTGAAAGTATCGTAATTTTTATACCACATTTTTGTCGTATAGTCGTATAAAAGTTATCTTTCATTATTACTATTGCTGTTTTGACGTAATATATAATTATTTCTATATGAGCAGATTATAATAATTACGATGACTTAAAACGTAAAAATTTGCATAAGATTTGTCAATTGCTTGCAAGCCCATCTTGATATAGATTATACATAGGTTCTTGTTGAGTCTCTAGGAATGACATCTAAATTATCATAGAAATTGTATCAGAATTCTTCCATCTATAGCGTCTATTTAGTTCGTCTATTTAGTAGCAGTGGTGATTAATCATTTGGTTTTTAATACAAGTAAAAATAAAAAGTAGTCAAGTGCGCTTTATAATTTTTTAAAAACGTACTTTACATCGCCCTTAACTGCAGTATAGAGTGTTCCAATACAGGGTTTCTCATAAGCTGATTTATATTTTGCCTGAAGTCAGTCTTCCTTGAAGGCAAAGTCTAACTCTTATCAGCTCGCACAGAATGGTAGTCCTCACTCTGATGGCTTTAGAGCTTAGTTTAAAAAGATCTAATGCGATCGAATGGTAACATGCGCCCAAACCTAACACCTTTATAAACACAGTAAAATATTTGCACAATGTATACACATTACAAATTGTTTAAATTACGTGAAGCATTTTATTTACGTCATTTTGTAAGATTGTTTAATTGAAAATATATTCAATTATTTATATTAAATCACAACTCTAGTGTTTGCCCGAGTACGAGGGTTGTGGTATATTTGATCATTGTTTTCATTATCCCCGTCGTGAACTGGATCGAGATTGCGGTTGCCAATTTGCGCTCCTACACAGAGCTGATACGGAAAGCTAGCAACCAGCCAATCATGATGATAATCCTGACAACGATAATGATGATGCGAATGATACTCTAACGTGCGAGAGTAGTTTTCAAAATTTTCGACGAATATCCGCAAGGAGTTTATTAAAACGTGGTCAACAGCTTAATTTATGGAATTCTGAAACGATTGATGACGTCACAGTTAATGTACCGACTAATCGAAATTTCGAATCCGATCAACGAAAATTATTTTCACATTCAAATCGAAAGCGGAATGAAATAACTGCTCGAATAGCAAACGATTCCGACGACAGAAGCATTTTCGTAGGATGTGAGAATATGTCGAGGGGCGGTATTAATACTCTAGAAGGGATAAAGCCGCAAAGGAATCCACGTAATCAACGTCTATTTAGTCACTATCGCAAATATGAACAATGGCGACGCAGACAATTTAGTTGTGATTCGAATTACAAGAGACCAAAACCGATTTTGACGAAGCAAGCATCAATTGGAAATTGTCAAAAGAACCATCAATACAGACGTCAAATTTCATGTGTCGAGCACATTCGACATGACAATCAGAATTTGTTGGTAGAACGTAATGATTTAGGCACGGAAGCAAATGATAATACAATTTACACCGACACTATGTCGAATCGTGTTAAAAGTCATGGAAGTGTAAGTTCGCGTTTTGAAATTCTACGATGATGTACGGAAGTCCGTTGGAAGGGCTTAGCAAATTTGTTTGAAAACATTAGCAAAATTTAATGCACTGTGCCGTTGCTTTTGAAGTTGCTTTTATTTGTTTGCAATTATCGATACACGTAATAGCGTTTTATACAAAAGGTCAGTCATAAAAATAATATATTATATTATCCATTTTAGTTATGCCCAGAAGAATATAATTAAGTACAAAGTATGATTGTTAAGTTTTACATGCATATCCCTAACTGAATTTCTTAGAACGTCACACCACCCGACTCCTCCTCTTGACAAACATTCTAATGAAAGGTATTTGATTCCGGTAGGATGTTTTTATTAATATTAAGTTTATTATTAATTTGAACAAAAGAGAAATTTTGAAATGAAAAACATTTTACGCTTAAAAATTAAATTGCATTTCAAACTGAAACGCATTAGTATTTACAAGCACAAAAAGGAATTATGGCCTTATATTTGTTGCAGTATAAACGATTAATATATGTTACAGAAACGATTGCAATTGCACAAAATATGTTGGAGATAATCTGACATTTTTGTTGGTGCAATCAAGTGACAGAATCAATTACTCATTTAGTTGTTTAGGTCGTTGTTCTTTTGAGGCTGGTTTACCGTTTTCATTGGAAGAGTCGCGAAGACCCGAAGGTGTGAAGAATACACACATACTATATATAAACACATCGTATACATAACTACTTTTATGCGCTATTCTCATTTCCCCTTTAAGCGTTCTCAACACTTTATTACTTTTAAATATTTACTGTATTGCCAGTCATGGATATGTTTTGTATAGCTCTTTGAAAAAGATCCCAAAATCAAATCGAATACAAATCTAATTACGATATTTAATACCAAGCCAAGAAAGCAAAGCTACGAAACTTCTTTCTTAGCTTGGCGTTAACAAAATATTAATGAATTATATTAAATATGCTTGAATTCGACTATAATTAAGGATAAAACATTCCCGTGGTTTAAATAATTGCAACTTAGAATAGTACTTTGTTAAAAAACGAATCGTGGGCAGTGTGAGTATGGTGGAGTAAAATGTCTTAGTATTAGATATTAAAACAGTCTAGTTCAGGCCATTTTACAACTTTTGAATACAACTTTTTCACTGTATTTAAAAATAGGAACAAATATTTTTAGCTTGAATAAATTTATTCTCCATTAGTTAAAACCGAGTAAATTTTCAGCATCCGAATTTGAGTACTCGTTTATGTAGGATTTATAAAGAGTACATTTGCTGGATCCCGTTGTTGTTCAAGCGTTATGATTGGTTCAAACTGTTTAATGGCAACTGAGAGAGAGAGAGAGTAGCACTATTTACATACAATTTCGCTTATGGAATGGCTTGTCCATTAGAATTGATAAGTTCCTTACAGATCGCGTATTTGACGTGTTTTCAAAAGAATCGAGTGATGCTAATGCGATTCTTAAAAATCGAGTAACTCTATTTCCGAGTTACCTAAAAAAAAGAATTTTTAAGATGGAATAAAAATTAATTAACAAAAATTATTGAATATCATCCAATCCACTGTTTCTACGCTTCTCATTATTTGCTTGTGTGTTGTAATTCGGCGTGGGTGTAATTTATATATATTCTCCTTAGTGTATATAACTCCTGTGTATATAAATTTTATATTTATGTAAAATATATTTGCTGCATGGTTGTGTTGTGACATATATAAGGCTGTACATAATTGTATTTGATGCATTTGGGAATGTTCAAGATATATATATGCCAGCTAATAAACTGCACTGGAACAGAGATCTAATTCCACAAATCATAATCTTTTAAAAATCGTTTTGATATTTTTATTTCGTTATTTTCACAGAATTATATTAAACTTTAGTTTGTTTTTATTTATTAAATCGTTCTTGATCGTGCTAAATATTTGACAGTGTCTTGTAATTTGTCCCGCTTATTTTGACAATTTTTCAAAGCTAACAAAAATTTATACGTTTTCTCATCTAACTCCGTAGCATTTCCATACGTTGCATGAACCCTATTCCGCGTCTATATCGGAACGTTGCTCTCGGAGTCGCATCAACTCAGCCATTTTTGTATCGACGGAAGGAATAGGTTTCGATTCTATTGAATTCCTTCGTCGTCACGGCTCCCAAAGTATGCTTTGCCGCAAAGCAAAAAGTGCCGAGAATGTTGGAGAAAACGAAATGGAAAAGGTGTGTTTTTTACTCTTTTCTAATAGATTACGTTTATTTAAATAATAATCATTCTTTTTCCAAAACTGTTCTTACTTTGTTTATCAGCAACAATTTGTTAATAATTCACAACAAAATATTGATGAAAATGACGAGTACAGGAATGAGAGAATGGTTAATGAAAACAATTTTTGTGAGGTAGAATTACAAGAGTATTTTTCGAATTCTAAAAACTCCACTACTAAACGAAATCCGTCTGGACGAACATCGATGAAAGAGGACTGCGAAATTCAAGATTCCGGTTTTGTTGTTAGCAATCTGGCCAAGGTAGCAACCGATTTTGTAATTGGCAGTGTGTCTATTGAGAAGCCGTCGTCTCTGTTTGCGCAACATAGAAGTCTCTCCTCAAGTCGTGATAACAGTCAAGAGGAGAAGCAAGAAGAGCGTAAAAAACTCGTACATCCTACTTTGAATCAATTAAAAATTGCATCGGTTTCATGCGATTCGTCAGATACTGTTGAAGAATTTGTTGTTGTTGAACAAAAAACCAAATCGGAAGAACATCAAAGCCTTCTACCAGAAATTAATCGAAATTGTACATTAAAAATTTCTTCTAATTCGAAAGCAGATCTAATTTCAAAGGTTTCCATACCAGAACGATCACCATCATCATCACCTGAGGAGAACAAAGAGGTGAACAAAGATTGTGATTGTTTGTAGCGAATGGTATCGGAAATATTTATATAAAGACGTATAGTTAGTCGTACCAGCATTAAAAAACAAGAACAACGACTAACCCAATATTAACATATTACTCGCATAGACGGTGGTATCAACATATCAGTCTTCTGTGATAGGATGCAATTTTTATGAGCACCGTATGCGAGGTCTATTGAAATTCTTATTTAAGAGACTGAATTCATCAATAAACAATGTACGATATGCGTTTTGCCACACACACACAATTTAATATATCACATATGGCACAATTAAAACGTCCATTACGACCGACGAGAAGGATGACAGAAAACACTTTTTATGAAAAGCGTGAAGCGAAGAAATCAACAGGTGTTGATTGATTGGGCAAGAAGTAACGGTGGACCAATAAATGTCTCTTTTTTTAAAAAAAATAAGAGATATTTTTTAATGTATTAGCGTAAATGAAAATTAGTAAAAGGTTTTGCTCTCTATTTCTGACTAAAATGTTAAGGACCAATTTATGTTTAAATACTTTCGAGTAAAATTGATATGCTTAGATTTAAAAGTTTATTTACAATTATTAAAATAAGTTCCCTACACATTTGTCAGAGCTTGTTGTTCACCAGAATCTTGTCAATTCTTTGTCACCAAAACTGTGTAATATTTTTTAAATTTATTGTTAGCTAGAGCTAGAAATGAGTTTATGTTTACACGATTATACATCGGTCTAATAGGGACACACATTATGAGAAAAAGTGTGATAGAAAGGGAGTGAAAGAAAGACATATATAGAGAGAGAGGGAAACAGTTTGCAAGGTTTCTACCGTAAAGTTAGTTTTGATTTTAAATAAAATTTATTAGCATTTAAGATTAAAAAAGCTTTAACTAACAAATGCACTGAAAGAAATATGAGAACAATAATTAAAACAAATCACTTTTCTGACACAAAATAATATAATATTATAACGCAAATTTTAAAACCGTAGTTAAAGATAGATCATCATTTTCTCAATGATTACGTCTTTAATAGATTCGCGTATATATTTCAATCATATCCTCATCACCCGAAGAGAACAAGAAAAGGCTTTCCATTAAGGAACCTTAACAATTCGTACAAGAAACCATAGCCAGTCCAATCCTATTGAAAAATATTATGAATATCAAAAAAGTTTCATAATATTTAGGTTTAATAATGGCAATTATAATTGCAATATTTCGGTTGTTTATTAAATACGTCGTGTATGTAGTTTTTATTTACGAAAAAAATTGCACTTGCACTTAAACTAAATGTATGCATTTGTAGATGTCAATTTCTTAAAATTAAGCGCCTAAACATGAATAAACAAAATAACTGAATGGGTCTCAATCAACGGGTCAAATCAATGATTAAATAAATGTTCATTCATTCACAAATAAAATGAATAATATTCACAAATATTGGTTTTATTTTGGGGAAAAACGTGCCTTCAAAGCAAATATAAATATGTTTCCAGCCACAACATCTCCATAAAGATGTTGAATAAGGAGCTCGTAGAAAAAGGAGTTTCGACTTTACGACCTTTAAGCACAAAGAGAGATCTCTGGAGTGTCAAACACAAACAACAATTTCTGAATCTAGATCTCTAAACTGATTTAGATAATATAGAAAATTGGATTACAGTAGACAAGATATGATTGTTTTTTTTTAAATCTGGAATTCTGGACGAAATCTGGACGAATTCTTTATAGGAAAGTGATTAGTGTTGTGGAAAAAATGTTGCTTTTATCAGAAGTATTTTTATAGTTTATACGATTCCTTATCCAATCCAATATACGAACACCTACTATAGATCAATACGAACAGCTTCTAAAAAAATAACTCGAAGAAAGCTCCAACACATGGAGAAGGGCAAAGGGGAAATGACGCGAATTTTAGTGATGTTGAATTTTACGAATTGTCTTGGTTCTGCCATAAAAGTGATACAATTGTACAAAGAATTATTTCAACAAAATATGAGAATGGAGTATAGAAATATTGGCCAAGTAAGTATCCATCTGTTTTCTTTTCCTTTATGTGTTATATTTTTGAAATGTGTTATTTATTTGAAATAAAGATAAGCTTCAAAATTGAATCAAATAAGCTTTGATAAAAAATTCATATAATATAATGTTAGAACGCTTCTTAATTGCCCGCTAATCGTGACCTTTTTCTTGTTTTTGTTTGGGAACAGAACAATTCCAACACTAATTGGGTCCACAATGAAGATTTTTGTCTCCTAAGTTACCAGTCTAGTTTTCTAATATTTTTCAGAAAATTCGGATTCCCGGAAGAGTACTAATAAATGAAGGGTGTCGGGAATTGAAAAGTGGATCGAATGAACTCACTTTTCGAAAATTAGGTTAAATAATTTGTGATCTATTTTACATAATCGACTTCAGTTTAATTAGAGTGCTCTCAAGTTGTAGCGATAAATTAGAAAACATTGAGGCCCATCCGAAGCTCATGTACCCTACACGGGTAATATAAGTTTATGGCTCTATGATTTAAATGATTCGTGGCCGGCGCACGTCCATTTTCTAGAATAAACCTTTTTTTAGACTGAAATCGTATCTTTTTACTTTTAATTTTGACTCCTAAATTGCTCTCAAATATAAGATCTCGAACTATAAACACGAATTAATTTATATATTTACAATAAAAATAGAACGAGTATTTTATCTGATTTTACAGAGAATTTCCGTCAAAATTTCATAAATTTAGCTTTAGTAATTATCCTGTTACAGAAGATCATTCGATTTGCGACGATTTATGATTACGGGTAGCTTGTCCCGGGGGAACAATTTAAAGTTCACAATGACACTCTACAAAATGTACAACATAACCTTTATATTTGAATATTTCAAAACGTGCCAACTGATCATAAAATTAACATGATTATGTTAGAATCAGTGGAGTATCAGTTGCTAAGTAGTTGCCAAGCCAATATTCACCCGGGTTCCAAGGGCGATATTCATTAAAGTCATTGGTCCAGCATTAAAAAACAATTGAGTAGGATATCTTTCAAATTATACACTATGTCAACATATATCTAAATAGATTGTATGAATTACACATAGTAAACAATCATCCCAAAGCTACGATTAAAATTTACGAGCATATATTTATTCAAGTATTACCTAAATCCTCAAAATTGTCATATTTTATTCTTATAAAGTATATATTTTTATAAATAATACATTAAACTTATCGGTAGTCTACGGTTCATTACATGATGCTTTCGCATGTGTGTGAGTTCATCAAGAGGCGGCTTTCATTATTGTAATTTCTCACGAAAGGCGCCATTTTTAATATTTCAAAGGAATTTACCAATAAACAATTTACCATAAATTAAGTCTCTCTAAATTAATGACCAATCACAGACTCGGCACTTCATTCACACATTGTTTTTGGGTTTATTTGGTTAAGCGAACAGAACGCATGTATAACATACTAGTTGTCCTTGTTACACAAACGTTGTCTTACGACATTCCTATCAAAGAACTGAACATAAACGAGTTATAATTTGTTTGTAGTTGTGTAGCCGCCCTCGTTAAGCTGCAGTTGAAAAATTCTTTCGTTCGGCTTTTAGTTCGTCTTCCATAACTGAGTAGTGAGCACGTAATTCGTTAAAGTGGCGAGCGTCGCCGTTAAAATTTTTCTAATATTTGGATTTTTTGCTCGCAAACAGCTATACTGACTTTCACGTTTTTTAACAAAAAAAGGTCAGTCGCCGCGGTCTTTGTGATTGGCGCAACGCGAGTTTGAATCAAATGGAATTATGAATACCTAAACAAAAAAAAAATGAATATTTTAATTCCAAAATATTTTATTTATTTAACAAGTGCGTGTACGCGCTCACGAGCAGACGATGTTTTCCGTCTCCATTGCTTGAATTAATTGCGATGTTTCAGTGAATTTATGGATGATGGCCAAGCTGTGGAAGAATTTTGTTTGAAAAAAAATTGTTTGAAAAAAATCATTGATTTGTAGAGATTCTAACGTTTTCTGTGATTAACATTCGGATTTATGAATCACTTGAAATTAAATAGTTGATTCGTATAAATTATTTTCTGTTCCAACTACGAGTTATTTAATTAATGGAATAAAATTAATGCGAAATACTAAGGTATAAATTTATTTAAAGTATTGAAGCAATTTATTAAAATGACAGTGTAAAATATTAATACATACAATTAAATTAAGTGTAAAATAAAAATATATATATAATTAATTGTTATTTATACGTAGTGGAATATCAATAACGTTTGTAACCGCTTCCTCTCTTTTGTTGAATAGAATGAATTTTCTCGAAGGATTTAAAACTATTTCTTATAATTTTCTACCACACAATTTATTGTGGTAGTGAGGGGAAAGGGGGATTAAGCGAAATAACAACCTCTTATTATTTCAAAAATTAAATTCAATTCAATTTTCTCCTAAAACTACTTTGGAAAAGATTATGGGCGGAATTGTTTAAAATACGATGAATCTCATTGTTAGGTAGCATTCTAGTGCCTTCCAGCCAGCTTTTGGAGTCGAGAAACTAAAGTAAACATCATTATCCAAATCTATCCAGTTTTATTTCTTAACTGGCTATCAAATAGGACTTGTGGGGTACAAGTTAAAACGTCGAAATGGTTCGTGTAGTCGGGGTCGAAGAAGGTTTGCCTGTCATTTTATATATAAAGAAAATGACCATGTTTTTCACGTACGACCGACGGACCGTCGTCTTTGCCGACACGTCACAATTCAAAGTGAAACAACAGGAGCTTAAAAAAGGATCTTAGTTCTAAACTGAGTCGAAGTGCTTTGGTGGGAAAGAGATACAACTCTCCACTCTCTTAAAAGTTATTTCAAAGTAAAATGCGTTTAGTGTCTTTCATAAACGAAAAAAATGACAAAAAGACCGATATAATAAAGATAAGACTAATACAAGAACAATGTAGGGTCCTTACAGCGACCCTTACCATGATCAATACCCGATCCTGAAAATAACTAGAATTTTCCAATATTGAAAAAATCAGACTTTTATTCGTGAGATTTTTTTGAAGAACGTTTTCATTACTGTCTTTTAACGCCTTTCAATTCTAACTTTCTTCAAATTGTTGGAAAAATATTGAAACGTTTTTCGCATATAAGTTTGCATGCATTCGAACGCTTGATATCAATAAATTGAATTGATATAACGGAAAAAAAGAAATGAAATAAATGAAATAGATTTACGAGAATAATAAAATAATAATGATAAATAAATAAATCAATAATCTTATTTTGAAATCTCACACTACTTCGATTTTTCTTCTCATTGCCTTCGCCAAGGCTATCGAAAGGATTCAGTTCTAGCTCTTCTAGCAGTTCACTTGCGTTTCCGATGTCGATTCCGAATTGATGATATTCCTTCTGATAAGCGTTATAGACGCCACTCTCAATCAGTGCTTATTGAATCTATCTATCTATCTATACATTTGTGCCATTGTATTACAAAGATTCGTTTGAGGAGAGAAGCAGTTGTGCGTATTTTTTCTACCTGCGTCAATTTTCTACTCCACAAACTGTTGCTTCTTGTTGAGCGGATTCATGAAACGAGCTTGAAATCGTCTTAATTTATTTATTTTATTATCGACTAAAGAGTATCGAATCTATTCGTACAATTTTATCAAACAATACAAGCGATGAAGATGGTATCTAGTAGATAGCGTGTCTCCAATTGAGAGGAATCGAATCGCGAGCTATTTTTTCGATTCATAATTTATTCAATGTTTTTCTCTTCCTCTTCTTCTTGGAAATCTTTCGAAATGTCGAAAAAGGTGTTTTTAAGGCTAATTTCGTTTGAAAATCCTTTTTTCCCAATTAGGAACTATCGGTTTCCTTTGTATCACAATCGTGTGTGCTCGCCTACGTCTGTCCCCTTAAATGAATTTTGCTTCTACGAAAGCTTAGCGCATTTTGCATTATTCTTAAATTTGAGTTGCTTTTGAAAATTTATTATTTTCATTGGCTTTGTCTTCTCGTCTTCGAAATCCACCGGGTATCCGTGGATCTCTCGAGTATCCGTTACACTTTAGATTCTTTAACAGAAATCCAATCTTTTTCATTCAAGACGCCTCACAATTCTGGCATAAAAATGCAATTAATCCGAATTTGAGAGTGCATCTTTTGATGAAATATTTGATGTCTATAATTGACCTTCGATTCTAGAATTAAAATTTCTTATGAGAATTTCGAACTCGTGCCGAAGGTAGTGGCAAATTATTTTCGATCAGGTGTAGTCGACAATATTTTCGTAAAAAGTATCAAAATTGATTGATTATCCGAATTGTCATTGATTTGCAATAAATTCTGCGATTGATCTAAAGGATTTTCTGTTCGATGAAAATCGCTGGGCGTGAAAATGAGGAGGGGGATAGGCGGGCGGTAGTGCCAGGAATGAAAGGAATACAAATTGTATTTTAAATCTTATTTACGTTTGAGTCAGATGAGTTTGGGAGGAAAGGATGTTTGCACATATTATGACTAATTTCTGTTATAACTCGTCACTCGTCACTTTCAAATTGATACCACACGGCTGAGACGAAATAACTGCAATTTAATCACAGCCATAACTTAATTGTAAGAAACCGTTTGCATGTTATTTCATATAATTCGATAGTATTTATTTCATATCATTTCGAGTCATCATTTGGAGATGGTTTAATCAAACGTCTTCTAAGGGGGCTTATTTCGCATTATCAAGAAATCTAAAAACTGATCTGAATCAGGAGAAACCATATATTGATAATTTTCAAAAAAGATAATTATAAAATCTCCTCCTTTTCGTTTTTCGTCAACTTATCAAATACGATCATATCAATACATCCTTCTAAGTCTGACAGAATAAGGATGTATCCGCTGTTTACTTCTATGTATTTGTAAAGCATTCAGTAAGGAGTGAGAGATATAGAAAAGTACATATAAGTACGTATAAGTACATAAGTACGGTACTACTGATTTCAGTTAACCCTACAGTAGATCCTAAAGGAGACAGTTGGGCTTGCAGCAGATCGAAAAAATAACATCGACCTAAAATTTGTCACAAAAATTTAATGTCTTCCTAGGCTGTTGTGTCGTCTTGTTAAAAGAGACAAAAACTAACCAGCTCCACGCCTACATTTATGGCTAATAGCACCTAATTTTTAATAGTTTATCCGGCGCTTATGGCCCAAGTTTTCAAGAGATTGTCGAGAACATTTAAAGCTAAGTCTATGTTCGATTGTTTTGGCTTAATTGCAATACTAATTTGTGCCACTGACGCAAATTGTTCCTCATAAAAATCACAATTCCACAATTACAAAACAGTTTGACTATGACCACGCCTCCGTTCGAGGAGAGTATTAATTCGTTAAATGCTTGGAAGCAGATGAAGTTCATACCTGGAATTTTGTATCTGAAGCTGAAGGTCACGTCACAAAAGTGGGAGTGATACGTCAATCTTTTTATCAGCTCTACAAAATATTCAATCCGTATTTAATGCCCTAACTCGTTTAATTTTTTCCAATTTTCGTATTAATTGAGAAGAATGTATTTATAAACTCTCAACCGGCTTTCATTGATTTAGCCGTTTTAATGGATTGAATGACTAAAAACACGATATTGAAATGGTTTCAAAATTGATTAATGTAATGAAAAATGAAGGCGATATCAATAGTTGCCAAATGGCTTTCCTGCACAGAGAAACTTCTCTATGGTATCCTAAAACATATTGATGTGAGAAAATTATTGTGAATTTCAACTGCAAAAAATTATTACGATGGGATGATTATTTTCTGTTTATTAAAAATTGAAAAGAAATTAAGAAGTAAATGTTCGGATTAAATATGAAATATATTTGTGATTGTATAATTTCTTCTATGGTTTCGACACCGATTTGAGCAGAAATAAATCGAAACCAAAAAGAGATCCTTAATGTGGCCACAAGGGTTGACAATGAGATTGTACGTTTACAATTAGGAGTACTTTTCAGTACTCTCAATCCTGCAAAATATATTTTATGTCATCGCAACAAATTCGAATTAATTTCAAAAAAAAAAACAAAACAAAACAAAAAATCTAAAATTAAACCAAAACAATTATTAATGACTCTTTTGATACTAAACTTCTAACCGTTTAAATAAACAAATTTCTTTCACTTTTATGATTTATCACGTTATATATTTTGCTCGTAGAATTCCCACGAGTCACTTAAAATTTTGTCAGAGAACTAAATCATTGAATCACAGACTAATGCGGTGCAGCATATTCGTAATGCCGTAAACCATATGTTGTGTAGGGGAATGTGCCCGCAGAAATTCCTTTTCACTTTTTAAGAAAGTATTTCTTTAAGGCATGACAATCGCTCACGCTTTGTTGAAATCTTAGAATTTTTATGAAAAAGCTTCCATAGCAATAAATCGTATAATCTGGTCGGTTAATTGTGCGGCGCTCAATTTTTAATAATCCTGAACTGTTAGCGACGACTTGGTTTTAATATTTTTATTATTGGCAATTTTTTATCACACGAGTGGCAAAATAATGATATGTCGCATGTATTGAGCATCGTGTTCATATCGAACACCCAAAGGGGTGGGCGTATAGTCATCTCCCTTTTGTAATATATTAAAGAAGGCGCAATAACTTTAAAATAGAAAATATATTTGTTTACCGCCTCTAAATCAAGCCTTAATTCGATTTTATTTGTGTGTGTGACATCCTGTGAAAATTACAATTACGGCGAGAGGGTTAAAGGTATCCCTAGGCGGTTTGATATAAAAAATAGACGAAAATCAGCCAAACGTTTGCTCATTAAAGTCAACACGTATATATTCCTCATTTTGTAGAGAAAACTGGTAACCAAAATTGTATGAAGATAGATTGACAATTAACACCATTTGACCACTGGGAGAGAACCAGAAAATCCTAACTTTCGGATACGACATAAATCAACAACAATATTTACGATTCGTCAACGACAAATCAATTTGAAATCAATTTTTATTTACAGATAATTTACATTAGTCCGTCTACTAATTCTTCAAGGATGTATCAGTTTTGTTTAATACTTGTCAATACAAAGAAATGCTTCCACGGGGAAGGGAAACTCTAATGATCGCGAATGAGGATAGTACGAGAATTATATATTATAAAATGGATGAAGGAGATATATCGGACTTATAAGTGGCTTATGATTCTTTGAATATTCATCATTGAGTATTCGTCATAAAATTAAATAAAAATCGACGATGGCAGTATCCTGCCCTGACGTTATGTACGGTGCATATTATCCATATTTGTATGGCCGCGCTGGACCCAGTCGATCTTTTTATCAATATGAAAGGGTAAGTATTCGAGAGTGTAATAATTCGTTTTGATAACTAACAAAATATTGATTAGTGTAAATAGAAAACATTCTGAAGAGACTCAGAAGTACGAGGAATGTTTAATATATTCCCGGTATCGTGGTGATTTATGAGGCTGTAAATATTTAAGTGTGAAGTTATAAATATAAATATCAAATCTAATTTATGATTGTTGGTTTACGAGTTATTCCTATCGAGCATAATTATTATGATTATATAATTCGTATATCGCAATGATTTTAAAGAGAAGTCGACCGCTCCAAAGAGAGTCTAACATCAAGAGAGACCTCGATGTTAAAGATCCATCAAGTATTTTTAATTGAATTGCTATTATAGATGAAAAGTGGGTTTATCATTGCGCTCTTAAAATTATGTAAAAGCAGTTTAGATTTTACCTTAAACGAATGTCATTCATTTTCATTCCGTTTCGTTATTCGTATCCTTACAAAAGCAGTTTATAAACTAGCTTTCCTAAGGCACCGAAAGATAAATATCCAGACGGAATAAATGTGTTGAGCGAACAAATGATTATGATCATAATAAAGCAAAATATTAACTGTTAAAATATTATTCTCATACTGGTCTCAGGAATACTTTGAAAGCCCCTTGCATAAGTTGTTTTGGTAAGACATGGCTTTTAATTTTGGGGGGGGGCGACCGGGGAGAAGAGAAGCCCCTGAAATCTAATCAGTTAAGAACTTTTTGATAATTGCACAATTGATATTAATAAATACAAAAATGGGTGAATAAATTATGATGTAATAATTATTTATTAATTAGTTGCGGTTATTTTTTTCTGAGATATTTATTAAATCTAATCTACTAATTCTAATTTATTGACTCCTTTGTATTGCTGGCTTTTTACTGAATTGTCCTTTATAATTTCTTGCTTTCTTTTTTATTATTGGTTTATTATAATTTATTAATTTTTTAATACCATTTATGTATTTATTTTTTAAAAATTTTTAGGTTATTTATATTTATATTAATTATAAATTTTTATACAATTTCTTTCTTTCATTTTCATTATTTCGTTAATTATCATTTATGTATGAATTACTGCATAAATTTTTTATGTAGTGTTCGATATTTTTTATTATTATTTAAAAATAATTATTTTATAAATTTGTTTTTAGTTTTATGTAATAATTATTTTTAGTCATAAATAATTAAATTTTTAATATTGAAAATTGTGCGACCTGTAGTAATGTATGTTTTCTTTTTAATTTTAATAAAATTCCTCTAAGGTCATTCATTTCTTCACGAAATGTAAAATTTTTAATATAAAAAATTAATTAATTCACAAAGAATTTGTTAAACCTTTTAACCTCATCTTGTTTTTCAAATTTGTTGCATTTTTTATGTCTCTATTTATTCGATCGTCTTCTTATAATTCTCGCTCTTAATCTGATTTAATCCACAGTTTTGATTAATTTGCATTTAATTTCAATTTTTCAATCAATGTCTTTTATTTTATTCTACTCTTTAAAATATATTTTGATTTTAATGCACAGAAAAAAAAGAATTTTTTCCCAAAAGCAAATTTGTTTTTGCAAAAAAAAGAATGAAATCGCATGAAGTTTGTAATATAGTTTTCAATAAACTGGAATGCGTTCATTTTGTTTCAATAAACCAAACAAGAGCAAGACAAGAAGGCAAAAGCCACGACAACAACAACAACAACTACTAATACTACTGCTACTACTACTACTACAACAACAATAACAATAATAAAAGCAGGCGAAAGCAACAACTCACTAAAATTTGCCTGTATTGTTTTTTGCATTTTTCTGCTTTGATTTTCGTTTCTGTATCTTTTGTTATTTCATTTTTTTTTTGTAAGTCCAAGCTTGTCAACACCTAAAGGATGTCGATGATGCTTCTGCTTCATCGATGAGAAGAGGGAGCAGGTATCGTTTAAGCTTCGAACTTAAAAGGTTCAGTTTCCCACGCTCAAAATGATCCTGATATTGGTCCTGGTCCGTAACGTAGCCATGTATATACATACATATATATATATATATATATGTATTATATATAGATATATACATATATTTCATCTAACAATAAGTTTGTACAAGAGACCCGAATGCCACAGTTTTAGTCGCATCGTATGGTAAAGCAGCGTATAAGAAACGCACAAGAAACATTCACTCTGACTCACTCTGAAACTTCAAAGCAACATCTCTTTTCTCCTTCCTTCCTTCCTTTACGCGTATCAGACGGGTGGGATACGCAGAAAAAAAACATACTGTCGGAGTATCTCAAAGAATTCCTTCTGTCCTCAAGCTCAATTATACAAGGCCGCGGCTTAAACAATATTGGCCTTTTATGTACAGACAGAGAACGAACAGAAGTGAACAGAAGATTGTTGGCTGAATCGATACTGAAATCATTTAGATAGCGATTCCTAAAAGAGTTTAACGACCGCAATAGAAAATCAGTTTCGAATGCGCAAATAATTGCGCTGGCGGATTTTATAAATCTTTGATGGCTGGGGCAAATGGCGAATGACAAAAAAAAAATAAAGCAGACCTAGAAAGCATTTAGACAGCTGGGAATTCTAAATAAGAAAAAAATTGAAAAAGTTTTAAACGGTTGTTAATTAAAAATTACAACAATTACGATAATTAAAACATTTCTTTTCAAATAAAAAAAAATTATCATCGAATAATTACAAGCATTTTAACCTCAAAGGTTTAAAACCACACCGTTCGTGTGGTGTTCAATGTATTCTCATTATAAGTAACGAAATAAACATTTGTATAATTAATATCATTTAAATTCTTCTCAATAATTCTCTATATTCTCTGTAAATTTCTTACATACGAACATCCGGTTAACTTTCCAAAATCGTGCAAAAATTCAGCAATAACTTACACCTGGAGTTCTTCATCCTCAAAAGGTTATTTCCCACGATGGCTTTTTTTAAGTTTCATTCCAAAACAAATAAGAATCACTAGCGGTTAGGTCTGGACTGTAGGATGGATGGATGATGAATTTCTTAGAAATGACATTCACGCGCAGGAGCCTTTAGACTTGGCAACGTATGAACGGTGGCATTGCCATGCAGAAATAAAAAACCCTGAGAACGGTTCACAATTTCTTTTTTCTTATACGACTTCTCACAAAATTACACGTAGTAGTTGTAGGATATTGTTGTGTTGTTGTTGTTTTGAGTCCTCAATCATTGTGACCATAAATTAAAAGTGACCTTAGATAATCTTGGAGAATGCTCATTGGCTTTTTTATGCTAGTCCATATACTCCACATCACTTTCAGAGCTTTAATAATGAACCCAAGTTTCATCTACAGTGAAAATTCACTTAAAAATACTATATGGATGTTCACTAGCGAGTTCTGAAAACTCCTTCCAACGTTGGTTTTCCTTCAACGTCATCGCGCGAGACTATTAGTAAATCACCCCAATACCGAGAATTAATTGAGCGCCCCTCCTACGTAGACGAAAATAACCAAGAGGATTTCCACACTCCATTTGTCGGTTAAGCGATCTAGCTGGTCAATTTGGTTATATTTAGAAATACATTGAATGAAAAATTTGAAATATTTTAACTAATTGATTTTCTCGCACTTCGAAAGATTTATCTTTGAAAATTCTTGACTAATTTTTAACCTTCTTTTAATTATTTAATTATTTCTTGTTACAAAAGCAAAACATTTTACTCGAATCCATTAGAGGTCGTTTAAGCTATCAATTAAGCGCGTTGTCTTTATGACTTGACTTTAAGTCATATCTTTTTATTTCATTTAACTTTTCCAAAGCGTAAAAGGCGCCTCGCGATTAGGGTCGCCCTTGTGGGCACGCAGTTGTTTTGGTTTTTGTATTAATTTAAAGCAGAAAATGTCACACTGATGCTCGTAAATCACGACGAATACGACCGTTCAGTCAGACATTATCACGTTCAAACGGCTGTGGCAGCCTTAAGTAAAGCGTACGCCTCGAGTAGAATGATAGAGTTTAACACATTTCACACACACACACACCCACACACACACAGATGCATATGCGCACACACACACACGTATGGAAAAGTAAACGATCTAAACTGAAAAATCAATTTTCATAAATTAAAGACGTGTCATTTCTTCGATTTTTAAAACCGTTTGAATTTAAGATCGTTTGTTGGTGTTTTCTTTCTTTTTTTTGTAAATTTTATTTTTAGTTTAATCAAGATTTGTATTCATCGTCGGGAGTGCAATTGGCTTCGTCTAGTGCGTCGGGAAGCTCACATTCGCCATGTAGTCCGATACTGCCGGCGGCGGTGGGTGCAAATGCGGCTGCAGTTGTGGCAGCAGCTGCTCAAAATACAGCTGCCGCTGCGGTAGCAGTTCAAGCCGCTAATCAGGCAGCGAGCTCCGCAACATCAGCGACACTACCGATGAGCGGTGGCGGTGTTGGAGGCGGTGGTGTCGTTGTTGGAAGTAGCACAGATAACGTCGCAATACAAAATAGAGCTCACACCAAAGAAGAGGATCTTGGTAACGTACGGAGCGAGGCCGATGGTAAGTAAAGATAGCATCATACCTAAAAATCTTCCAATATTTGGGGTAAAATTTATTGAAATTCAAACTTGTTGAAAATTTTAAGACATTCGAAGATCAAAGATTTATAATGATGAATATTGAAGGCGTGACTATTGAATTTCAATCAATTCAAATTTTCGATTCTTTGACTCTCAAAAAATGTGTTTGAATGTACAAAATTCCGCTTCCTGAATGTCTATAATGATTTAAAACGGAATCGCCTAAATTTTATGTTCTTTCGAATACTTCCGATTGATAATAAATTATAAAAATAATTGTTAATAAAATATTCGTTATAGCTCGTCTTGTGGCAACGCATCACAACGACTCTTCCTGCTCGTCAACACCTGAATCACCTCATCACACGCTCCCAACGACACAAACTAAAAGCCATCACATGGACGTTGGCACCCATTTGCATAGTCAGGGGAGAGCTCAATATTTATCAGCATCCTGCGTTGTTTTTACAAATTATTCGGGAGACACCGCTAGCGTCGTCGACGAACATTTCTCTAGAGCGCTTAATTTTAGTAATAAAGAAAGTAAAGGTATGAATTAACTATTACATAAACACTATTCTAATAATTATCGTTCATCATTAGCATCATGATTATCATAGTTATCAATAGTTAGTCTACTGTTAAGTCACGTATACGATTTTGCTTAAGTAAATCGCTTTGTCGTTTCCTTTGGCACCGTCATAACAAATACCAAATAAACTATTCGGAATTATATCGTGTTAATAAAAGCTAAAAATCTATTAAATTTGGTCGAATGTAAAATTGGAAATTGTTAAGATTGGCCCTACTGCATTCCAGATTTGTGATGCCCCCGAAACGCATTATTGTCACACACAAAAAACGACAATGTCTTCTACCTGCTTTGAATTGAAAAAATGTGAACATATTTATTTTCGTTTGACATTTTCATTGCATTTCTCACGCACACCTTCTTTTTGAAATTCGTGATTAAATTCGCATCTAGACACAATTAAAATTAGAAAGAGCTTTTTACTTTTATTTAAAACCAAAATATCTTCTAAATCGACTAAATCTGGCCGCGCGACAAAATCGTTTAACAGGTTAATAAAATAGCACTTATGCCGGTTTGGAATGTGAGTCGAGTGTTAGAAAAATAAACCGCAGAATTCTTTAAACAACGATGCAGATTTTTTTTTCGCTACTTAACGAGTGAGCGAGTTCGTTTGTTGTTGTTTTTGATCGGAGCAATATCCAAGAAATTGTTTAAGAATGTAGAACTTGTGCTACTGTTGGTAAAGGGGCAACGGGGACAACGGGGTAACGTGGCAAAGCGGCTGCTAGAGCGCAGAGTCAGATGTTAGCTAAATATTATCTAAAAACTTTTTATTGATGTCTGTAATCGCTTCTGGCTGGCTGACTGACTAATGATGATTACCAACGTTCGGTATTCGAAAGGCACGTAAGAGGATTTGCGTGTGGTCTCATTTTAAAGTCATTTTAAGTCACTCCTCATTAGAGAAATCAATATAAATTACGAGTAATCATCAGGCTCAATGATTATCCAAGTTATCGCTTTAGTCGACACTCCTGCGGGGTCCTCTTGCGTGCTACGGCCGCTCCTTCATTGAAACACCTTCAACGATTGTCGTCCTTCGATTGTCGACCTCACCCTCGCCCCGTGACCATTTCGTCTGGTATTTGTTTTACCTAATTCTGTCCTTACGCTATGATGCCTTTACGTCCATGCCCTCGTCCGTTCGTTCACCGTGCGTTGCCGCATTCGTCTATGCGCATATTGCGGTAGCTGCGGTTAATTAAGGAAACCGTTCGATTCTAATATTAAAAGCGTATTAAATTCCTCAAATTGTCACAATGCCGATCAGATAAAAAGGTGCACGTCCTACTCTGTGTGTTTACGTGCTGTAACTTTACATTTCTCTCGGAATTCCTTCCAAAAATAAGAATTCAAGAAAAAAAGGAGAGAAGGCTCTATGGCCGCGCTGCTTTGGTGCTACGACTGTGACGACGGCTGTTGTATGCCGTTCATTCGTACGTACGTCGTTCATTCGTTCGACTTTTGATTCTTATTATTATTCGTCTTGATCCGTTCTTCTTCTTCTCCTCCTCCTGCATCATCATTATCATCGTCGTCTTATTCTTTTGATTTTGTGACTTTCAAACAGTATTACTTGTACGCTATCATGACACGCGGCATTTAAGCGAAAAGAGGCACATCACCGATTCAAAAAGCATCACTTCATTTGCAACATCCAAGCAGACACCATCAGAATTAATTTATAGGATACTTTTTCAAGAATCGAGAAAGGAATGTTGCGTTCAATGGATTCATATGAAAAGAAAGACTCGTGTCTCTTTTGCCCAAGGCGCATTCTTTAGCGGTGCGGCGCGGTGTACTGATAAAACACTTGGATGCCTCTCTGCTATTTTCGGAAGCTGCGTTCCATCTTCTTCATGCGAATTCAAAAACTTGTAAATCCATACATGCTCTCCTCACATCAAACGCACATATCCTTGTGCGATGTTTAGGCCAATATTCTCTAGTATTGATCCCATACAGGCCTGGGAGAGAGGGTGGTACCATGACTCAACTGATCTGAAGATAGCTGACATACAAGTATCTGATAACATCAATACCTGTGTTTGTTCTTCACATTACGCATCGTGTAAATTGATTATTTGACATGCATACGCGTTTACACAATACAATCTTTCAATAAAAGACTTCGCAGTCAGGGTTTGCATTTGCGTTTTTGCGCGTTTCAAGCATCTGCAGAAGTTGTAGGACATTTCTAACAGGTGAACACCAAATCGCCTGTGAGAGCGATGCGACTCGACTTCCGATTATTGCTCAAATGCTTAAAAATTGTTTTCACAACATACTCACTTCTCCAGGTGGGTTCAGGTGGTTCAGCAACTACGAGCGACCGGCCATGTTTGCGACAAGACGCAATGAAACTTCAAAGGAAATGTATTTAAGAAACAGGAATTCAAGTCGCTACTGCTATGGCTGTTGTCATTGTTGTTGTCTCACGTACTAGTTGAGAGGTAGTTTTAATAGCTTTGCCTCTGCAAATACCGTCGCAAACATGAAGTCGAGAGCAATGAAGTTATCTACTTCTAGTATAAAAATCCATTGGACAAATGCAATGTTTTCCGTGCGTGTAAATGCGACGAAATGGTTTATAGATACGCGTGAATGACGTAGGCGAGTGGAAGGGTGGGGGAGGGCGGAGGTGGGCTGGTGAGATGTTGAAAGAGTACGCAATTTAATTATTTATCAATAACATCATGATGGAGATTGTGCTGTACACGCTCGAAAGCTTTGAATACTAATATGTTTTAATAAAATCAAGATAAAAACGATTTAATAGATGCAGATATAAAAATAAACGTGATAATAATGATGTTCGGTGCGCTCATTAAAATAAAAATTCCTGCTGCTTATTTAGAGAATTAAAATGAAGAAAAACGGTCCCTTTTACACCCTACAAACGAAAGTAGAAGCGTATTTTCGTGTGAGATTTCAAAAGCTTAAATGTTTCGAATCAAATTCAGGCACTGAATCCGACTTGGCCCTGTCCGTCCGTTTGTCATTCTGGAGAAATCTTGATTTCGGAACAACGAATGAAATCCTATGGATGACTGTTTGACATAGGCGTGATTCACCCACTGCCGGCAGAAGTTATAAATGCAGAAGAATAAATAAAGGCATCGACATTAAATTTTGTGAAAATGTTCCAAGATATTGAAATATAAAACCAGCCTTACGCCTCCTTTTGAAAGCTAGTATGAAATGCTTTCTACTTAAGGATGGTTTTCTAAGAATTGAGATTGAATTTAGGACTAACATTTCATTACGATTTATCGAGGAACCACCTTCACCTTCACGTCTCGTTTCGTCTCTTCGCGTTGCTTCCCAAATGTTTGGCACTACTAGGGATGACGTGTTGGTAAATATAGCTGCGTCAAATCAAATTAGAGGGCGTCTAGAAGAGGCGAGACAAGATGATGGAGTGAATCTTGGACTAAACGTATTCAAAGCACAACTCAAATTAAAAGTTCTAAGCAAATGGACATAAACTACACGCTGCGAATTTTAATCAATCCATTAATTTTTTAAAACTGTGTAAGGTATATAAATTTCGTCTAGGCCAAAATTAGTCTTTCGAATTTTTTTTTTGAACTTCATATTTAAATCCTGAATTTAAAAGTATCACACTATCAATTAATCCTATTTTACCTAGCGAGCGATTACGTCACAGGCTTGTGAGGATCGTTTAATTCAAAGTTGTCTCCTTGCCAAGCCTTGACAATTTTCATTATAATAAATTTTAATTTTCTTCATCACCTCAATTTTATTTGAATTATATTTCTTTTCTGTAGAATCCTGCAATCCAATGACGGCAAGAAATTTTCCGCCCTCGTTTTGGAACAGTAACTACGTTCATCCCTTACCCGCACCCGCGCATCCACAGGTAGGTGAACGAATAAGCAAGCAATTAACTCCTTCGTTTTATTACCAATCATTCGATTGTTGCGATGGCGGTGGTGGTGGTGGTGGTTGGTTGGCGGCATTCTTGTTCTTTTGTTTGTTCGTTCGGATCAAATGAGTCACTCCTTAGAATCCGTTTCTAAATTTGTTTTCTTATGATTCTTTTTTGGTTTTGGCAGGTTAGTGAATTGTATGCATCGGACGGTGGCTATGCAGCTGATCCCTGGGTACCTCATGCCGCCCACTATGGTTCATATGCTCACGCCGCTCATGCGCATGCAGCACACGCTCACGCCTACCACCACAATATGGCGCAATACGGAAGTCTATTACGGCTGCCTCAGCAATACGGTCACGGTTCCAGGTGAGACCAACGTGAAAACAATATCTACACGTTTTACTCGTTAGAACCCGTTCGGGTTTTCTTTAAAGGTTCTCCCTTTCTCTCTCTCCCTATCTCTCGGTATAACTCTATTTCTCTCTTACTCTACCTCACACCATCTTTTTATTTCTTTCTATTGCTTTTTCATTTTCGTGCAGACTTCATCACGACCAACAGACTGCGCATGCCCTGGAAAGTGCGGCGGCATATTCCAGCTATCCAACAATGGCAGGTTAGTTGTAGAGACGCAAGTACTCGTATATATATTTTTTTTCTTTAACCAGGCGCTCATAATTCCTGCGAAAAAACTTCATTTATAGTCGAGCGTAAAACCAGAAATTTATAATTTTTTCCTTCAACATTTTAAATGATTTTCAAAGAATTAAAATTTAAAAGCTTCAATATATTTCCTCCTTTTTTTCTTCCGACTCTTGCAGGCTTGGAGGCACAAGTCCAGGAATCATCAAAAGACCTCTACTGGTTCTAACGATGTTTAATGGAATCTCGTCTTCAGTTTTCAGTCGTGGATGTTTTCCATGATAGTGAAGGACTCACTAAGGATGCTTGCATAATCAGCCATAGCCAACAGTACATGATTTTCTAATATTCAAAGATACAGTTGTAGATATGATAATTCATTTTTGCGAGTGTGTGTGTCTGCATGGTATTGTGTATACTATATAAAATGAGTTCACAGTGATTTTCCTTAATTTTTGTAATGATTTTCAATTTTAAACATATCCAGCAATAGAAGAATTATTTGCAATTTTCAAAAGGTAAAACCATATAAAAACCCACTGCAGTAGAATTTATTTAGCGAATAATGATAACGTTAATAATCGATCGATCAAAGTACAAGTGGATTAGAACAACTATTTCTCCTTTATATTTATGAATATATATAAATATATATATAAATACTATATGTTCCAACCCCGCGATTTATGATTTGTATCGTGTATGATTTTAAGGATGGTATGAATACTTAATTTTTAATTTATCCTCAGGCTGTTAAGTTTTAAATGTATTTGTATGTATGTAATTAGTGTATGTGTACGCGCTTGTATGTAGTAGTTCTCTTAAGCTAATAAATTCTCAACGAAATGTAAAAAAAGTAAAATAAATTAAATAATCCCCAATAAAATTATGATTATGAAAATATAGAAAAATTATTCTTTATAATAATTCTTAATAATTCTATGATACTGAATATGATTTCAGTCAGGAAACGTACTTATTATGATACTAAAAAATGACGATGATGATGATGGTAAGGGAGAAGAAGGTCATAAGAATGATGATCGATTTTTTGTTATGGTTCTCAACATTTTTGTCTCCGAAAACGAGTTGAGTTCTGAAAATGCGTGATTTAGATCTTCTCCGAGACGGTTTGGCATTTAGGGATAATAATGTTTAAAGTTAAAATGGCATAAAATTAATTATAAATTTACTACCAGTTTTTTTAAAGTAGAGGATGTTCCTAGTAACGTGTTTTGATGAAATGAGATTGGATTTCATTCCAAGCGGATTCTTGAGATATTTAATTTTCAAAAAAGGCATAGAGGAATAAATAAAGTGTTCACGTCAGTTTTGGAAATATTTGTTAAAATTTACAATTCTCTAAACGATTATAAATTTACACAAAATTTGCAGTTTTCAAAACTTATTAGCGCTTATAACTCGTAAACTAAGAAGAACTATAACTCGAAAACTATGAGTATTACTTATTACTTTTTTCAGTTTTTCAAAATTATGCATATGTGAAAGTGATAACAAGGAATGGAAGTATTTGAAAATGTCTGTTTTTAGTCCTTCAAAACCATTACTAATAGTTAATGCTATTAATGAGTGCAGTAATAATGAATAAAGTTCTTTAAATTTGAAAAGAAATTTTATATATAAAACAAGTTCATCGATTACTCTTAAATTGATATGTCTCAAACAACGGGGTTGTGAGTATGATAATTTATGTTAAAATTCAGTTTTCGGGATACTGACCCCAACATCCCCAACGACTCGCAACCAGCCGTTCGCAACAACGAAAAAGAATTACTGAAAACTATCACAAGGTAACACTTTCTTTCTATACGGATAAACACCAAATTGCGTCGCGGTGCAGAGAATGAAATATTTATTCGTAGCCATGAGCCAAGATCTGTCGCCTTGTCGATCGACACATTGACGATCATATTTCATGAAACAAACGAGAGAGTATTCCCTACGACGGCAGTGCCGTTGAAATGTCGCACGATGTTGCGCAGACGCTTGATGTACCGGACGAACTTGGCGGTGACGCACAATACCTATAGTAGCGCAGCCAGTGAACATTTGGTCATTTATTCATGAATAAAACATGAAACCATCATGTTCAGGATCTGTATTTATTACTTCGGGGCACGCGGCGAAGAGGAGCCATCCGAAATGTGCCCCCCACAAGAGTGGGCCATTCTGTCAAAATCATGATAACTGTCTCCAAGGCATGCTTGCGGCAGCGGTTCATAAATTAATAGGGGTAACTAAGAATTGAATGAATTTTTTCAAAAAATGAATATTTTATATCGACGCGTTATGATAAGACAAAAAATGGTGGGGTGAATCACACAGACCAAATCGATTTTGTATTAGCGGTAGAGATCTTTAGCCGTAGTCATTTAAGTATAAAAACACGAACAACTGGACCGAACAATTACGTATGCGATTGCGAGTGTGACTATGAAGAAGGGCACAATCGACGGATTGACGATCTGTGCCATCCATTACGCCGTCGTTACGTTGTCGTCACCGATATTGATCGTCGTCGTAGTATCCTTTCGCGTTATCATTCTATTCCGAAGAATACCAACTTATGGACAAAGCCGGAAACGTGGCATTAGCATAAAAATGCAGTTTTTATATGGCAGGCTACAATACCGGAGAGAGAACCCGCTCGTTCGGTGTCTCGAACAACTGACGCACGTAAGCTCGGCGACGCACTAGCAAGGTCCTCGCCAACAAATGCACTTGTCTTAAAGGTGTCCATTGTTACTCAAAGCAGACTGAATTTTATGGCTTTTTAATAATTTCGTTTATCGAGACGAATGTTGTCAGGTTACATGCGTTAAATGCATTCGTGAGATATATTGATCGACGATTTTGACGCATGTACATTTTTGTATGTATGTGCTTTTATTATTTACATTTACTCTCCTACCCATCTTGCCGTTTGTGAGAGATCGTCATGATCGGTAAGTGTCGATTGTCTTCTATTCCGGCAGCTGAAGTCGCACGTCTTATTCTGCATTTTCAGCGTTTTGTCGAGACATTTGTAATTTTTGATGACATTTCTTTCTGTCGAGGTTTTCAACGCTTTTCTATAATAGTTTGTTGTCATTTACTGGTAGTTTTCGTTCATAAACATCGCGGAATAATAGAGATAATTTTTACGTTCAAATTGCAAAACAAGATTCTGAAGAAAAGATCGAGATTAGTTAAGTCGAGAAAATGTTTTTGGAAACATCAATGTTTGTTCGATATGGATGATATCTTTAATTGATCCTTTGACATTCAAACAGTGGCAATTTTTTAAGTTTAGTCCAAGCTTTTCAGCAAGTATCGAGCTTCCATTCGAAGCTATATTTCAATCACTCTTGCTGATGATTAGTGAATATCAATCACCCTACTGGATGGCTACTGAATAGGTTATAATTCGCCATTAAATATATTACACCAATTGATAATTAAAATTTCATTAAAAAACTAATTTCAGAAAACAATAATAAAATAAACAATAAAAATATAATTAACACTTAGAAACTGCTTACATTTCCCAAAAGTAAGATGCGTCATGAGGATGCGTCGATGTCCGTTCGGGGAAGCGAAGCTAGCGGCTTATCTTTTGATTTGGTTTTCACAATTTTTTTTCTTTAAAAAACATTTTCAAATTCATTTATAAAATATTTGACATAAAGACTAGCAAACAGAAGCAACAGAAGCAACAGAAGCAACCGATACTTCAACACAGACGACCAAGAGCTCAACGCTCGAAAGCAGACAAATAAATCATAGCCAAACCGTGTTGAGCACGATACCCAAATTTAAGTGTTGGGAAGTGCTACGAGTGTGTTGTTGAGAAGCAAGAGCAAGAGGCTGACTGTTAGACCGTAAGACGTGTTTTGTTGGCAATGGAGCGCAGCAACTCCTTTGATAAAGTTCAATACACAGTAGCCGGAATAGCGGGAGCACCCGCCCCGGTTTGCTTGAAACATGTGCTCGAAATATGTTTTATTTCCTTAATGGGAATTGATTTTGTTATTTGGCATCGAGGATCATTGACATATGCATTTGCATCCGCGCCTTATTGTGGCACCAACGCATATCGAACACTACAGGACCATTGTCATAGAGATGGCCTTCTCCTCTGTCTCTCTCTCTTTCCCTATCACACTCTCTCACACACTATCATAAACCACAACTCAATTCAGTCAATTCGAGTATGAGAAAAACAACGTAAGTTTTTGCTAACGCAATTTCGTGAGCAATAAAACTATTCCCCGCACCTACGTTGATATACAAAGAAGAAGAAGAAGAAGGAGCAAATAATTTCTTACAAAAGAATTTTTAACTGCCTCCTTTGACGTTTTTTTCGTTTACCGTAAAGGCAAGAAAATCAACTGCGTTCCAATCCTTCCTTCCTTTCTATCTTCCTTCATTCGTTCGTTCATTCTTCTTCTTATTCTTTATCTTCTTTCCTTTTGCGTTTGTGGCGCCCGTAGCGCCGACAACACTCATTTTAAAACTTTCTTTGCTTTCAAAATCGAAAACGACTTGGGTAAGCGAAAGTAGGTGGTGGTGGGAGAGGTTCGACTGTATTGCTTTGAAGTGAATTGCGAGCATTGGGCTTTTGTGGCTGAAATTCGGGTTGATTTGACTCAAGCAGTTACCAAGGCGGCCGAATACACTTAATTTGTTCATAATGAGCAAATAATTGAAGACGATAAACTTTAGTAAATGTGAAAATTCGGTCTTGGGGAGAACGATGGCGATTGTATTTTGGTCTGTCGTTAGTGAAAAGCTGAAAGGATACGCATGACCGCATAAACCCCTTTTCATTTCAATCTATTCGAGAGGTTTTGTTGGTCCTACTTTTTTCTTTGGAAATTCTCTAAATTATTAACCGGGCTTAAGAATGTTTTGTGAAAATCTCAAGAAAATTGATTTTTTCAAGGCATGTCGCTCGGATGCTATAGCAATTTTAGCACAATATTTAAATAAGCTCGAGCAATGAACTGCCAAGGAATACCCTCCCAGTCTTTAATGTTTGAATGCCGTAGAGGATGTAGCAATATTAGTTTATATGATAAAGCTTTTGTGAGCGTGGTTAACTCCAATGCTTCTTAGAGGACTTATTTCATTCCCACGTGACTTTAATTATAGGAAGTGTCTTTAATTATAGGAAATAAATTTCTTCGCATATATCGTTTTAAATAAACAGCCAACTCATCTTTTTGAATAGCATTTACTACTATTTGTTTTATGAGAATAAAATTTTTAGTAAAGCCAAAAATTGAATGAAAATTAATAATAAAGATTAGATGCCGTTTCTCGAATGCGTTGCGAAAAATCCTAATGTGAATTAATTTTCTTTTAATTTAAAAAGTTCTTGCACTTAAACGTTCCCGAAAGACCAAATACGAATTTTTGAAAACTCAGTTTTCGAATTAAATTAAGTATTCATGTTATAAATATAATAAATTATATATTATAAATTATATATTTTCAAATTTGAAGAACGAATTTCAGTTGCAATTTACTGGTTGCGGAATTTTGTTGTTTCAACATCTTTCTTTCGTGACTTTTTAAGTCGTCTGGGGTTTTCCCATACGGGATTTAGTCGCACTTAGTATTTAGTATTTGTTCTTAAAAAACTAAATATTCAAAAATAAATATCGAATTTTTATAGTTTTTATATTTGTCGATTCCATTGATTTAATTTAATCGATCCTTTTACTCTTTTTGTTTATCATTTTCAGTTCTGAGAGCTAAATTTTTTATGCATTGATTTAAGAATTGGTGGGGTGCATTTTTGGTTAGTTTCAAATTTCAAAATTCTTTAATAAATGCTATCTGTTAAAAAGATAAACTTGCAGTAAAATCTCGGATGGCTTTGTAGAAAATTTTATTAAGTGCAGTAACCCATCCTACCGACCTAACTTTACAGCACTTTGTCCACGGTTTCGATCGCCATCTTAGCCATTGTTGGTGGTTTTGGTAACTAATTCGTCAATAGAGCGTAAAGTTTTTAGACTGTCAACACTATAAGAGAACAATAGAACGTGGTTAAGGGATGTTACTGTTAAATTTGTATAAGTAAAACATAATCATTCCGACTCCTTTCTACCCACATTTTTATTATTATTTGGACAGAAACCAGAATTTATTAAACAGGAAAAGATATTAGTCAAACCTGAATTAAAACTAATATAACGCTTATAAAATTGCCATCATTTTGAGCTTTGCATCATTTCGAAACTGTTATAAATTTTAGATTTTACAGAAAATTAAATTCCAACAAATTCATTTAAAAAAAGGTCCCCGAATTTCTCATGCTTCCAATTTCTTTATCTTTTAATTTATTTATTTAATTGGACATTTGTAGATTATTCACCTCAAATGTAATTCGACGAGCATGCACCTGCTTGCAATTTCATCGATTGCAAAACAGAGTTTCATTTTGAAAGGCTTTCTCATGCATTATTTCATTCACACTCGCACACACTCACCATTAATTTTCTCTTTAAAAGTTCGCAATAAATTCAAAGTTGCCCATTAGGAAATTTAAATCGATTACTTGCAAAAACGTCTATTTTTTAACACTAATAACAAAGTGATTTCTATAAAAATCTCATCACATTCATTTCTTCATTATCGCCATAAATAATTCGAAAGAATGGCTATGCATAAAACGCATGTTTATGCGTATGTGTAGGCGGGTGTGCATGCTATAAGTCCCCGCCCAAATGGCAACTTTCCAGTTTCTGCTAGAAGGGCATACCCACACACACGCACACTATCGTCCAAAGGCGGTTTTGTTCTGTGAGAGAGCGGGGTAGGTATATTTACGTTCTACCCACACCACAATCCATTCATTCCCAGGACTGAACTCCCCACAAGCAAGTGCGTTACGTGTAGTGTATGAATGTGTGCATAGTGGTGCATATATATTTACTTTTATCTTTAAAAATTTTACGGAATTTTGTACAGTATAGACACATTATTCCCATACAAATTTTTCTTCTTAATAAAAGACAATTCCAAAAAAGAAAGGAAAAGTCTTTAATTTAAAAAATTTAACGCTTAAAAACAAATTTTATAGACACAGCTTTATTCTTTTAACATTTTCAGGAATATCATTTGGGAATAAATTATGATTGGATTGTCTTTTGACTTAATAAAAAGTCATAATTAAAATTATTATCTCAACTTTATGCGTGTTCGTGTTTATACACGAAGCTACACTACTCGATTGTACTACTCGATTATACTAAGACTTTATTAAGTCTTTTGACTTAATAAAAAGTCATAATTAAAATTATTATCTCAACTTTATGCGTGTTCGTGTTTATACACGAAGCTACACTACTCGATTGTACTACTCGATTATACTACTCGATTATGCTACTCGATATACTACTCGATTATACTACTCGATTATACTACACGATTATACTACTCGATTATACTGCTCGATTATACTACTCAATATACTACTCGATTATACTACTCGATCATACTACTCGTATATACTACTCGATTGTACTACTCGATATACTATTTGATTATACTACTCGATTATACTACCCTCTTGCAGAGAAAATTAATTTTGCTCATTTGAAAGGCGAAAAGGACGCTTTTATAGGTCTAGAAACTTCAAAAAGAAATTTGATTTTTAAATTATTTTGAATTATTTTTAATTATTCAAACTGAAATATGGATTATTTGGATTTATGTTCATCCCTTTCTTTAGTAAATTTCAGTACTATGTAAAAATCCTGACCGTGGAATTACGCATTCACTCCTCGGTGTCACACATTTTAGTTTTTATTAATTTTTTGCGGTCTTAAAACACATCGGAAGAGTTGAGTAGAATTCTCGCAGCTTTAAATTATCAAAATGCTTTAGTTTTTGAGCGGAATTAATCTGCTGAGAGCGTAAGCTTCTTCTTATGACTTTGACCGATTTTATGCCCAAGTCCTGAAGTCGATCCTTTGGGTATTTTGACGGGTATGTTGTCCCACTTGTGCAAGAATGTTCAATATTGAAAATATTCCAGATTCAACTCCATAGAAGAGATGATCATTAATAACTAAGTAGTTCTCAGGCAGTGATAGCCTATACGACGCTTTGTGGTGGGGTCAAAATTGCGATAAATTTTTTTGAAACATTTTTATTAGCTGATCGTTTTTTAAATTCGCCACCAATAATCTCTTAGCCTCTGCTGGCGTTCTGATGTTTTCGGATCGCGAATAAATATTTGAGATTATTTTAAATAGAAAATTGATTTGTTCGTATTTGAAAGACCAATAAAATATTCCTCTTGCAAGATTTTCAACTAGTATTTTCTTTTCATAATCGAAACAACGCCTATTTATTTTTGCCTTTAATTTTGTCGCTATTAAGAAGCATTATCTTGATAACAAATCACGTGAATCCTGCTCAGGCATGTTTTTGGATAAGTTTAAGGATATTAGGAAAGTTTCACAAAGAATTTTTCTATTGACCACGGAAAATCAGTATCAGAGTGTTTTTAATAAAAATGTTGAGTATTCTTAAGATCGCATAAGCAGAATGTCGAAAATCACTTAAAGGAATTATCAATATCAAATTAATGCGCGATACTGATCGAATTGAAGGGCTTTCCAAAAAGAGCGGGTCGATTTTGAAATGGAATGAAACAAGCTGTGTGTGAGGTATTAACGAAAATTTTATGCATTTATGTCATTATGTATGGAATATGATATCGTTCAAATGTCCGCCGAGGCTTGGCACCGTGGAACCGATCCGAGAGGTCCAATTTTCCATGACTCTGGGCTATGTTGATCTTCGTGGACAATTCACGTTACCTCCACCAGAGATAACCATACCTGCAAATCGTTCATGCAGAATGACCATCGTGACGTTCGCTGCGTAGCTCGTAGCGCCGTCTTGCTGGAACCATATGTCGCCTACGTCCTTATCGCTCAATTTGTCGTCGGTCGATTTGTCGTTTTGGAAAAAGTAGAGACCAATAACGCCGCCGGCCCAAAATCCGCATCAAACAATAACTTTTTGTGGATGCATTGCCATCTGGTGACCCTCGTGTGGACCCACCTGGTGACGACCTGTTTTGCTTGTTCACATATGCATTCATCCAACAATTCGCTAAAGCGCATTTGCTCCTTGTCGCTAAGATGATTTTTCGCCCAAAATTGGGTCGAAACGAACACTAATTTTGATAGTAAAGTTATTATCATTTGGGCACGCTACTCAACAGTGTCATTTGCCATGATGATTTGCCATTACTGACTGAATTACGAACGCCAGATTTAGACTGTCAAAATCTCTCGGTTTTATTGAAAACCCTTTAGAAGAGACCACAGCAGTTTCACGGATTTTTAAGGAGTTAAACCATTCTTGAAACCTCTTAGAATCATATTATCAGAGGCGCAGTACATCTTTCTTTCGTGAAGACTTTTAGAAGTCATTTCGGAGCCCTTTCGAATACTCTTACGACCCAATCGTAGCAAAATTGGCCTTAGTGATCCAATTATATCATCTTGTTCTTTAGCATAAAATCTTGTTTTACGTCATCGTTTTTACCCTCAACGCATCTTAAAGGGTGGCCAACAAGTATTTCCTTTTGAATTCAATATAATATTTATTGATAGAGAATTTTTCGCATCTCCGATACTTTCTCAATTCCATTCCAATTTCATTATTTGAGAATTTGTTCATTTTTTTCAAGAAAAGATTAATAAATCATTTTCATCTTCGTGATTTGCTTAGTAACGGAAAATGCGTTAACTTGCTTTGATACTAAAAGGACCAAAATGGCTGAGTTAGTTCGAATCGCGTTCATCCCACTGGAAACAATCAATGGAGTCAAAGAATCATTCAGTCAACAAACGCGACGTTCGGAAAACCAACCGACGGCAAGGAATTCATTACAAATAAACCGCGACAAATTGAAATAATGAAAACGACTCTCAAGAATTTCTTTGAAGATTTTCGCCTTTTTTTCTTGCTTTTGTTGACATTTTCCATTTCGGGCACTTGACCCGTTAAATATGAACGTTGCGTTTAAGCAAAACAACAGGATGCCTTTTTTCACGCGAAAAAAAAACAAAGTTAAAAATTTCTTTAATTAGAAATATTAAAACGTTATTTATGGGAAAGCTAAATTATTAAAATTTATACTAGAGGAATAATATTTTCTGCGAGGTTTAAGGGAAATATGTACAAATCTTCATCGAGTAAAGTCCTTCGAAAAGGATGTCAGTGATTGGGTTTATTTATTGAGAGTATTAAATTGAATCGCTTTGGAATATGAATTGTTTAAATGTATGCGATTAAATGTTTATTAGCATGTCCTGAGAATTTAGGAAGACAAATTTGGCTAAGACTAAACTGATATGTTTTTAATTAATAACAAAATTATGTGACACCAATATATTATTGTGTTATCTCATTAGGTTATGGAGATATCATCAAACCTTTTGCACTTTCTCTGCGCAAGAGTTTCGTTTAAAGATAAATTTTTCTACTTTCTTTTTTTTTGCTACAATTTAAAAAAAAAATATTATATGAATTTCTGTAAAATCAAGACACAAAGCAAACGATTATTACTCTTGTTTTACATGAGATGTTTTGCAGAATGAATTTAACTTGAAAACATTTCCATAGAAAATGTGCCGCACATAGATCGTGAATATGAAAAAGCGTATGGGAATCAGCGTATGAAAATTTAAAAAAAAGAATAATCTAGATCAATATTTGTCAAATTTTAAATAGAATTAATATTTTTGCAAAACACAAAAGAAAAACCTTAAACAGCGATAAAGTTTCTTTCAGAAGAAAAAAGTTTTATATGAATTTTTTGAAATGAATCTCAACTAATTTAATTGTGTTTTAGTTGATCGAGAAAATTTAAGAAAATTATCTCAACCATATGATTTTCTCTTATGGGAAATGGATTTTCACCACACGCTCCGCAAAAAATGCTGCATAAGCCTTAACTTCATACAAAGCAAACAGTCGAGAGATATTGATATGAACGTTACAACATAATGAACTGCACATCCTACCTGCCTTCGAGACAAATGTTCTTGAATAATCGTAGAATCGGAGAATTCTTTATCAGAAGCCGTAAAAACGCAGTCCACTGCGCGACTGCTGCAATCGGTAGTTTTTCTCACAGATCGCAAACGGAGGCACGACAGCCCCAGCGGCGCGTTAAATTGCCCCGAGAAAAATCGCAAATCGCTTCAAACAGCCAGCCTGCCAATGCCAGGTTTTGTGCGATGCGGTCGGCACGATTGTAAAATGCTTTTAAGTTTTTCTTGGTAAATCAACAGCTTGTTATTATATAGTTGCTTCTCTTCCACAACTTGTCAGACAAGTGAATTTGTAGTAAACAAAAACAAAAACAAAACAAAAAGAAGCAAACGAAAAACAATAACAAAAATCAACACGTCGAGTCGAAATTTCATCGCAGACCAAAAATGTTCGCTTTCCTATCGCCGAGATCCTCGAAAAAATTGACTAATGGCAAGAGGAGTGTTGTAACTGCCAGAAGGAGCATGGCTCCAATGGCGGGGTGAAGAGAGAAAGGAGTATAAGCTTGACGGAGTGAATCGCGGAATTGTAAGTACGTATCCCGAAAGTCGTTCAAAGCGCGGGCGCAGCACATTTGTGGATAACGATTGATATCGGCGACAGAAAATCTGTGGCCAGAGATCTGTGGCCTCTTAAAGCAAATTGCGTGTGACTGAAGGACCTTTTTCCATTTAGTTCGAAACAATGTAACTGCGCGCAACGCGCAGCAAAGCAGCTTACAACAAAATGTTGTGCGTTGTTATTGGATTTAATATAGTTTTGAATATATGTTGTATAAATAATAGTATCGTAATTTAATAAAACTATTCTTTTTGATTTATTTCAAGCAATGATTCTTACGATATATAAGGATTCAATTTAATCGAAACGCGACCAAAGGTCGCCTTGCATGTGTATACTTACAGGATAATCATTCTTTGTTAATCCTTGGCCCTTTCATTGGGTCATCCAGATTAAACGAGGTCCAGCAAAAGATATGTACAGAATACAAGCCACCTGAACCAGCTTAAATCATCAATTTCTCGAAGTACAAAAGGCAAAAAACTGACGTATGACGAGATGCTCTTGTACAAAATTCCACGCCGGCAAATGACCGCCGCGGTGCGCCGTCGGTCAGCTGCAGACGGAGTGCATCGCACACAAAAAAGCGGCTTCTTTAGAAGACGGAAAGAATGCTAGAAATACCAAACAAGAAATCATTTTAAATTAATTTTAGCTCTTCGTGACGTGGCGGTCACTGGAACAGGATATTAACTGAAACGTGATGGTGCTTTAGGTTCTTCCGATTGGGCTATGCGTACGCATACATGAGGAGGATTGAGGAAGGGCGCTAGGGAATATTTTTCGCACAATAAATAAATGGCACACCATCTTCACTTCACCGACATAACTCATAAATCGAATTTGATCACATTCTAAATTATAATTTTCTGCGATTATTTAAAAAGTCGTTAAAGCAATCATTTATAATTCTTTTAATTTTTTAATAAATTTTAAATGAAATTCTTTGAAAGCTTCTTTTAAAGAATAAATAAATAAATATTGCTCTGAAACAATTTTAAGAGAAATGGGTCTGAAGGAAGATAATTAAAATCGATTCTAGGTCATCAAATTGAGAAGTTTTTACTAAAACTAATTTTTATAATTTCCTAATATTTCTGAGAGTTATTTAGACAAAAATATGATAAGTCGTCTTAATTCACAATTTTTATTTCACCACAAAAATTTGTTAAAGATTCTCAAAAATTCTTATTTAGTTTGTAGTTTAAAAAAGTTGTAGAATCAAATCCGATATTTTTACTAAATAACATTTCTTTAAACAAAATCATCTAAATCACCAAATTTTCAATTTGCCTAATTCACAAAATTGAGAACATTAGTGCTAAGTAAAACGAATTTATTGATCTAACTGACATAAGGAATTATTTGTGACTACCTTCCAATGACGAAAGTGATAGATATAATTCTTGGCGCGGCCGATGGCCGTCATACGTGTAAGCACAATATAGCAAACTGATGATTCCAAACGATGCGCCGGTCACCATCGGTTTGGGGCAAAGCCGCTTGTTTTCTTACCGAGACTTTTTATGACTAACGCGACCGAAAGTCGCTTATTCAGGCGCTTTATTATTTATATACATTCAATTAATCTGTTAATACGGAAATTCAAAAATCCGTAATATGTCTTCCTTCGTTTCTCTTTTTACCTGCACGAAGAGGTGAAAGGGTGAATAGTTTATGCTTCCTAATTTTAATTACTAAATTCATTTAAATTTTTTAGTTTTAATTCCTAAAACGAAACTGATATATTTGCTTAGCTTTGGCGATGATTTCTTTCAGAAGAAAAAAGTTTTATATGAATTTTTTGAAATGAATCTCAACTAATTTAATTGTGTTTTAGTTGATCGAGAAAATTTAAGAAAATTATCTCAACCATATGATTTTCTCTTATGGGAAATGGATTTTCACCACACGCTCCGCAAAAAATGCTGCATAAGCCTTAACTTCATACAAAGCAAACAGTCGAGAGATATTGATATGAACGTTACAACATAATGAACTGCACATCCTACCTGCCTTCGAGACAAATGTTCTTGAATAATCGTAGAATCGGAGAATTCTTTATCAGAAGCCGTAAAAACGCAGTCCACTGCGCGACTGCTGCAATCGGTAGTTTTTCTCACAGATCGCAAACGGAGGCACGACAGCCCCAGCGGCGCGTTAAATTGCCCCGAGAAAAATCGCAAATCGCTTCAAACAGCCAGCCTGCCAATGCCAGGTTTTGTGCGATGCGGTCGGCACGATTGTAAAATGCTTTTAAGTTTTTCTTGGTAAATCAACAGCTTGTTATTATATAGTTGCTTCTCTTCCACAACTTGTCAGACAAGTGAATTTGTAGTAAACAAATTTTCAATTTGCCTAATTCACAAAATTGAGAACATTAGTGCTAAGTAAAACGAATTTATTGATCTAACTGACATAAGGAATTATTTGTGACTACCTTCCAATGACGAAAGTGATAGATATAATTCTTGGCGCGGCCGATGGCCGTCATACGTGTAAGCACAATATAGCAAACTGATGATTCCAAACGATGCGCCGGTCACCATCGGTTTGGGGCAAAGCCGCTTGTTTTCTTACCGAGACTTTTTATGACTAACGCGACCGAAAGTCGCTTATTCAGGCGCTTTATTATTTATATACATTCAATTAATCTGTTAATACGGAAATTCAAAAATCCGTAATATGTCTTCCTTCGTTTCTCTTTTTACCTGCACGAAGAGGTGAAAGGGTGAATAGTTTATGCTTCCTAATTTTAATTACTAAATTCATTTAAATTTTTTAGTTTTAATTCCTAAAACGAAACTGATATATTTGCTTAGCTTTGGCGATGATTTCATCTACATAAATTTCAAATTAACCAATGAGTAATTGATTTATAGAATTTCTCGAATTGGTTTCCGTGAAAAGTTAAAGTTTACAAATTCTTAAATTAATAAAATTCATAATAGTTTATTATATATTTAAAAGTGCTTCGAAGAAGTGACTTAGTAATAAAAGCAATAATAATATCTGATTTCTCCCTGACCTTACCAGGAGTCAGGTCTCATTAAATTCAAAGAGATCTCACAATACTTTTGTAAACAGTGCCCAATTTTCAGCTTTCCGAGCCGATTTTAAACACGTCAATGCCGTGATTTTCTGCGAGATATATGAGAAGATGAGTGTTATTTATGAACAATTTCAATATTAATTATATCCTCGTTTTGAAATCGTACTTCGTTTCAAATGTTTCGCCTCATTCAAGGAAGGGCACTGAAGTGTGGTGGGGGTTTCCCGTTAAAGCGAAAGCAGAAATAAAGAAATGGGAGATAGGATATTTTTGGTAGAAAAATATTAAAATGTTTTTCCTGTTTTTTGCTTTGTTTTTGTCTAATTATTCCCATACAATTTTGGAATAAAATGCGAAAATGAAGCAAGGTGGCTTTTCGGTAGAGACGAGATTAAATTAAGAAGAACACTTTACATTTGTTAGTAGTTGTTAGGAAGAGGTGTGGAAAACAAAACAGTAATAGTATTGCGCCAGAGTTCTTTGATAAATTATGACAATTATTATTGCTCAGCGGCAGAAATAGAAGTTTCACACCTTCCACCCAAAACTTGCCAAGCAAAAATATCCTACCGCGTCACCAAAAAAATCATTGTCTTGCATTGTTTTGTCTTAATTTAATAACGAATTACTTTTTCTGGAATAGTTTTTGTCTTTCGAAACACACATAAATCATAATAATTAATTAATTAAATAAATAAATATTTTACAAACAAATAAAATGCAAAACAAGAAAAAACATCAACGGCGTGAAAATGTTTCGAGAATTATTTGTACAATAAAGGTCACGGAAGGTACTATTTCTCTATAAAACTTCACTTATTCACAACATCCTCGAGATATTGATATCAATAATTTAGTGCCTTTCTAATAAATTTGGAAGCAAGAGAGAGGGGCAATATTGATAATGTTGTCGCACGTGATGCGAGGGGTTGCCAAAACGTGAATGTGAAGTGTTTAAAAATTTAATTAAATACCGAATGAACACTGATAATTCATCTTCGTGCCTCCCGTAAAGTTTATCTGATGACAAATAGGGCGGGTGTAACCCTGGCAATGGCTCACTCAAAAACGAATAACACGATGCGGCAGCGTGCTATTACGACGTGAACAACAACCACTTGACGATCCAATTCGCGTTCGTTCCGCAACCGTCTCCAAATTCATATTACCATGCCTTCGTATTCCCTCACTTCCCCTCTCTTCTGCTACTCGCTACCCTCTTCTATTATTTACTTTTTAATAAAGCAGGTGTTTCTTGTCATTGGGACGTCTGCCGACCGATGCATGGACCACATACGACACTGCAACATACGCATTATTGCTAAAACTGCTGCTCGGTCGGCCAGTCACCACCATCGGTCTTCATCTCCAAACTTTCAGCGTTTAATTTCACATTTTATTTTGCGTCCTTCCTTCCCTCCTTCGTCCTTGCCTCTTGCCTTAGGATCGCCTTGGTTCTATTCAAAGGATACGTAGATACGCATGCAGAAAGCCACCCCCACGAACCACAAGGACAAACGATTTCTGCCAGTAATTCTGGACCGTTCTTTCATTGTTTTTTTTTGGTGCCTTTGTTGAATTTCATTCATTCATGCCAAAAGTTCAATTCTGAACATTTATTTGACTTTTATCATTTTTCATTTGATGAACCGTTCATGTCGTCGTGATGTCGGTACTTACAACAATTAGTACTGTGGCAAAAGGGCAGACAGGATGGTCTTTAAATCGTATTAAGATTTTTATTGCTTTCTCTGACTCAATGACTCTGATGAAATATTTCCAAGAGAAGGGTGAATTTGAGGAATGTTGAGTGGGAAGAGTATATTCGTAGCATCCGAAGAATTAATGCAAATAATATGTGTTACGCGCTCTGAGAACAATACGAGCAATTTTTATTAAAATATTTCGAGTGTAATGAATGAGCCTACGAAACGAATGTTTTTGTAATCAATTGTTTTCGTTTAACTTTTTTAATTATTTCAATAATATTTGCATAAAGCTAATGGCGAAAAAACATATATATAAATACGACTATTTGGTTATTCGACAGATTTTCACCGCAGGATTATAGCGTCAACCGCTTAAATAAACTGAAATAAATCAATATCCTGGTATTAAACTATTCCACTTTGTCATCGTAATACTTCCACTAATACCGATTTAATGGCTATCCCATTAAAGCGCAGCCATACCAATCGTATTAGTAAAAGTCATTCACACCCCTTTTTTCTATTGAAATTATCAGTGAAGCACGTAATCCGTGTAATCGTCTAAACATATTTTTGAATTTATTTGTCCTCTAGTAGAGCACTAGTAAAAGCCATCGTTGGAATTCCTCGAATATTATGGAATGGATTAAGATAAATGAGTTAGCTAAGCATCTGCATTGGCGCACAATCACAAGCCCGAAATATAATCAATTCAAGAATACAAAACGTAAAGATAGGATGTCGTTTTATTGCCTTTTCATGTCCGTATTAAATTTAATAAAAGTCACCCTAATATTTCCCGAATCAAAGGGGAAAAGGAAATAAAAGTTAAATTGAAGAAACATTTTCCTCAACTAAAAAATTGCTTTCCGCATAATAAAAACTTCTATTGAATCGATCACGCAGAATGTTCTGATTCTTACAATTAATTCGGAAAAACGGGTTTCCCAAAATCATTTCTTTCAGAACAAACAAATTCCTCAACGATATTTGCTTCGATTATAGTTAACTTTTAGAGACTTTTCTCATGAAGGGGTTGTACTCCATTCAACATATTTCGGAAACATCACTAGTTTGCACTGCCTGATGTTTTCTGTGCAAATTTTAGATAAATTAAAATTTTAAAAAATGAACAAATAGTTTTAAATTTAACGATACGTATATGATCTCAGGCTTTTCAAGTCTCCAGCAATCTGGTGAGAGCTTAAGGAACGTTGGATCATTCTTAGACCCATTACTACATAGAATTAGTGCAAATTATGTACTTCATTTTTCAAATATTAATGATATCATTACAGTTTAAACCCAATCCCGTAATTTTTCTAAAAGCAACCCATTTATATATGAAATTTCTCCATTATTTATGACTTACTTAGGCGGTCACCAAATTATTTTACAGTTACTAAAGGCCTTTAGTGTGAAACCATCTCGCATTTGCCTGCATGAGGAAATTAAATCCGTTACCTTTACCTACATTTGATATTAAGGACCTTAAGCATCATTTGGTTCTACTATATCGTTACGTAATGTCAGGAGTTTGTGTAGAAAATAAAATAAAATTTCAACAAATGAAATAACGTCCAGATTTAAAGATTTCAAAATATTAATATAGAAAATGGAGACCGACTAAAAACACAGACAGATTAAAAAAATCATTACAGAAAATATAATAAACGTGTATACATTTTTTGGCTTAATTTGATTTTAACTATTACAAGAAAAATATCGGGAATACTATAACCTTTTAAAAAACTAATATTAGAATATATTTAGTTTGTAAAATAGTTTTTCAATTATATCAATATTATAACAATATTACGATTTAAGCGTGTGACGGCTTTAACGTTAGAATTCCGTAGGACTATAACTCATAAACCGGTTCATCGGAAATGAACCAATGTTAGTTTGAGACGAATGCTCTCAAATAAGTTTATCCATAAATATGAATAAGGCTGTTTGATGTAAATTTTATAAAGTTTGCAATTGAAACAACCAGAAATGGGTCTTATCGTTGTTTAGTCGAATTGTATTTTCATCATCGTTTACGTGTGATTCTTCCTTACTTGACAAGGCTAACTGAACCCGTAATAGCGTGAACACATCGAAAACGCTAGACAAGATACAATGTTAATTTCATTTTGGGTGTTGTGGGAAACGAAAGTGACCGTCTGTTTAAATTTTGCCATGAGTTTGATATCTATATTTCAACTCGCTGGTAGCTGCATATGCATCAAGTGTTCAATAGTAGATTTACACTACCCAAGTAGTCGCAAGATACTTTACATTGTGCTCAAACTATTATTTTTTTGGGAAAATTGCTGTGATTTTCTCGAATATTTGCAATATCGCAAGTTCTTATCAAAATGCATAAATATTGCAGTGTTGTCTTTATTTAAATAAATTACGGTAATTTCGATATTTTTGTAATTAATATTTGCGAAACCACTTTCAAAAGACGACGCTGTATTTTGAGCGCATTTAGGCAGTAATATTGTGAACACACCCGTTACTCAAAATAAACAAGTCAAAATCAGCTGGCCGTATAGTGTTACCAATACCATTATTTCTCTTGAAATCTAACGATAATCTACGTAATTCTTTAAATTTAGTTAAAGTTCGCGAACATTTTTTTCCTTACACGTTCCGCTTTTTTTAAAATGTTAACTTCTTGATCCGATATTTGTGAATAATTAAACATAATTAGTTCTCATTCGCTACCAGTGGCCTGCTTTTGCGAACTTATGCTTATGACAGAACAAATGTACAATTTTCATTTATATAATTCCAAGTCTGTTGTTTCAATTCTTTTAAATTTCTTTTGTTAGAAGAGAAAATGATTTAGGATGGAAAAATTATTATTAACAAAATTATTTTACTTACTAAATATTCACAGTGATGGCATCGAGTGATGGCTCTAGCTTCATAGCGAGTACAACTTCCCAGAAAGCTAGGTGATTTTGAACAAGTGAGAGTGCAAATGGAGTTGCAAGGAATATCCTCGCTCTGCTGTCAAATTTATAACAATGGCAATGAATAATGTGATCCGTTTGTTTTAAAATTTTTGGGCTCCATTGAAAGCAAACAGTTATTATTAAAGTTTTTTAATAAAATGTGCCAACGGGGGATAGTTACATCGGCTTACGAGGTGGTTAAAGACCAATTGGGCGAACTGCGCCCATCAATACAGAATCTTGATAAGATACTTTTCCCTTGTGGAGGTCCAAAGCCAAAAACCTTAATTGAAATATCCGGATGTCCTGGCACTGGAAGGACCACCCTCCTCGCACATATAATGGCACGTTGTTTGCCTCCCACCTATTTCGATGGCAAGTATTCGGATGTATTGTTTATTAATTTGAGTCACAAGTTCTCTATTGCAAGATTCCGTGAATACATCAAGTGTATAATTAATGAATCCAAAGAAGAATGTACTCAAGAGGAATGTGAAGCGATATTAGATAAATGCTTAGAATCTGTTATAGTTCTCGATTGTTATTCTGCAGAGGAATTTCATCTATCGCTCGAAATTGCAGACAACATTCTCCTAAATAATCGTTACATAAATTTAATTGCTCTGGACGATATTGATTCGTTTTACTGGCAAGATGTACGCCATAACGTAATGAGAATGAAGACGCACTACGCGAAGACTATATCGTGCCTACGTAAACTATGTGAGAGCCATAGCGTTTGCTGTGCCTATACGGTAGATTCAAACTATTTGAAAAGTAAAAGAACCATGCAAAATAATGAAGCACAAAATAGCTCAAAAGCTGATTATAATCTTAAGTTAGAAGTATTAGAAAACGGGGCAAGAACATTAAATTCAATGCCGTTTACTATAAACGAAACGGGAATACATTTCGAATGAAATTATATCCGAAATTTTTATTTACATTTATCGTATTTATAAAAAATTTCCTTAAAAATAATTTGGTTTCATTACTTTAAGGGCATTTCAGGCAGACATTCAAAATTGAACCCACCTTAGATTAGATAATATTAATTAATATAGGAGAACATTTCGCTTAAGAATAACTTTGTGACATTTATCATATACTGAATTAACAGAACCGGGTCACGCCTTTCATCTTCGGTGTTTCCATATTTCGCAGTGTTTTATACAATCCTATTTATTCTTAAGTCTAATGGCACTTCAACATTTACGTCCATGTCAACATCACGCAAAATGTATCTACTTTTGATTGGTTGTATTCCATCATCACTTCTTAACCATAATTTCTTTGCTTCTGATTTTTTATTATCGTAATAATAATTCATATCATCGATGTCCATACAAAATATTCTTGCAGAATTTACATCGAGGATATAATGATCATTACAACAATTTGTTGCATTCGAAGTGATATTCGGATATATGCAATTTTTGCTGCCATCAGGCATTTCGCTAGCTTTTAGGGTATTTGTTTTATGTTTGGCAGAGTTAATTAATTGTTCGGCATGTCTAAACGTTTTCACATGCTTCCTAAGCGACGACGGATCCGTGTAACGTTTTAGACAACCGGGAACTTTGCACAAATAGGGCTTTTCTATTGAATGCGTGCGTGAATGCTTAAATCGATCTGACGAATTGGAATAGGCCTTGAGACAGCCTTCATAAGTGCAGACATATGGTTTTTCGCCTGAATGCGATCGTGCATGTATTTTAAGATTTTCAGCTCTAGAGAAAGACTTTCCACAAAGATGACATTGATGCGGTTTTTCTTTAGTGTGCGTGCGAACATGTACAAGCATTTTATAGCGGGCATTGAATCCTCGATCGGAACGAGAGCAACCATCCCATTGGCAATAATACAGACCATCTACGGTTGAGGAAATGGCGTGTATTTTATTTACATGTGCGGCTAACTCTGCCAAATTCTCGAATAATCTGAAATTATTATTGATTTATAAACATTTTATTTAGGCTTGACATGGGCGAGTTCAAATGGAAATGGTCATTAGTTTCATACTTAATAAAATAAAAAATTTGTTATAAATTTACATATTTACCTTTTGCAATTTGTCCAATTGCATACGATATTGCGAAACGAAATTGGACTCAGGCCATCAAACTTTTCGAATTTATCCAAGTTATTGGATCCAGTTGGATTTTGATATCGTACATTATCGACAGGCGTTTGTTGGCACTGTCCTACTTTCATAATAACCGATTGCGTGCGTTGAGCATAAGCTGCCTCATGATTCCCTTCAATCCTTGTGAGCTCTTGAGGTCCCTTTGGTGGTGTTGTCGGTGGAGTTGGAAAGCGAATGGGATGCATCTGTGGGATGTTGGAAAGAGAAAGTTGGCGCGACGAGGTAGATAAATCAGTCCATGCAATGTTGTCGAACATTTTAGCAGTTGAATAATCAGTGAAATAATTAGTTGCGCAAATATCGGGAGAATGGTTACGTTTCGTAATAATATTCATTAGACTTTCCGCAATGTTAAAATTTAGACAAAAACTAAAAAAAGACAACAGTATCGCTGTTGAACATTCAAAATACTGAAAGGAAGAGTGATCGTTGATTTAGAATTATTACTTTGAGCAGAGTAAATAAAAGTATATTCTTATCGCAGTCTTATTCTAGTCCAGACAGGCTAGAGGGGGTTCACTGAGGGGACTGATTAGTTGAGACATGAAAAGAATTCATGACCTACTGATTAATAATAATAACCAACGTTAATAACAACCAAATCGTATGGACTCTGTTATCACTAATATTTATCTGCTCGTGTTGAAATAAAATGTCTTGGAAAAAATGACACGACGGGGGGTTGAGCAATAAAAAATGTCTGCTGGACTTCGGTCATATCGAGGATTACGCCTCCCGGGTTTTTGTTTTTTATAATTGAAGCTTGGGACAACTGTTGCATAAAACCCGCAAATACTGAACAATGACGTTTAAATAATTTTCGTGCAAGGAAAATTTCAAAAATTCTTCGAAGGTACAATAACAAAAAAGTTAAAGGTTTTAACAGGAAATTTGAAATCGCGTTGAAACCGATCATCTCAAACAACGTGGAACCGTTGTCTAAATAATTCTTGAATCGAATTATTCGAATGTTCCAATATTTGTAGTTTACCACAAAACAAATTTAGTCTAAATTATTGTAATTAATATATACATTGGGATAATTCTATTCCAAAACTTAACCAATTGCTTTACTGAAACCAAGTTTTATAAGTGATTCGAAAACACATAATAGCCCTTATATTTTGGCTTTATTACGTTTTTGAAGAAATACTTATAACCATAAAAGTCTTGTATATTTTTTTTTTGATATACCACTTTTTTAATTCCTCTCAGCTTTAGGGTGTCGAAGCACAACCTCTTTGTGTCAGCAAAATCTTACAACTAAAAATTAATTAAATATCATTTACGGAAAAGCCCGTGGGGTCATGGCGCAGTATCGACGAAAACCATGACATTGTATTCGTTGTTAAAGCAAGACCTTCCAAAAATAGTTCCAATTTCTATTTCCATATATAGATTTTCGTGCCCTCTGAGCTAATCGTGATGACCCTCCAGGGCGCGTTTGTAGACCGTGCAATTTGCTTTCCCATTCTATTCAATTTATAATTCTTTTGACACTTCGAGGATGCTTGCAAGGTATTGGATAATTTTCTTTTCTAAGATAGAGCCAGTAATACGATCTAGTTGGACATTGAGACTAACGTAGAACTGATGGTTAAAACGTTTCGCCAATTTCTCAGCTAATGTTTGTGACTCGGAACTGATGTATGAACCAATAATAGTTGTTCCAAGTGTTTGTAAACCGCCGCCGGCAGTATTCATTGCAACCGCCATATTTCCCAATATTTCCGAGTTGGCGTAACAGATGAATACCATTGATGAATCCTGCATTCGCAGTAATCGTAGTATGTATTTATTTTCTCCAACGTTTAATTCCGTCCATGAGCTACGGAAGCCATTCGATAAGCCATTATGACAACCGTTTTCATTTTCTACAACGTTGGACATTATCCCGGTGCACAAATTTATCAGTTGGATTTATTCTGCACTTCAATTACGCAAATATTTTCTATGTAACAAAAACACTGCTCCAAAACTCGTTAAATATATTTAAGTCTACTACGGCAGTTATCCTCGCTCAACCATTTCGCGGTTTCCAGCAAAACGTCAATTCATTGTGGAGTAATTTTATAGGTTTTTTCTATTATGAACACCACCTGTTTGTATTACCCCTGCACGCAAGACAGAGTACACTAGTCACGTTTGATTTTATTTCATTCGGGCCGGTATTACACGATCCACATTGTTTGCGAAAAGGGAATTTATTGTAAGCTCGAGTTGACTTATAGGAAGAGTTACAATTAAAAATCATTAATAAGAATTTCCTACAAGGATATTTACGAAGCATCAGATCGTTCTCTTTAATGGCATTCAAAATGGGTTAAAACTGGTCTAGGTGAACAGGAAATTGTCTATTCTCACGCCCTCCGTCACCCGACACACACTCCAATAATTGACAAATAATTAAATTATGGAAATATTCTTTTAAGTTACTAAAACACTTGTTACGGTCCTTTAATTTATAGTAAAAACGATGGGCTATTTATTAGTTAGAGTATATAAGCGCTGAGTATACAGCCGCTAAGCGATCAGAATCGTTCGTTCGGTTTAACTAATACCAAACTTATAAATTTCCCCTTTAAATTCGAAAACGGAGTTAATTAGCTGAAATTGAAGAGGCAACAACTTTTTTCAATTAGAGGGGAATTAAATTATATTTAAGACTAAAGCCGACTCAATGAAAAACAAATTTCGCAATTTACTTTAAAAATGTATTTACCTCGGAACAGTTAAATTATGAAAACTATTAGACATAATTTATGGTCATGTAGTCCCTAGTCAAATAATGACAGAGATATTAATACATTAAAAATTGCTGCTTGCTCTAAATATTGCAAAATAGCAGACACGCTTTTATATAATAACAAGATATAATTATTTAAATTAATCTTCATCATCTTCAGATTCGGCCTGTTCCAACCATGTTAACCAAGTGTTCACTTGAAATAGTGCTGCTCCTTTGCCTGGGTACTTGTCAGAAATTTCCTCTTTCCACAGAATAAATGGCTCCTCCTCGATAACTTCCGCTTCGTATAAATATTTAAACCAACGGCATAATAAACCTTAAAGCAAAAATTTAATTTAATTTTTATATGCATTATTATTTTATATACGATATAAACCTTTTGGGAATTTCTCGTTGTAACAAAAAACTTGCATTGCATAAACGGCAGTCAATTGAAGCTCTACATTACTTTGAAGGAAGGTCTGTAATATCGGACAGTATTTGTGAAGCATGCTTTCTTCTTTCTCAATTACAGATTTGTCTGGATGTTTCTTTATATCCGTACCTTCGGACAGACTCGTTTCCTAAAAGACCAAATTTTAATTCGTTGAATATTAAATAGAAAAATAAATTACTTGAGTTATGAATTTTAAAACGACTGTCATTAGAGATGTTATAAATCCTGTATCTTTATAATATTTAGAATCCACATTTGCTTTGATCCATTTAAAGAAATTAGAAGCGTTTGGTTCCGCTTGAAGTTGTTTTAACATTTCAGTTTGAACCTTAAGCAACGGGCATAGAAACGAAAGATTTCGTCCATCTAAAACTTCGACTAAGCGTGTTTTATTACGATCCGCTTCAGGTAAATTATTTATCAAGTTGATTTTGCTCGAGTGAAACATATTCTCCAAAGCTTCTTTTCCAATTAGTTGATGGAGTTGTTGTAAAAGTAAGAATAGAAGAGGATAGTGTTGGCCATTATCAGTGAAATTAGCAACATCATTCAATTTCAGTAGAGCAGAATCACATACGGCCTTGCTAAGAAGCTTTGCAACAGTTGTCATCATGTTGGGATTTAACGATTCAAGCTCATTTATTTTGTATATAATTTGCTTAAACACTTCCAAAATTACATTGGGTTTAACGATGGATTGTTTCCGCAGAAGTTGAAGGATTTCGATGACTCTATCAAAATATTTTTCATCACCTTTTACAAGAACATCCATCAGCAAACCTATGCACACATCCTTCATACATTTTTCAGGGATTTTCAACTGCAAGAAACCATCCATAAATGAAGATAGTCGTTTAAGATTCTCCTCCTCCCCTACTTCATTATTTCCCGTAGCATTTTCGTCATAGAATAAGTTCTCTTTAACGTAAATTAGAGATTTTTTCAATATCTCTTCCTTATTAAGAAGTTTATCCTTTTTTTGTTTGACAGATCCAGAACTTAAGGAATTCGCAGTTGTTTTTGGAATCGACTTCTGATTTCCGCTTAGCTTTTCAGAGACATTTCCTGCACATTTTCGATTATCTTCATTTAAATCAGTTTCAGAGCAATAACCGATGGTAGGCGCATGGGTTGAGCAATTTGTAGATGAAGATTTTTTAATTTGATCGGTTAAACCATTCGCGTTTATTGCCGCCGATGATGTTGTTGATATCGCTGTTGTTTTTGTTGATGAAGCATTGTTATTATATTCCGAAGATGGGGTCGATGAAGGCCGTGAATTTGAATTTAGCAAGTTCAAAGATGGTTTCGATAGAAGAGGATACTGTGCATTAGTCATTGAATGTGAATCTTTCCCGGAGGAATTTATATTAGACGATGGAGGGGAGGAAATTGGTAAGAGAGTGGGTAATTTATGATTCTGTGATGCTGCTTTGAAAAGTAATGAATTAGCTGCTGGACGCATTTGTAGATTCTCAACGGAATCCTGATTAGCTGACATCAAGTTACGTTTGAAGCGTGGAGCCATTTCTTTAGCATTATTTAGCATTTGGTTGCCAAATTGAGACTGATCTCGGATATTATTATTGCTGTTATTGTTGTTGTTGCTGCTATTATTATTAATATGGGGATTATTTCGCATGTCATCGCGATTAATCGCCAAACCATTCTGATTCATCTTGTAACGATTATTATAACTGTTGTTCTGATTGCTTCTTTGATTGTTGTATGATCTATTGGAATTATTGCTATTGAATCTATAAATTATAATGAAAACAACAAATCTGTTATTCCTTTTATATAACAAAAAATTCTACAGAGGGGAGAATTGTGAAATATACGATTTTTCTTATGTACTTAATCCAAGGTGCGCGATGTAAGGTCGCGTCTTTACATATAAAGACAAGACGAGAGGTATAAATACTTCTCAATCGAAAATCTTTTAATAACCTACCAATCTCAATCTTCGAAGTATCAAACAATCGAAAGGCACTCGAAAAGACAAAACGAAACCAAACGATTGGTACCTCGCAATAAGCACATTGCTCTATTTAATTGAAACCTTTAATTTTTAAGAATATCGAAGTATACCAATAAAAGGAATCTCGCTATTAACGAGATATATATCTCTTAGATTTATGAAAACTGAAATTAATTATATTTTTTTAGAAAAAGTACACTTACGAAGTCATAATTGGCGATGATCCGGTAACACTAAGACTTCCAAACATATCATTGAAACCCGGCTGTAAATTCAAATGGAATTTATTCATCCAATTATCTCCGTCACGATCATTGCCTCTATTATCACGGCCTCTGTTCGCAAACGGTGTTCGCATCATTGAATCGTCATCAGTACGTATTTGCTTAATAGGCACCGGCCCCTCAGTGGTTCCCACTTTACGAGGTATCCAATTATTTTCTCGTAGCTCGATAACGTCCTTTAACATGAAACGAATTCTTGGAGGATACTCCGTAGATTTTGATCGACGTTCAAGTTTTCCAAAATATTGGTTCATCAACTCTTTGCCCTGTTCTGAATCCAAGTTCTTTCCGCAAGTTTTGAGCAATTGTGATAGGCATTCCATGTCCTCGCACATTTCCTGGGAACTTGCAGAACGTTTCTTTTTCTTATCCAACAGCTCTTGAATGCACTGATGCAATACATGATTCGATAGCATATTAAGTTTATTGAGCTCTCCAATAAATTTAACATTTCCAAGCATCCGTTGTTTAGCCAAATGTCTGCGTTCCTCTTCGTCGGTATCATTTTCGGTGTTAACGTGTTGTGATTTTGTGGTATTTTTCTTAAACTGACTGATATTTTCGAGCTCGGGAAGATCTTTGTTTAAACGATTATTAAATTTATCGCGACAGACTGCGATCAATAGACGTAGAAAAGTGCATGAATTATTCGATTCTTCATCAAATAAAGGTGCTGCCTCCGAAATGCGCTTGCACAACTGTGCATACATAGACGAATATTTTGGCTCATCCAAGGCTTTGTCAAAAATCAATAAGATAACTCCATTTAAAATAACAATTGAATTCAAATCTAACTGAAGCAAATCGTCGCTAAGTTCTTGAAATTTTTCGGGTGTCAGTTTATTAAGAATACCTCGAACCTGATTGAAGAGGAAAAAAGGAATATATTTATATAAATGTTTTAAAAAATATAGATGCGTCTTCACCTCCTTGTACTTGTTTTACCTTTCTAAACACGGCATCATTTTTTTCGCTCTGCGTTAAACCATGTTGGGGCCGTAGAGATGGCGGTACCCAACGACCAGTCGATGGAGGTGGTGTTGATGAAGATGACTGTTGTGTGGTTAAGTTTGTAGAAGCTGCAGAAGAGTTTCCAGCGTTATTTAGGCTTGATTGTGCTGAAGTATGAGATGTTGTGGCATTGTTATTGCGTACGGGCGGAGTACGATTATAAGTTCTTTCTGAGCTATTCCTATTATATGAGTCACTACCAGCACCACCACTTTGCCTTAACGACTGCAAAGGAGTTCCGCTACCTTCGGTCGGTCTAAATCGACCGCTATTAGTTCGATCTAAACTGTTGCAGTTATTAAAACGTTGACGTGATGATGAATCTTCGTAATCCCGATAATTATTATAGTCGTCTTTCTGGGTTTTGCGAAATTTGTTCTCATGGTCTTCATCTAATCCGCGAGAATTGTAAGACTGCTTCGTATTGAAATTTGAATTGGATAAATGTTGTCCATATTGATTCTGCTGCGCATTGCCATTTTCATGTTTAGAAATTTTTTGCGAACGGAAACTCCCACCAGATGATGAATTCAATCCACGTTGGCTTTCATTTGGATACTGATTTCCACTGACTGCCTGGTAAGGCCTACGATTATCTGATCCACTACTAGAGTTATGACCACCACGCTCAGTAAACTCGCCAGCTAAAGCGAGACCACTGCCAGACTGATCACTCTGACTCAATATCTCGTTCGTTTTATTATAGTAACGCGCCGACGACGAGTCACTTTGATAAGGACGTCGAGGCCGCGGGCTTACTTCTGAATCGTGTTGGCGAATTTTGGCTGAATTTTTATTGTAACCACTTGAAAAATGCCCAGGAGCTCCTGCAGTAGTTCCAGGCCTGGAATTGTTTCTTCCTTCAACGTAATTTGAATGACCAATATGCGGTCCGTTGGTTTTAAAACCACCTACACCTTTGGGACGATATCCACTATTCGTATTACCGGAATAATTGCTACTAATGTTATTAGTTGGATTAGAGCCTTTATCGATCTTAACTAAATTCTTTAGATTATTGAAAGTGTCCGTAGCGGTTGTAATAGGGAGAAGATTCGCATTGGTATTAAGTAAAGTTTTACCAACACTTGGTATGGGCGGTGATTGGCCGCCGTCGCTGACGCCACCGCCTCCTCCTCGGTTGTTGTAGATGACGTCGACGACGTGCTCAGTATTATTTGAATTAGCCGTTATTGCAATATTTGTACCACAAACGCAAGCTCTGGTGTTGCCCGTGCTACCACTTACTCCCTCAATGATGGTCGTTTTTGTTTTAGTATTTTGATAACAATATTTATTATTTGTATACCAACTCTCTGTTGGATCGTGGCTGGATTGAGTTAGAGGTGTGATTAACGTTGATTGTGGAATGGTGACACTGTTTCTTAGACGATAGGGATAAAAATAAATTCTCCCTCACTGACTTCAATCTTCAATCTGATAATGATCAGATTCTTGTATTTAGCGACCTGTGAAGCTGTAGTAAAAACACACACGCGCGCAAACACACAATTTCTATCGTATCTCTTGTTAATTTTAATAAAACTTTTTCAAAAAATGTTTTCTTACGTCCCTTAATTTTACTTTAATACTACTGATGAATGATATATCTATTTATATATGTATATTTTTTACAAGCCCGAATATTAAATTTTATACTAAAATAATTTAAAACCTTCTCTTTGCAAATTTATTGACTGCGCTGTCCTTTTATTTTCTTTGCTCAGTTGCCTTGTGTTGGTTCCTGAAAAAAAAATAATAACCGATTAAAAATAAAATTTTAATAGTTCTTACTGTGAAAAATTTCTCAATCATTTACTCGCTCTTAACAGTCTCTCGCTCGCCACATTCCTACATAATTCGTATTATCTCTATCTACTAAGTTCAAAATATGTACATCACATACATCTATGCACACATGCGTATAAACTGTAAATCATGCCACCAGTGTTGCAACAAGAAAAAAGAGCATGAATACATACTGCTGGAATATATCAAGGTATCTTTAGTTTTGGTTTTACAAATTAATGGTTTTACAAATATATTGAAAATACTTTACTTCCGTAAAGTGTTGATGCTTTAATTTAAGCGTGTATTCTCTATAAGTAATGCGCATAACTTCATACGTGTAAATCAGCTGAAGCGATGATCAGTTGATTTGTTCACTTATATTTTGGTTACTTTTTTCTCAATAACGTCGAAACAGCTGATCGAGATAAAACATTTACACGATACCACTTTCACAAACACTACAAATGTTTATAATGTAGTATAGTCTTTGTACATTGCGTTCAAGTTTTGTCTAATAATCTTGAACTTTCTAATAATCCTGAACATTTTTCTCTTAGAATATATAAATGCATACATTTATAGATTTATTCTGTTAACTATATTCAGCGTCGAATAAAGTAATCAGAGGCAAACTTCGGATGTTTTTTTTTGATTAATCTAGTTCTTTAGACGCCACATATGCGTATCAAAAGACGTAATATATATTATCTAAAGACGTATATAAATATGCATCTAAAGGAAATTCTCAATAATTTTACGAATCAATATTTTGACAAGTTTTTTTAGAGATGCGAATTGTAGATTTAGAGTTGTCAATCATCATCTAATAATCTATTAATGGTATACGTACGTATCCATGTATACAATGTTTCCAACATATCCTTCACCAAAATTTTTCGTTCTCTAAATTGGAAGAAATTGACTTGAGGATGATCTCATATTATCGTCAAAATTAAATTCAACAAAATCTGAAAAACCAAGTACAATAAATTTCATACGAAATTTTTTGAAATTTTGGAAAGCAATCGTTAAAGCTTCGTAAATACAAACTACGTGTGTATTACCTATAAATTCAACCTTGATCAGAATTCAACCCTATGGTTCTCTCTTCTCTCCTTGCAATCGTTCTTCATGACAAGGTGACTGAGTTCCTAGTATACATACATATTTCTTTGGAAAACCTGTATTTGCACGATAAGATGCATTTCTTAAAAGAACACTTTGCTTACTGATAATTTGGGGAAAATGTCCAAATTTCATGCCTCTTTCACACAAACTTTCTAATTACAAATACAAATTACAATTTTAATAATCATAAATTATCCAGAACATTTTGCATTTATTAAAAATTTAAACCAACAATTTTTGCTTTCATCAGACTTTCTTTTTTCACTCGCCATTTTTGTTCAATTCTTTTCATTTCTTAATGCAATAATTTCTACATTTTAGAAAAATTATTATGTCTACAGAATATGCATATACATGTATAAACTCAATATTGTAATACTCCGACTATCCAAACATTTTCTGTAAAATGTATCTAGTAAAATTGAAACTCACCGTTTTATAGACTATAATAATTTTTCAGCAAAACCGATCGAAGAAATCCACTCCACTCGACAAGGCAAATGCAGAAATTAAAATAGCCTTTTGTCAATTTACGAGGAGCACGAACTGATAAAAGAGCGAGTATGACTAATCGAGACTCGAGGTGTATACTCGCTTCAACGACATTGTTCACTAATATGGTTTGGATTCACTTGTAACCACGTAAAAATGTAGTTTTTATATAAAAATTTGATTATTTGGTCAGAGATAAGGAGATAGGACACTCTCAATTCACCACGCGAAAAAGTGATTTGACGTCTATTTTCATCACGTACACTATACGTGAACTTGAGTGATATTGTTGTTATTGTTTGCTTTCATCAGTTACCAGAAATAGTAACAATATACTTCACCGCGCATAAAGAAAAGTGGTCTGATTTTTGCGACGATTGTAACTGGTGTCATAGAGCAGTATGTCCCTTTTTTTTATTGCATTTTATAATCTTGAGAGACTAAAAAGTGTTCAATTTCCGCACAATTACCTCTCTAATCATCGTTGATCTATTTTTTGCAAACACGAAGCAAATTTTATAAAAAAATTAATTAAAATCCGTAGAATACTCAACCATATTCACCAAACTTTTGACGCTTAAAATACAAACACCCTTTACTCGAAGAGAATGTTAATTGCTGTTGACGCGAGTACTCGTTCCCTAAGAAATATGTACCTAATTCCAACTAAATTTGTACCATTCTGTGATAGTATAGAGCAAATGCATGTGGATTAGTGTGAAGTCTCCTATCTCTTTATCTCTGATAACGGTATAGTAACATCTTGTAAATTTGATTTTTGAATTTCAAATTAAGCAATATTTAAATTTACTCAGTAGATTTTCAATATCATTACAATAAATTAAGCTGAAGCTACAAGTTTATTAATTTGCCAATTAAATCTTAATTTTCGTTTACACTTACGCTATGGCTTCGCGATGGATTCGATCGATTAACTCCTGTGATTTGATCGATTATTTTATAGTGACGAGCGTCACTCGTCACTATAAAAATATTATTACAGAGAATAGTCGTTTTAAATTAACCGGCTTGACCCAGGGTTCGTAAATGCTCGCTCCGGCTCGCTCACGCTCACGAGCCAGAGCCATAAGAAAAAATTTCTGCGGCTCTGGCTCGCTCTAAAGAGCTTTCGTTTACGAGAGCGCGAGCGAGCCGGAGCCCTCAAAATTTTTTCTTGTGGCTCTCGCTCGTGAGCGTGAGCTCTGATAAAATTTTCGTATGGCTCTTGCTCGCTCAGGCTCTGAGCCGTTGGGCTCAGGCTCTGGGAGCCGGCTCTTTGAGGCTGCTCATGAGGCGGCTCATGAGGCTGCTCATGAGGCGGCTCATGAGGCTGCTCATGAGGCGGCTCATGAGGCTGCTCATGAGGCTGCTCAGAGCCGGCTATTTTAGGCAGCTCACTAGCACAGCTCTTTCAAGTAAATAGAAAGGAATGATGACGCAATAAAATAAATGAATAAAATAATAAATTTGAAAAAATGAATAAAATAAAAAATAAATAATAAAAAAAATAAAATAATAAATTTTATTTATAAATTTTACATGTGTATGACTATAAAAGTATATTTACATTATTCAGTAATACATTTTTGAGCAATTTTATTTATCTATTTATCTATTAACTACAGAACTACACTTGTTGGGTAAAATTAACCTAGGTCTATATTTTGTAATAAGGCAAAGTTTAGCTTTGTAAGAAGTATGTGGTTAATTGTTTCACTTGATAGTTTTCCTCTCAATTTTGTTAAAACTAGGGAAAGAGCACTGAATGCTCTTTCCACCGAAACTTGAGTTGCTGGAACGGCAAGTGCCACTTCGATGATCCTTTTCACATCTCCATCATAATCTGCTGTCTTATAGTACTGTAGAATATTTGTGTCCAGGGGCATCTTCTTTCCGCTTTCGAGCAAAACCAGTTTCTGCTTAAATGTTAATCTCTCAGTTGAATCTGATCTGCTCGATATCATTAACTGCATGCGTCGCTCCAATTTCTCGTAAGGACTTGGGTTCGTACCGGCGCTTTCTGGTTTTTCAAATGAAATGTTTTCATTACTACTAATGCCAGAATTCCCTTCCTCTAATTTTTTCATTATTTGTCGAGTTTTGATTAAATGATTCTACAATGACACAAAGATACAAAACACAAAAAATTGTTATAAAATACATCAATTCTTTAAAAATATGCTTACTATTGCCGTTATTTTCTGCTCTTCAGTTAATATAGTAGAACCTTCGAATGTAAATCGAGGGTCCAAATATATTGCTGCAAGGAATGCGTCGTTGTCCAAAAGAGTTGCTTTTCGTTTTTTCATTGAGTCCAAAAGTAATTTACCGTATGGTGAATCAGGTGCTACAGCTTCTATCTCCAATTCACAACAGAGCCAATCTCTGTAAAAATCGCCAATAACGTACTGCTCTGTTTGAAATTTTATTGTACAATCCGCCAAGGGCTTAAAAACTTTAACAAACTCCGCAGAAAATTGCCAAATTGATTCTGGGACTAGCTCCTCATCCTCAACCAAGGATTTTGTTTTTAAAATTGAGTTTACCATATCATAACTTGAATTCCATCGAGTCATGTTATCCAAAGTTGGTAACGCAATGTCCTTTCTTTGACTTTTAATAAAATTCCTCAGTTTTTTGGCAATACTTCTGCATTCAGCCATTTTCGGAGCCAATTCCTTTAATACATCGTATGCAGCTAGCTGGATAGTATGAGCTGCACATCGTACTACTGAAATAATGGATGATAATGTTTTTTGAATGGAGTCTTCATTATTTTCCATAGGTTGACTCGTGGTAGGAAAATTTGATGATTCCGCATCGCAATCTTCAGTAAAAGATTCCTCTTGCAGTTCCTGAAGTATTTTGCTGACTTTTAATATATTTGCTCCATTATCGGTCGTGCTGGAATAAATTTGGTTAAGCTCGATGCCAAAAGATTTTAAACATTTGTAAAATTCATCTTTCAGGTATGAGGATTTGTGCTTTTCGTTTAGCTGAATCATACCTGTTGAAAACGAAATTCATTGAAAATTAAAATATAAAATATTCATTGAAAACATGTCATACATACCGATGGTATTTATACAAATTTTGAAGTCTTTAATGTACTGTACATTTATTCCTAATACACTCCTTTCCATTCGGGTGGCGATATCAATTTTTACAGAGATCATTTTTCGATGAAGTCTCTTTGATATTATTTCTCCAATTTTTGAACTGCAAGTTTCTATATATGTAGAAATGTTTCTAGAGTTTAACGAAGTATTAAATCTCGACTCAAGCGGAGATATGAGGGGCTTGAAAAATTCTTCATCGTCAAAAATTCTTAAGGGAATATTTTTAACTGTGACCAAACCAACACAGCACTTAATAAATGCAGTTTTATCTTTCTTGATATCTGCAATGCTCTTATTCCTTTTCGAAGGCATTTCGTATTCGTCCTCACTTGTATTTTCATCTTTTGCACTGAAATCAATTTTGTGTATTAGGATTAAATGTCTTCTTAGGTTGCTCGATTTTTTCGCGCTGAGAAGTTTTCCACATTTTTTACATTCACACTGTTCACTTTGAGAAAAATATTCGAAATACTGACTTAACATTTTTGACATTTTTTAAAATATTTATCAAACACGTCGGTATATATATATGTGCAGAAAGACAGAATTGGTAATGCCAAAATTTTAAAATGTTCTTACTTTTATAACAAAATAAGTCCTCAATAATATAGGTATTTTACCAAAGAAAGGATGGTAATTTATAGAAATTTATATGCATAAGATTTTTCTTGGAATTTTTTAATAATAAGGCTTGGATAGATTTCCAAAAGTGTAATGCATCGCGATGCGTTTTTTATCTTCATTTTTTAAATGAAATGTAATAGTCAATAAACCCATTACCCAAAATTTCGAAAAAAAACAAAAGTATCATAAAAGGTAATAAATTTTCAACCTTCAAAGGGATCACTTCAGCTAATAAAAAAATTAAAAGATTTTATGACATTACTGATCATTTGAAATATTAACACGCGACGGATTATCATAAGTGCAGTAGAATAATTAAAAAAATTTTATATAAAAAATATAACAAATACCAAATTGTAAATTTACCTAAAATTTTACTAAACTAATTATATATTTATATTTCGTTTAATTTAGATATAATTTTTTATATAAATCAAAATTATTTGCATAATTCTTTAAATTAAATTTTATCGCACAACGATAATTTATTACGCATCATTTCATTTATTTTATTACGTCATCATTCCTTTCTATTTACTTGAAAGAGCTGTGCTAGTGAGCTGCCTAAAATAGCCGGCTCTGAGCAGCCTCATGAGCAGCCTCATGACCCGCCTCATGAGCAGCCTCATGAGCAGCCTCATGAGCAGCCTCATGAGCCGCCTCATGAGCAGCCTCATGAGCAGCCTCAAAGAGCCGGCTCCCAGAGCCTGAGCCCAACGGCTCAGAGCCTGAGCGAGCAAGAGCCATACGAAAATTTTATCAGAGCTCACGCTCACGAGCGAGAGCCACAAGAAAAAATTTTGAGGGCTCCGGCTCGCTCGCGTTCTCGTAAACGAAAGCTCTTTTGAGCGAGCCAGAGGCACTACTGTTTTGTAGCTCTGCCTCACGAGAGCGAGAGCGAGCCAGAATGAGCGCTCAGGAGCGAGCATTTACGAACCCTGGCTTGACCTGACCGTCTGGTTTCACCTGATGAATTAGAAAAGAAGCGGAGGTGATATTTCCTTCATTTATGGTGTCGAGGAAATAATTTTAGAAATGACAAAAATGTTAAATTTCATACTTCCTCTTGATTTTGAATTGCATTTGTTATTTTTTTTGGCAATTTGATCATTTATAAAAATTTCAACATTACATAGGACTCCAAGTACTCACGCCTTCAATTTCTTCAGTTTATTAATGTTTTAAGAATTCAGTCAAAATCCGTCGTGCGTAAGACTAAGATCAAGAAGAACGTATTCGTGAAAATGAGTATAAGAGAATAATTTTTCCATGCTTTTCAAAAAATTTAAAGAATAACGTCAAAAAGGACTTATCTAATAAATGGAAATAAAAACGATTATTTTAATATATAAGAGAATATTCTATTGCATAAAAGGAATAAAATTAACTGGAAAGATATGCTTTAGATAATGGTTGACAGTTTTTATTGTAATAATTCGTAAATAGAAATTTATATACGAGTGTACGTATGTTCATCCTCAGATACTTCAAATTAAAAAAAATATTTATTGCATTGGGTTCACGAATAGCGGATAAACGCATAATTGCGGCACGTACAGAAATTGATGCAATTGTAGAAAGATTTTCAAAAAATGAAAAATATTACAAAATTTTAAAATTTCAATAGAAGCGTAAATCTTATTTGATTATAAAGTAATTAGTAAAGAAAAAATGTTGGCTCTTTTTAGTATTATCCAAAGTGAATTTTTGTTAATCCAAAACAGTGCTATTATTTTTTCTTTGTTTTTGGTTTAAGTAAGCACTTCGATGCGATGCGATGCGATGCTAAAAATAAATGCAGTTCCTGATATTGTCGGTCATGAGTAAAACGAACGATACAGTGATTTTTTAGACAAAAATTGTCAGTTGTCAGAATTGTCAGTGAAAACTGTGCAATAAAGGAATTCTAAATCATATTTGGATATTGCGAAAGTGCAGTGAAAGAAATTTAAATCTGATTTAAACTATCATAAATTTTAGAAACCTTTTAATCAATTCCTTTAAAAAGTAATTAATTATAAGTTGAAATATTAAGTCGGAATTGCCGGTTATAGAGAAGATTATAAAATGTATTTCAACGAAAAAGGCCAACAGAAAAAATGAAGTTTATGCGAATGTACGAAAATAAACTTATTGTCAGCTTCTTCTTTTCAATACATCACGCAAAAACAATTGAAAACAATAGAAAATCTCTATTTTTGCTAATATAGCTTTTTGCTTTTGTTATGATTCGACTTTTTTTTTGTGCGAAAATGTCTTTTTTATTTTACGAATGCGTGTTGAGAATTTCAAACTGTAGCGCGTTTTTCTTTCCCCAGTGATTTTTCTTCTCAAAATGAATTGACTTTGATGAATGATTTCGTATCGAAATTAAATTTCATTTTATATACTTCCTCATTCTGAAGCTAACTGTTGAGAGAAATATATATAAATGGAATTCCAAAAAAGATTTAAAAATATATATTGAAAAATATTTTCACTTCAGTTTCGGGGTGACAGTGAACGGCGAACACCTGTGCGTGCACAGTGGTCGTTTTTAGAGCCAAGTTCAAAACATTCATAGATTTTCATAGGCGATCATCATGAAGCGTGATGTTTCTACATCGACAATCGGTCGTGATGAGAGGCGTAATTTACTGTTGGCAGCGTATATGTTCCAGAGACGTGTGTTATTGGGATGCAGTATTTTGATGGCGGTATCGCTGATTGCTTGGATTATTGCAATATCAACCGATCATTGGATAATCATATCAGGAGGCGGAGGTAACAAATCTAGAAAAGAAATATTGAATATGAACGAATGCAAGTGGGTGTATGAGATGTATTGTAAGAAATATGCATTCACAAGTAAATTTTTGAAATTTGTTTTATGTACAAATTTATTTGTTTTTAAATAAATAATTATTTTTTCTACACCGTATATATTTATGTATAATATTTTTTTGGAACTTTTTTATATTATATCTACGGTATATTTGCGAGCACATATTATTTGAAGATTATTTAAAATATATTATTCAAATTATTTAATATTATTTAAAAATTTATTACATTTAAATATTCAAAGTTTTCCCATTAGTGAACTATTAAAGTATTTTAAATTGAATCAAATCTTTTTTTCTTTTTAAATTTAGGAATATTTATTTCGGAAACTCGTCGATTTTTTATATCGTCCCATTCCGGCCTGTGGCGGCATTGCAGATTTACCGTCACGCCAAATGCGTTGCCAAATGCGAATGTAATTAGAAATTTCACATCAATCGCATATCAGAATCCGTCAATTCTAAAAGATGCCAAACTCAATATTTCTCAATTGGATTTCATTACGTCATTTCATAATCACGATGTACAATTACCGACATTCAATTTAACTGAAGAATTCAAACAGAAAATGTTCGCCCATTGGGCCCGAAATGAAGAAGATGATTTTCAAAAATTTAAAAGTAATTTTAGAGAATTAATGCTTTCATCTGAAGACTTCTATAACCCCGATGCGATACCTTCTAATGTCAAAGCTATTCAAATTAATCCGCTTGATATTGATGGTATACAAAATAGAAATACTTTTGGTAAAGCGTTGCAAAAAGTAGCCGTTAATTCAACTTCATATTATTTTGTCATACCGGAAGCTGCTCAGGCCGCCATTTTTCAGGGCTGGAATGAAAAGCGTTACGTACCAAAATTATTTTGGCCTTTCATACGTGACCTGGATATTCCGGCATACGTTCTGAATGATGAAGGAGCAATTTTACAATTGGTTCCGCCGCTTCCTCCAAAAAAAGGACGGCAAGCATTTGGTTATGATTACGTGCCGAATCGTAAGTATTTCACGGGCATGATTAAAGTATATGAGAAAAAGAATGCCGGATTGATGGAAATAGTATTATTTCATTTTCGAATTTTCTACCCATTTCTGATGTAGGCCGTTGCTCGTATATCGATATGTTTCCAAAAACAAATGGTTCAGGAACGGAACCTGGATTCGATGACAATTTAATGGGTAAGCCGAGATACTTTTTCCATAAATTGTATTTGGCGGGCAAAATGCACGATGAACACTAATAAATAATAAATCCAATAATAAATCCAAATGTATTTATTTTTTTCAGACTACATACGAACTCAAGCCTCTTTTGCCTGCATAACGGTATTCGTGATGATTTTGGGAGCCTTTTTTTCCTTCTACACTTTCATGAATCCACGGTACATGTTTAAGAGGCTTGCCGGTGGCATCCATTTGGTTGCAGCTGCTACAGCGGTTGTAGTTATTCAAGTACTCTTTGCGTCTGTGGAATATACAAAAGAAAATCTCTTCTATACCCATCCCATAGGAGCTGAATTAAAGTATTAAATTTTAAAATATGATAAAGGAATATTTTTAATTAATATTATTTTCAGTTATGGGTATGGCGTTATCTTGGCTTGGTTCACTTTTGGGGTCAATGTTTTATGCGGATGCATGTTCATGTGGTATTCTGGTAAGAAGAAGGGAAGCAAAGCCCCGACGGATGAACTCGCAATGGCGGATGAACCAACTATAATGGGACGATAATTACCACAAATGCGAATATTGGCTTGCAGTGTAAAAAATAATCGATTGATTTTTAATAGATAGATTAATATTAAGAATATTACATTTGGTTTTGAACATAATTTTAAACATTTTAAAATTCCTAATTTGTATTTAATCGATTTTCTAAAATTCTACATAAAAAAATTGCACCTTAATTATTAATTATGAAAGGAATGATTTGTTGTTAATAATTTTTTTTAATATATTAAAAAATAAAAAAATTTGTTACATAAATTATTTATAAACTAAATACTGAACAATATTTTATTTTTAGGTGTTTTAATTGCAAAATATAGAAAACCTCGAGAACCGCAAAAAATAATGGAAACAAAAGAAATGAATGTGTACTGTGAATATAAAATTCATAAGCAGTCAGTTGAAACGTATTTTTCTAGCTTCAGTATAAGCATCTAGTATTAGCTGGTTTATGTTAATCCCTATAATCATATCGGTATTCATTTAACACACGTCGTGTGATTCTAGACACTATGGTATGAAATCAATTAAACCCCTCTAATTATCAGTCATAATCTCCTATAGTGACATCTGCTTTTTATTGCTTCAAGTGCACCCTGTGTCACCGGTGAAGTTTACTGTCAAAATACCATACCTTCACCTAAAAGATTTGTGGCACGTGAGAGTTGCTGTAAATATTTTCGATAAAACATTTTAATAAAATGAAAAGGAAATCGAGTATACAAAATAGCGGTTTAGATGTGGCGGAGAATGAAAGCGAGGAGTTGCAAGAAGATGAAGATGAGAATAAAAAAGAGGTTAAAATACATAAATTACTATAGACGTGCGAATTGTCTAGCATTCTAGTGGGCATAAAAATCTGAAAACCAATTTCATTGCAGGTTTTATTTTCAGAAATAGAAAACGATGCTGAGAGTACCGATGATGAAGGTATTGATCAGAACTATCACTCTGATGATAGTGATGATTTGGAGTTTGAAAGTGATGACGATGGCAATTATATTGGAAAAGAAAATAAATCTGATACCAAATTAGCAAAATCAGATACAAGCTCATCTGAAGAGGACGAAATTAGCAGTGATTATGAAGAAAACGCTAAAAGAGATTTTACCAGCAGCGGGAAGCTTTCAAATACGGCGAATACTACCATGAAAGTCAAAGCAAAACACAATAAACTGAAAAAAGGCCAAGTGACGCAACGCACCAAAAAGTTCGCAACTGAACAGGCAACAACAAGCAAACCTAAAGAAAACGTTGATAAAAATCCTGAGTTGTTTGACGAGTACGCTAATACGGATACATCTGATGAAGAAGATATCAGAAATACTGTTGGAAATATTCCTATGCATTGGTATGACGAATATAAACATATTGGATATGATTGGGATGCCAAGAAAATTATTAAACCAGTGAAGGGCGATGAAATTGATCATTTCTTGCGAAAAATTGAAGATCCTAATTTCTGGCGGACCGTGAAGGATCCGCAAACTGGTGAAGAAGTTATACTCACTGACGAAGATATTCAACTTATAAAACGGATAAACTCGGGCCGAATTCCTAATGCCGAACATAATGAATATGAGGATTGGATAGAATGGTTTACTTCGGAGGTAGAAAAAATGCCAATTAAAAATGTACCAGATCACAAAAGATCTTTTTTGCCATCTGTGTCTGAGAAAAAGAAGGTATCGAAAATGGTCCACGCTTTGAAAATGGGTTGGATGAAAACTATAGAAGAAGTCGAACGCGAAAAGCAATCAAAGCGAGGACCAAAATTCTATATGTTATGGGAGACTGACACCAGTCGCGAACACATGCGGCGCATACATGATCCCGTAGCTGCGCCAAAACGTGATTTGCCCGGACATGCTGAATCGTATAATCCACCACCTGAGTATCTTTTCGATGAGAAAGAGCAGAAAGAATGGCTTAAGCTAAAAGATGATCCACATAAACGAAAACTTCATTTCATGCCGCAAAAGTACAAATCATTACGAGAGGTGCCGGCTTATCCTAGATATCTGCGGGAACGTTTTCTGAGGTGTTTGGATCTGTATCTTTGTCCGAGAGCGAAACGTGTGAAACTGAATATTGATGCAGAATATTTGGTACCGAAACTGCCTTCACCGAAGGATCTGCAGCCGTTCCCTACAGTCGAGAGTTTAGTTTATCGAGGTCACTCAAATATCATTCGTTCCGTCAGTGTAGAACCTAAGGGCGAGTACATAGTTTCGGGTTCGGATGATAAAACCGTTCGAAGTAAGGCCGATATTAGTTAATTTTCATCTACTGAATTTTCATATAAAATTTTATTTAATTCTTCAAAAATTCTCAAGTTTGGGAAATTGCAACTGGACGCTGTATACGCACCATCACCGTTGACGATGTCGTTCGCTGTGTTGCGTGGTGTCCGAATGTGAAGTTGTCTATTATAGCTGTGGCTTCCGGAAATCGTTTGTTACTTATTAATTCGAAAGTGGGCGATAATGTACTCGTTAGGAAAACCGATGATTTACTTGCTGAAGCTCCCCAGATTGAGACAATGGATTCTGAACGTATAAAGACCTCCGTGCAATGGGTAACTGCGGATACGAAAGAGAAAGAAGATGGAATTCGGGTGGTTATCAATCACTTTAAGCCAATTCGTCAGGTTACTTGGCATGGACGGGGTGATTATTTGGCCACTGTAATGCCAGAGGGTGCTAATCGTTCTGCAATTATTCATCAGCTCTCGAAACGTCGATCACAAATACCCTTTTCCAAAAGTAAAGGACTTATTCAGTGCGTCTTGTTTCATCCGGTCAAGCCATGTTTATTTGTTGCGGTACTATTAACAACAATCATATTTTAATCTTTTGAATGCACTAAAAGTCATTTTAATAACATTTTTTCAGACTCAGCATAATATTCGTATTTATGATTTGGTAAAGCAGCAGCTGCTAAAAAAACTATTGACTAATTCAAAATGGATTTCAGGGATGTCGATACATCCAAAGGGTGACAATTTACTTGTTTCCACTTATGATAAGAAAGTGTTGTGGTTTGATTTGGATTTGTCTACAAAACCCTATCAAACAATGCGCCTTCATAAGGAGGCGGTGCGTGGTGTAGCTTTTCATCAACGCTATCCGCTTTTTGCCTCGGGCAGCGATGATCAAGCTGTTATTGTATTTCATGGCATGGTTTATAAGTAAGTTTAAATTATTCAGATCGCTTGACCATTCTTTTGACTAAAACATATTTTTTTGGTTAATTTGACAGCGATTTATTGCAAAATCCTTTGATTGTACCTCTGAAGAAATTGCAAACACACGAAAAGCGCGAAGAGTTTGGTGTTTTGGATGTGGTTTGGCATCCAGTTCAACCATGGATATTCTCTACAGGCGCGGATTCCACAATACGTTTGTACACGTAATGCGTGTACAGATGTTGTATTTTGCTTGTCTTAAGCATAACAAGTCGCCGAGGGAAGGAGTTTTTTAATACCGAATAATTAGAAGTTAAATGAAAATAAAAGCTATTCCACAGTTCAAACTATGAAGTTTTTAACTACATATAAACATTTATGAAGAAGTAATTTTGAGGGATTGAAATCGTAATTTAATGGGCTAAATGTGTGCTGTAATATACTTCCTGCTGATAAAATCTAGTCAGATATAAAAACAGTATTAGAAAGTTTCAAAAGGATATAACCGTTTTGTCAACCAAGTTTTATAACTATAAAACTATAGTTTTTTAGAATTCCTTTGGTAACAAAAAGGCGTGTGTAATAGCACAGAATAATTAACACATCGTGATGATATTTGACCATTACTAAAGAGACCTCATAAGGTAGCCTTTGATTTATAAAACTGAATATTCCAGAAAATAACAAAATTAATAACAAAAGCGAAAAATTAATTAAGAGGAAACTTCAAATCCTTAACAAACAAATTACGCACTTTTTTGTTAGAGATTATATCTGATTTATCGGTGTATTATGTTAAGTTATGGCAATCGAATCTATTTATCGAGAATTTTTGTAAATTACTGCAGGAGAGTTTGAAAGCTTTATAAAGTTTCTTTAAAGCTTTTTTCGACGGATAAACTTTTGCTAGAGCGGAAGTTTTTTCCGTTGTTTAGGAATAGTATATGGATATCTTTTCATTTGATTGTTGCCTCCTTTCGGGTCAGCTCCTGAGCCAGACCCAGGCGACAGGTTGTAAGGCACGGTTTTCGCAAAAAGAAAGAAAAATAAATCAGAAATCCTTCAAATTAGTGCGTGAGTGCGTGATTATTTCTGTTGGGTTTGGTGAAAACGACAACAGCTCAGGCATTAGAAATTATTATTAATAAATATCGTGCATTTTTTACCGCAGTAAATAAATTTTGAAAATATGAGAAATTTGGGTCGAACGTATCGAGAGAGATCTTTCCAAGCCAGCCTACGAAAATATATGTACCCGTTGTTTTGTTAGAATGATTTCTAGTATTGATGGAAATATTGCTCAAAGCTTTCTAATAACTAAACTGCTAGAGATGGATACAAAATAAGAAAGAAAAAAAAATCAAGAAAATTATTTTTAAAAAGAAAATATTCCTTGAGTGATTTTTTGTGAAAACATTAATGCAATAATTTTGTTTTTTTCATTACTCGGAGTATTTGCTCTGCCGCCTCGTTTCCACCACCATCCACCAGCAAGTGCTGATTCTAGAGTGTATACATATTAATACAATCGCTACGGCCTCCTGCAACAACATATACTACTACAACAACAACAACAACACTATAATAGGAACTAAATATGGCACTATAGATACTATAGAAGGAAAATATTTTGAATTTAGCCTAATATGAATTTATGAAAGGAAATTGTGAAAAGGCAAATTGCGAAACTTGCGAGAAGCTAAAAAGAATCGTTGTATTCAAATAAAAAAATATTTTTTTTTTTAAATTCCTAATAAATATTTAATATCTCCGATGTTTGTGAGTGAGTGTGAGTGAGCCCTTTAACAGAAGCCTTAACGTTTACGTTTTGAGAAAAAAAACAAATATTTTAAATTCAGATAAAAATAAATTTTGAAAAAATGGATTTTCGTGCTCTCAGCGAGAATCGAAATATTTGAGATTCCATGAAACAGGTAAGAGATTCTTCTAATGGATGCACTTGAAATTCTCTCTGAAAGAATTTAGAGATGTCGTTGGTGGAAGAGTCCTCTCTCTCTCTCTATTGGTTAAATATTTTTTCTCAGAAATGTTTTTGTTAGAATCTTGCAAAAAAAAGTAATAATTGAAAGTTTTGAGGACAACTCATTGAGACAGGATACACAAGTTTCTTCTACCAAAAAAAAACTGATGTCTTTTAACAAAACAAAATATAAATTATTTTTATTTAATTATTAGGCTAAAATTACTATTAGGCTAAATTAAATTCAGCAAGAAATTTTTGGTGGAATTCCTTTTCTTTTCAAAATTAAAATGTTTTATTAATGATCATGAATTGTATTGACATTCATCAATAGTTTTCAAATTTATTTTTCTCTAGGAAAATGTCCTGTACTGTGTCAGAGCTGCCAACTGGCTGTCGCCTTCGTGGTATGGGTTCCGCCACTATGCAACAAACTTCGGCAAACATTGTTCAAAGGGGTGGCGGTTCGGGTGGCACCATGATGGCGAATACGGCAGGCGGCGTTCAAATAGGCGGCGGAATACTAAAGAAAACGCCATTGATGGGTGTATCGGCAGTATCGTCATCGGCTACAACAACAACAACAACATCAGCTGCAGCAGTAGCCGCAGAAGCAGGAACAGGACCAAATAATCCCGTCCCAGAAACAACGGAATCACTCCAGCGGCAACAGGCACAAAAACCGTGCTGTTTCTGTTGGTGTTGTTGTTGCTCGTGTTCACGGTATGATATTTTTTCAATGAAAATCTAGATCAGACGTAAAACACACACATAAAAAGTGTCCATGAATTCCTTTTACCGCAATTGAATGGCCGAGATGTTTTAAGCCAAAACCGACTACGGGAAAATTTTGAATTTCGAAATTTTTCTAGCAATGAATTAGAGCATTCATTTATTGAAAATTCTGAAAAAATATCTGTCTTGATTGGTTTAAAATAAAATAATGAATTCATGTTTACAATATTTTATAGTCCGTTCATTTTAAACGCTTTTAAATTATTTCGAACTTTTCTTAACATCTTTAAACGTTTCGGATTTGATGAATTTGATGGACTGGCATGAAATTCCATTCAAAAAGGGCGAAATGGTACGTAGTCTTGATTTGGTAAATATATTATTTAAAATTTCAAATCTTCCAAAATTTTTCCATGAATTTTGAGGTAATATTTTAAATTTTGAAGATTTGCAAATTTTGCCGATTTTTAATAGAAAATTCAATGAGTCCCTGACACAAACAACAATCGATCACCAATGATTGATATTCATAATTGAGATGATCGTATATATTGTTAGATTTTTTACTGTTGGCAATACCAAATAATAACGACTGGCAGGGCTTTCACAAAATGCGTGTTTTAAATATTTAACTTTTAATTACCATATTTTTAAAGAAACACATCGAAATCATTAGGCGCGCGATTAGGCTTTTTAGCGTTCACAATCGGCTGCCACGATATTTTGTGAGTCTTCGAGACGACTTCAGAATTTCATTTGATCAGAATTTCGATTGATTATTGTTTGTATAAAAATTGTAAAGAAATAAATTCAAACGTATTTTCTTCAAATCTTCAATTTATATAAACGAAACCGTAAATTCCGGTTCGTTTCCTTAGTCTTTTACTTAGTGTCGCTAAAGAAACGAACCGCAAAAATCGTGAATTATCAGTTTCTTTTTGTTAATTGTCGAAAGCAATGAAATTAAATACTATGCCTAATAAATGTTGCAGAATATTCTATTAATTTTTATCAATATCAATTGTTTATATATTTGTAGTATGGCAATCAAAAATGCTGGAGATAGTGGACCAACAAAACGCGATCCAGCTTGTACGGATTTACTCTTGAATGGAGAACAGTATGATCATATAAATTTCTATTTCAAAATTAAAGAACTAAACTGGAATTTCACTTTTCAGACCTTCCCTAGAGGAAATACGTAGCTGGGGAACGAGTTTCGATGCTCTTATGAGAAGTCCTTGTGAGTAAAAGTTATTATTTTTTTCCATGAAAGAAGTTTTGTTTTTCATAAAAAACACAAGTTGATTAGAAACAAAAAATCATAATAGCAATAACTGGATGGTTTGAAAAATAATTTATTTTTCCCTTTGTGAGGGAATTTATTCGGCTTTCCTCGCAGCCAACTTCACACTTGTAACCATATTGCCATTATACATTTTCGTTGCTTCCGTTATGGCAGGTTTTGCATGCGATCGTAAATATTTATAAATCTCATTCATATATCTTTTGAATTACTTCTCTCCATCGACGCATAATATTTTCCAAGGTGGGCGTAACATATTCCGAGACTTCCTGCGTTGCGAATATAGTGAAGAAAATATACTATTTTGGCTGGCATGTGAGGATTTGAAGAAAGAGAGTAATCCGGAAACGATAGAGGAGAAGGCGCGACTTATTTATGAAGATTATATTTCGATACTTTCACCGAAAGAGGTATCGTTGGATTCGCGGGTAAGGGAGATTGTTAACCGGAATATGGTTGAGCCGACGCCTCATACCTTCGATGAAGCACAAATACAGATCTACACTTTAATGCATCGAGATTCGTATCCTAGGTAGATTAAAGATGATTTTTGTAGTTTGAAAAAAATATTTAGATATCCTTTTCTAACCCTTTCTCTCTCTCTCTCTCTCCTTCCCTCTCTGTCTTTCTCCATTAGGTTTATTAATTCCCAGCTTTTCAAAACGTTGGCCCAATTACAGGAAGGCCTCTCTGCTTCCGGTTCCACAACCGATAGTCCTACTTAAAATAAACAGTATACAAAAAAAAAAAAACAACAACAACAAAACTCTCTCCAGGCACAACACATTCACTTTTTATAATAAATTTTAAAAATTTTGAAAATAATGTAAGAAAACTTAAAACTGCTCACTCCAAACTTCAGGATAATGAAAATAGGATCCAAAAGAGAAAAATATATATATAAAAATGAAAAAAAAAATAATAAAAATTCATCACTGCTTCGACTGCGCGTAATCAAGCAATAAATATTTATAAAACACAAAACGGGACGATAGATAGCAAATATTCTACAAGCAAAGTGCATGAAAGTGCTAAAGCTCTTTATGCTCAACCGAACTGGGAGGGACATCTTTCGAAACCAAAAAGATACAACACTTTATTACTTGTATTAAGATATTTCATCACTCACTTCACTTTCTCCATAAGTGTCTAGTCGTTAAGATTTAAAGCAGGATATCGATTGTGAAGGAACAAAAACTGATTAAAAACAGATAAAACAGGTTAAATAAAACAGGACAGAATTAAATAGAAGAAGAAGAAAAAATAGCAGAATTAATGCTACAAACTAAAAAAAGAATGCCTGTAAAATGGTCTATTTTTAAATATTACTCTGACTTAATGTCTGTACAAATAATTTAATTGAATTAATTCTTAAGTAAAATAATTGCGATTTTTTAATATTATTTAGTATTAAATATTGTATTTTTTTATTTAACAAATTTATTATTTAGCTTCTAGATGTTTTACAAGAGATAAGTTAAGAGATTTAAATTCAGTTTACAGAGTTTTAAAACCTTTACCAAAACCCACCAGTCTTTAGCAGGTCCGAACATAAAAATATTTTACATATGCTGGAAGAAAATAGCTGCCGGATTTTTAACAGGTATTCAGAAGATTATATATACAATATACGAATTATGAACATTCGGAAGAAATTTCGAAATTCATAATTCGTAAGAAATTCGAAAGTACAGACATTTTCTTTTCCCCTCAAAATTATTCTTTAAAAGCTTTAGAGAGGATTAGAGTTTTTAATGAATTTTTAGCATTATGATTGTTACGACTTAATTAACCAATTACTTATTAGCTTGTAATTTCTTCTGGAATTGTTATTTCTCCAGATTTTGTTTAATATTTATGCTGTTTTCTTTTATGAAGGAATTAAGAGTTTTCTTTTTTCGATATTTGTAAAACTCAAATTGAAAAAACCAAAGACTCAGAAACAAAACCTTGTTTAAGATTGTTAATTCTAGTTAAAATTTGTTTGGAATTATTATGTTTTCCTTTTTAAATCTGAAGTTAATTCTAACTTGTGGAGCACATCTCGATAAACATTTTCCGATATAATTTCAAATTCAAATTTAATTCAATCTTTCCATTGAGAAAATTTCACACGAATAAATATCACTGCCAATAAGATTGATTATATCTTAAAATCATTATTACTTCAACAATTTGGGATCAGTTAAATTTTACAAATAAATACGAAATACGTAGTTTCTGTCTTTCAAATCGCTGTTCGTCCCTCGAAGAAACCAAACTACAACAACAACTTATGGATGAACAAGTTAACTTTAAGTCGAATTGTAAACTTGTTCACTTTGTCGAAATTTTATCAATATTTTAGAAAGCCTTTGTCAGTTGAATGTCTTGCTAAATATATTGTATATCGTATATAACGATTTAGGGTTTCCACAGGAATTAGTTTTAGCTGACTCTAACTTCATTATGTACAACCATTTTTAAATAAGCCTTTTTATAGCAGTAAAAGAAACAGGATACTAGAGAAAGATTTCGTAAATGTAAAAGAAGAAAATGAACAAAAAAGAAAACAGCTAGAATGTTTTCTTTAAAGAAATTTTGAATAGTATCGTATTGCTTTATTAATTTATTCTTCATTATCTCCATAACCATTCGAATAATATTGAATTAAGTAATGAATCGATGTCTCAATACTGTAATCAATAATACCTAAAATGATCACTTGTAACACCCAAATAGACGAATGGATAAAATAAAGAAAAAGAACACCCGGGGATGAATAAAAAAATTCCAGTCTTTCCAGAATAAAAATAAAACAAAATTGCGCCTTTTTGTTTACTTCATTATGACTGTTGTTAATTATTATATATATATTAATTGCTTACCTTCCTACCTAATTCATATACCCCTTTACACCACCACCACCCCCCACTCACCTAACACGATCCCTATAAACGAATTCTTGGATTTGTTAAAGATTTATCAGGAAAACTCAACGTGAAAAATTTCAGTTATGCTTTAAAAAATTATTATTGTGAAACATCACAGCTCGTCGATTCTTTTACTTTGGAATTTTTTGGTAATTTTTGGTTATTTTTCTTCACGCCCGTGCTCAATAATATGTATTGCTGCAACTCGTTAAAGATAAGCAAGAGTGTATAAAATTTTGATCTGCCTATAAGAAATATAACCAAGCCTGATTGGGGTTTAAGTCCAATAAACTAGGTCGAGGGTTATTGGACCCAAGATCGGAGGATTCCACGCCGGTCAGAGGTCATTAAATCCACTCCAGAGGTCATTAATTGGGACCGAATGACATTAAACAGGCTTGTCGAATCACTAACCAGTCACTCGAAGTCACTAATCAGGGTCCGAAATAATGCAAATATAGTCACTAATCAGAAAACGAAGCCCATTGACTTTACTTTCTCGCGGTAAAAGGTGACTGAACCGGGATAGGTCGCTGCCTTGGGGTAAATAGCCTCGAGGTGCGATATCTCAATAATTTGGTATCCTTGGGTTCAATATATTAATACATTCCTATAGTGTCTTTGGTAAAATTCAATGCATAATATTGTTGATATAAATATCATTAAATTGAAGAGTTATAAAAATTTTAAAAAAGGAAAAGATCGATTTTTTGGAATGAATAAAAACATTTATTCTTCTATATAAAATAATATAATATAAAATATAAAAAATATTTCTTTATACTTCAATTCTTATCGTACATCTAAGATAAAAAAGAGATTTTCAACATTTTCCTTTTATGAAAATCTGCCATTATTACTTTGTCCGTCCGCTACGCGCTACTTATGATTTTTTTTAAAAAAAATGTTTTTCACAAGATTTTAATTAAATTATTTATTACTTTTAATGTAATAATGTAAAATTTATTTAGCATTTGAATTAACTCTTATACGTCAATATTTGCAAGTAATGCAAGTAAAACAACGTCCAGTGTGTGGCAGGTCGCAGTATGTTTTGTCTTTGTTACGGCAAGATTACGAAAAGTTTGTGAATGTGTTTCACTTAAAGATTTACTTAAAAACGTTTTAAACTATTTGTGAAAAAATTGCATTATTAACTAACATTTAGAAAGACTCTCGTGAGAGACTGGTAGAGGGAGGGAGGGAGGGAGGTAGAGAGAGAGACAGCGAATTGTTGCAGTAAGGGAGGATTGTGTTGGAATAGGGAAGGGGTTCGGTATTTACTGGTATAGGATATTCGGAAGGTTGTGACGTGGCGAAACTACCTGGCGTTGCCATATTAAAGTTTTTTTCGTACAAATATTCAGAGTATTTACACACGAGGGAAGTATAAAATGTTATTAAAAATTTAGATATATATATATATATATATATATATATATATATATATATATATATATATATATATATATATATATATATATATATATATATATATATATATATATATATATATATATATATATATATATATATATATATATATATATATATATATATATATATATATATATATATATATATATATATATATATATATATATATATATATATATATATATATATATATATATATATATATATATATATATATATATATATATATATATATATATATATATATATATATATATATATATATATATATATATATATATATATATATATATATATATATATATATATATATATATATATATATATATATATATATATATATATATATATATATATATATATATATATATATATATATATATATATATATATATATATATATATATATATATATATATATATATATATATATATATATATATATATATATATATATATATATATATATATATATATATATATATATATATATATATATATATATATATATATATATATATATATATATATATATATATATATATATATATATATATATATATATATATATATATATATATATATATATATATATATATATATATATATATATATATATATATATATATATATATATATATATATATATATATATATATATATATATATATATATATATATATATATATATATATATATATATATATATATATATATATATATATATATCCTGAAAATCGGCCGTGATGCGATTTTGAACTTAATTTAATTGGCGTTTGTACAAATCAGTTTTGACACCAAATTATTTCTATGCGATTTTACATAACGAAAAACACGCTTTAATGTTTCTAATTTTGTGCTCGATCTTAAAGTTTCATAACGGCTGAGATCTCTATAGATCGTTTTAAATTATGAATATTTGAAGTAAGGATAATCGAACAAAATCTCTATAAAGGAGCAGGAAGGGTATTAGATGTTTACCAAAAGTTACTGAGCAGGATAGGAGATCAAAGAGTTTTTAATAGAGGAAATTTTTAGTGTTTGTGATTGGAGGGGGTTAGAATGAAAGGAAGGCAAAGTTAGCCTTCTTTTATTCCATATTTTTCTTGTTTTTGGGCTAGATGAGAGTATTAAATAAATTAACGATCTACGCTCGAGCCTTTTTGGACGATTTGGTCTGTCCATTCACGAGTTGGTCATAAAAATCATCTGCTACCGAGCAGAGACTAATTTTATAAATTATTGATGTAAACAACTGGCAATTTGTACTTTAGAGCACGCAGTTTCCAGTTTTGATCGCTCGGTAGGTCGGACTTTTTTATCTCTCGTCTGCAATAACTCCGCCCTTGACTCTAATTAAATATATATATAATTTCACGAATTAGATAAATTTTTACGCAATAATTGTTTACATATTTTTTAAATATAAAATAATCTCTCAGAGTACTCTTTCTATTGCTTCCTGTTTTGGGGCTCATCCGACCCATCATGTCTTAAATTACGGTAAAAGCAATTCTCGCTATCGTACTTTTGAATAAATTTACAACAAAGTGATCGCGCTGTTAAGTACTCGTGCTGCAGAATTGTCGCGTCAGTTGCCTCAATTGTACTCGCATCAATGGTTGGGAAGCTCTGTCAGTGTGATGTCGTATAAATCGTCTTCGATTTGTTGTACTTCAAGCAGGAATATATCTTCGTTGCAATAGTACGAAATCATGTCATCATCAATTTTCGCAGTAATCCTAGAAAGAAAATCAATTTAGAAGTTAAAAAACGAAGAGCAAGATGTCATCAAGATTGAAAGAGAAGGGAAGCGATAAATTGAAGTGTGCATAACGGCCCGTTACCCAGGATGAGTGAATATATTAAAACAACAATGTGAGAAACCGGGCGACCAACGTGGGTGACTTTGTGTTGAGGGAGCAAGCAATAGAGCAAGGATGCTAGCAATAAAATATAAAACAACTCTTAATTATTAACTTCGTTACCCTCCCCCTCCACTTTTTTTTAAAGGAATCAATTAATTTATGTGATTTCTCCAAGCGTGAGCTTTGAGTATTATTTTATCCTTCTCAGTTGCCTTTCAACTGTTTTACAAGGCTATGCAGCGCCAGATGGCGCCACTCTTGCACCGAAAAAGGCAACTGCAAAAGATAAAACAAAACGCGAGAGAGACAGCTGGAGTAAGAATATGAAACTTTTTCCCCGAGGAATCGTGAATGTTGGAATAGATTTAAGGAATGTTTATTAAAATTAAGAAGTTTGTATCAGTTGTGGGGATAGAAGAAGAGAGTGGCCAGATTTCGAAAGGAAGTTTAGACCTTGATTGTTTTGGAACCATTTCGATTCGGAAGGTGTTACAGGATTGCCACGTTTCTCATAACTAAAAATTGAACACTAAAAATTGGATCTTTGTATGATTAAAAAAATGACGATGGGAAAGAATATATTTAGAGGCCGAAGGACAATAAAAATGCAATTCCCTTTATTGGGTTCTCAGGAACCAATGCAGTTTTTAAGAAACCATTTCATAATTAAAATCACTGAAGCTCTGAGATATGTGTTAAGAGTTATGGGTCGTGGGATTTAGGGATCCGTTGATTCCTTTTGTAGAATGAGGCTTCCTTAAAGAACTCTGGCTTCCCTTAACCGAAATTGTTGTTAACTGTGACTGTTGTTATGAATCACATTCATTTGCAGAGACATGTTTTTGACCACACAAGTTTATCTTTAACCTGTACCTGTAACCTGACGTTTCTTTTCTTTGACCAAACTTGTTCTTGATGTTTCTTTGCAAATGAAAAGTGCCGCTTGGTCCCTGTAGTATTTGGTGAATTGAAAAGGGAATCATAAGACCCTCGGAAAGTATTCAAAATAAGGGAAGCAAAAGACCCTCGGGAAGTATTCCGATTGAGTATTAAAATAGATTATTCCATGGGTCACTTTCTCGTCTCATCTAGTCTATTGCAATTGCCTTTCAACTGTTTCGTACTTATACAGACGATGTTTTGCCGATTACACCTATGTCACGCAGTTCATAAGCAAATGGGAAAGACGAGACGAAACGAAAAAGTGAATTTGAAGGAAACATATTGAAGTTTCCCTCATTTTTGTTGTTGTCCATTAGGGGGTTCTTCTTCGGTCTGAACTTTTATTACGACCAATCAATTCTTTCTAGTTTAAGAGTTACCAGTTACTCAGCACTTATTAATTCTGTATCATATACCATATAGATTTTATAGTACGAGATCTGTAATGTAGGTAAGAACTTCTTTATGCCTTTCGGGTGGAAGGTTTCTCAACGGATTTGAAGTTTCAGACGGGTCTTGATTATGACGGTATTTGTGTGTGCGTGTGTGTTTCTGTTTGTGTGTGTGTGTGCTTTAGTCACAAGTCGGGTGTTGAAAACGCTTCGTCAGATTCGCCTTGGCTGGCGCCACGACGGGTCGACTCTACTTACCCTTTTTTGTTTGTGCGATATATATTATTAATACTCGACGTCGAGATTTTGTATTTGTTTTCAATCTGCAATTGAGAAATGAGAGAAACATAATGTTGTTGTTGCTGTTGTTGTGTTTGTTTTCTGTTGTTTTTGCTGTGGGTAATGATTTTTCTTTTTCAAATACAAAAACTCATTAAATCGATGCCAAACTTATCTGCATAAATTCATAGGGTTAAATTTTTGTTCATTTTGGCCAAGCAACCGAAAAACCAAAAGCGAAAATAATAGAACTCTTTCGATTTCACGGCGTTTTAGGTTTTAACAGTTTCGTAGATTTGAAATGGAGTTTACTTTCGAGGCTTATCATGATGCAGTAGTGATCGCAAAAAGCGCTCTGGATACGAATATGTCCTGCCAATAAAATTCTAAGGATGCAAAATGGCCATAGGAGTGATCAACGAAAGGTTTCTGTAATGGATTAGTTTGTTTTCTCAAAAAAAATGAGACTGAATAAACATAGACAAAAATGCAAAGGTTCCGAGTGTGTGTGTGTGAGAGAGAGAGGAGAGTGAGAAAGAAAGAGCATGTCGTCGTGGGATCACAAAGAGTCTCGTTTAAATTAATTACAAACTAACACTCGTGTAATTGTGTAAGTGTGATTTATGAGTGCGGCGAATAAAATCGCGTACAAATTGATGGCGTTTCCTGCGGCAGTGGTGGTGGTAGTGGGCATGATGTTGGTGCCGTCGTATGAATTCGAAAGTGTTTTAATTAAGGTTTTGCTGAATGGTGGCAACGCCATGGTGGGAGGATCCTTTTCTAAAAACAAACACTTTTGATTATATAGAAGCGATATTTACAAGTATATCGTAACAAATCGAGAGCTGCTGTCCCTCGTCCCCTGCCTAAGTCACCCATTTTCGAGGTCATTATTGACGATAATCAATGATTATTGTTTTAGCGGTATAAGTGAGATTTTATGCAAATTTAATTTATATTAATTTATTTGTTAGGCGTTAGAGAATTATCTGCGCAGTTTGTTATTAATAATGGTTTAATTTCTGCGATTGCTTTTGTTGCTTTTAATGTTGTTGTTGTTTTATTAATTTATCCATTTCTGTGAAAAGTGGGAGGTTCGATTAATCAGTTACTAAATTACTGAATTATTGATTGACTGAGTGACTGAGGGAATTAATTGTTTGTTTGTTTTTTTTTTTGGAAATGCATGTAGGGTTTACTAGTTTTAAGTTTAATGAAGTTACGAGTGAGTAATTTTGAACATTTTGGTGCTTTCGCTCACTGAGTTTTTATTGTGCAATTTAACTGATATATAAAATGGATAAAGGAGGTTCCGATTACCAACCAAAATGAACAAAAATCTGAAGTTAAGTTTAATGAGATCATCTTTTTAAATTAATTGAAATATTTTCGAATGAGTTTTTGTGTTGGAGTTCTAAAATGAGAGGTTGGATTGAGGGGAGCGACATTGATGACGGGACGTTGTCGCCGTACTTACCGCATTCAGTAGACCAATTGTGGTGGGCGGTACTACATGGAGTGGCGTATAAATATCCTCATTTTCTTGACGAACGTAAAGCATAACTCGTTCACTGGTTGGTGGCGTTATGCGACCTCGTTTGATTGGTGGTGCAAATTCTCCCATAGTACTCGCGACCATTCCTGGATCCATAATATGATCCTTTTTCTCACTGCTACTTGTTTGTATAAAGTAAAATTAAAGAGACGTCAGAGTATGTAAACATTCAGGTTTACTTACGTCTGCACATCTGGCGGAAAATGATTGTGGAATTTCAGCGTCGGCGTGGCTACTTTCTGTCCATGTAATAGAAATGGCGATGTTCCTTTCAAATCCGGCGTGCCAGATAATGAGTCAGTCTCATGACCGTAAAAGCTCTATAGTTCATGTCAAAGTCATTATAGGTTTTAGTTATATGAATTAAAATGTTCACTGATAATAATCACAATTTCGCAAAAACTAAGATAAAATTATTACCTTTTCCATATCCTCAGCAGGTGAAAAAAGCACAGGGGGCTTTGTGAGATCTTGCATCGTATAGAATTCGGACCGATCGGTGACAGGATGATAGAGTTCATCAAGTTTCTTCCGTCCTGTAGCTGTCATTTTTCGCTTGGCTGCCCGACGTTCTTCGTCGCGTGTCTTTCGTTCAGCGCCCTGTAAAAGAGAATAGAAAGTGATAATTAAAGATTAAGAAAAATCTCCTTTTGAGAATAGAAAATTTCGAAGGCGACGCTATTTTCTACATTTTTGGAAGAGGAAATGGGAGACTATTGGGTGACGTTGAAGTGTTCTCCGATTTTAAACGTCGATTGAATTACTTCAGAAATCTCTAAATTTTACAATAGACGGGTATGTTTTATTTCCAAATTCGACTTTTATGAACTCTTTAAACAAGCTTTATGGCATTTATTGATTATGAGGGCGTGATTAGATCTCGCCAAGTAGAAAAGTTTATATTTCTTTGACTAAAAAGACACGAACTTTTAAAAAAAACTGAAACGTCAATGTATTTATAATTTGATTTTGAGTTAATATTTAATTAGCAAACGATGATGCTGTTCCACCAATTTTTCTACATCTTAGTCATTGTCTCCATCAGCGCAAACGTTTTTATGCAAAATAGTAATCAATCAAAATTGCCGAGTTACTCACAATTTCCGGATTCTTATTTGGCCAAAAACTTTATAAGAAATGTTTGCAATTAATTTCGTAGACCATCCTCTTCGATTGGCACGCTGTGCACATTGTAATACGCATTGCATATTTTGCTTATTCGGAACGAGTTTCTCGCTTAAGTCTTTTGTTATTTCTGTATATATGAGACATAGTTGCGTGACTCTGTGACGCCTACTGACGCAACAGGATTTCAACTGGATAATCGTATCTTAGTAAGTATAATGAAAAAACATTCTTTTTGTGGAAAACACGTCAAGTGCGCTGGTGGTATCATATCTTTTTAATTGTTTTTATTTGATAGAAATGGCAACAGAAACGGTAAGACTGTGACGGGTTTGTATCCCGTCTTTAGATTAAAACAAACTTTCTAATATTGTCGTTCTGTAAATAGGCAAAGCATTGACGTCGATATGATGACGTGGCAAACATTTTAAGGCAGGCAGTTTGTGGCATGTCCACTTTGGCATTAAGTAACTGACGGATGGCGTGAGGCAATTGATTGACAACACAGCATCGTTATCTATAGTCGTGGAGGCAGAGGATATTGATAAATATATTTTCCAATGATGTTTATAAATTAAATTGAAGCCGTCTCGAAGAATAACTCTCTATCTCTTATACACAGTAAGAAATGCTTGACGTTGAATGTTGAGCAACGCCTCTTCATTGATAGTTGCCGCAACTGGCAAGAGGCATCGGTGGGCAAGCGGCTAAATATTCCATACACCTCTTGTGTGGCAACAAAAAGTTTCTCTCTTTATACTATATTTTTAAGTTTGATTTTTTTACAAAGAAAACAGGTTGGTGTCGCTGACCGCTTAGCATTGTCATTGCAATCAATATTAATAACATTTTGATATGAAATTGCGTCTACGGCGGCAATGTTGCAGCATCAAAGAAATCACTTACGATCGTCACTATCACTGCCGTCATTACACGCTTTCTTTCATATCGAGCTTCACATTAGTCTGATAGCGTTATTGATCCAATTTTAATCTATTAATGCCAAATGTTATCTTGCGAATTGTAAGAGGCTCTTAAGACGTCTGTCTTTGTTTTATTACCACAAAATTACCGGTGTGAATCTGTTAAATCAATATGCTTGAATATTTATTGAATTGGCTCCACTTTTCGCCAAATGAGGCCGCGTTGTGATAGTGAGCTGGTGTGATTTATATGTTCAAACGCCGTTTCTCGGCGTTCTTTTATACGTTCAATGACAACAACAACCGTCGAACTATCAGACGAGACTAAAAACGGTTTCTAGCATCTATCTTTGAACACTATTTCACGAATCTATAACGCGAAAAATGCGCGGTGTGGACCTACCTTCCCTTTTCAATTCACCCCACCTTGCCTTTCTTTCTTTGCTTTAATATTGATGTTTATGAATATATATTTTCCAACTGACAGTTTTATAAAAACACATTGCTTTATATTGGCAATGCGTTCGTCTCTTAAGTCTTTCGTACCGTTTCCAAATTCGATATTTTTTGCACATGAATTATATTTGTCTACTTGTTTTTTAACTGAAACTGATTTAGCGGTGAATTTTTCAGCAAATTGCAGAGAAAGCAGCATTAATTATATGAATGGCATCCACAAATCCGAAGAATACATATATAATTTTTGCCTACGCATTTATTATGTGCGACGTTTTAATTAAATTATGATTTGTATATCGCTGTAAAGCTCCAAATACTTCACTTAAAGACCTGAGATGAAAATTATAGAAACTAGTTTTGCAAACCAAGGGTGATTTCAATATAAGGGCGATTATATTCTCAGGATTCAAGTTGACAAAACCAAAAAGTGTGCTCCGGTAACAAGTTCACGAAACGGTTGCCATCGCAAAGAAGTGACCTCATGAGTATATTAAACAGACAAAAAAGTGCGTATAAGTCTAGAGAATTTGGCAGGCGATGGCAGAAAAATTTCATATAAATTTATACTGCACGCCGTACTGTCTGATGGCCGTCAGTATTACCCAACCAAGTAACAAGTTGCAACAAGTGCTTTAGAACTCAATGTCGATTATTGGTTGTCTTGCCCTGGCTTTTCGTGTTACTATCGATTGCACACGACCTGAAATTCGATTCTCAACAAGTGAATTGAGGTGACCAGACGAGCGCACACGTGGTGTTGTTTTCCCAGGAGGGTCAGACGCTTGGCAAAAATGACACACACGTAGGTATGAACGGCCATTCCAATTAAAGCAATAAAAAGTAATTCATTTATGGGCCAAACAGTCAGTCCGTGACAATATCGATACAACAACAATAGTGATCAGAATTAAGAGCGGCTGGCTGGCTGGCTGCGTGTCGACCCCCATTCATTCGACCAGGTATAGTCGTTGCAAATAATTATGCAATATTCAGTGAACGACGCGCAATTAATACGAGCGCAGCAAAGCAATGCAAAAAGGGTCGATCACTGTCTACGATGCAGTGCTCGCCGATACCCTCCAGAAGATCTCGTTTCATCATTGCTATCGATTTCACATATAATGCTTGGATTATCAACGTGCGTTTTGCATCAATCGAAGGTCGACTTGAGGGATGTGTATTCACAACAAGCCCTTCATGCCATTCCTATTTCGATCGGCCTTGCTACTGGTCGGCCTATTACGGTAATGGCTCCTTTATCTCATGAACCTTATCAAAAGGGAAATGTTGAATGTAAGGACTTATTAATGTCATGAAAGCGAGTTAAAAGTTGTTGTAATTCTAAAAAATTTTAGGAGCATTGCAAACATTCAATTTGATGAGGATTGAATATCGTTGACGCATGTGCCACGTTACTCGGTCACTTACCTTATCGCAAAAAACTTTAATTTGACAGTAGCCTCGATGAAAGACCTGTGTGTCTCGCGGGTCTTCAAAGGTATCGATTTGTATATGTAATGGCAGGCCCTGCAGAAAGAAAGAAAGAGAGAAAGATATCGTAAATTCAAGATTGTAAAGTGAGGGATGTCTGAACGCGCATGTAGTGCGTTCTGGAAAAAGAGCGGTGGGAAAATTATGAATTGCCCACAGAATGTGGGGGTGTTAATCCTACATCATAAATGTGGGAAGAAGTAAAAGACAAGGGATCATTGTTCTAACGACACTTACCTTGACACCTTTTTGGCTGCTAAAGTCTGTGCTGAGACACTGGACGGCGATATTGATCTGAAAGGAGGTAAGGAAAACACTTAAAACGGCGCATCGTTAAACGATCTTAGTAAAAATATGTCAACGCTGAAACGGCTTGTACGTCTCTAATTGCGTCAGTTAAACCTGCATGTAATTCTACAGTAAATCACATTCGTTACCACGAATGGCGTTTTTGTTGTTATTGTTGTAATTATTATTATTGAACAGAAGGAGCATTAGTTGTTTCGATGGAAATGTGTTTGAAAGTATTCGTGGTATGCATGCTTCGTGCGACAGCGACATGAATTGTGGCAAGTAAGGAATGGTTTTCAGTTTCTCTACCTCCCAGCTTCAGGCTATCGTGCAGGTTATGGACTGCTGCAGCGATGTTTAATCGGAATTCATTAAGCGTCGCAGACCATAAAGAGTCACACGACGGCAACGGCATCATCCCCAGAAGCTCAACTGACGGACAGTTTAATTCGAAACAAGACGTGAAAGTCAAAAAATGTAAAAGCAAAGAAAGAAAGAGTGAAAGAGAGAGGAAGCTATTTCGCAGCGTCTGATCATAAACAGTTTAAAATGATTGGTCCTGTGGTTCATCAACAATGCTTACTGCTTTTGGTGTGCGTTCGAAAATAGTTTGCTGCGCCCCGTTAGTTTGGATGAGAAACGTACATAAGGTAGAAATGAGTGAAAACGTGGAGGGGTAGGTTGGCAGGAGGGGGGGGGCGAAATATTGATTGCGTTGTTTGCTGATGGATGTCCGCTTCGTTTCCAAATGCGTTTATTTCGTTAAGATTAATTATCGCTCAGTTTGGTAGACTGCGTTCCTTTTTAACGGACGGAATGCTCGTTTGTCCACAAGAATTTTCCATCAAAAGCTGGAGATGGAAGTACTGAGTGCAAGCGCAATTCAAAGTGTGTAGATCGACAATTTCTCACTAATAAAAATTGCTAATAAAAAATGTCACTGCACTCGCGTTCGTATTGAACAAATAACGTATTTATTGTAACGGGACAACGAATAGACGAAAATAAGTCTGTAAAATTGATTAGGATCGAAAAACTTCTTTCCACAATTTCCGTCTACTTTCGGCTCCAATTTATAGCGATTTTCTTAAAGAAATTCAACAGCGTATTTGTATCAGCGTTCTTTTAGAATGACGTAATCACTGCCGGATACATAGTATGCAAAGGTCACCGCAGAATCGAGAAATAGTTATAATATAAACTAAAAAAGGCAGGATGGCTGATGCAGGTGGTAAGGGGTGGAGGTGATAAATGAAAGCCATAAGTGAGTTATTAACTAAAAACTAATTATCATGAGGTTAATAAAACCGCATCTGTGGATAACGGCGTAGAGGCAAGACGACGCGTTAAGCTCAAGCTTGTCGTCAAAGACGAAGTTGAAATTGCAAAATAAAGTCATTAAAATTGAGTGCAATAAATAATCAGAAAATAAGTGCATAAACTTATCGAAATGTATCAACTGACGGGCGCGTAGACGGAGTGACCACTGCCAACGTTATGCCAACTCAAGCGGTCAAGCGGGCGGAACAGGCAGGGAGCGGATCGGCAACATCGATTTACATTTAAAATTGCATTTCCAAATAAATTAGGATTTAATGTATTCTAGTTGTCGCCAAGCAATAATCGTGCACGCATACACACACATGCGCGCGCACACTCGTGCGCCGATCCTAATACCGTAGCGATGTATTTGTGTGAGTTTTTTTTTAGTTTTAATTGCGTTGATTAAAGTGTGCTGACGATTTCAGCAGAAAAACAGCGTAGCAATAGCAGTCTAACGATACTTCGTTGGAAGTATTAATAAATAGAAGAAGAAGAAGAATAAAAGCAAAAATATGTAGAATGCGAAATGGCTCTGGTTTGCGACTGGCCAATCAGAACAGCGGGTTTGTCTGGTGGGTAAAGATGGGAGTAGCGGATTAATCCATGCCTTCGTTAATGCAAAACGGTAAAGTTTCTTTACAAACAACTGACGATGTTCGAATGTGTCACGCATTACTCCCGAGCCGCATTTATGAACGGGATTTTGATCATTCATTCATTACAAATTGTTTAGTTTAAATAATATCAAAAACGCTTCAAAAAAAAAAAAAAAAAAGAATTCGCAAATGAAGGCCTATGAGAGATGGTGATTGTGAGTTCCTCAAAATGGCATTAATACCCCACTGCGTTCATAGATGCGGAAATTGATTAATTTTTTAATTCTATTGGACGGATGGGCACATCCTTTCTTCGGAAAGAATCTGCATTTATAACGATTCAATATTCAGTAGCTCAATTATAATAGTTTAGCCAATAGACTGAACGTCAGCCGGTCAGTCGTTCTCAGTTATACCAAGCCCGATTCTCCATTAGCACTGTCTCATAGCGGCGTTCATTTAGTGGCGAACTAGTTGGTTTTGTTAAATCGCAATTAAGCCTGATTGGCTTTAATAGCTTTCTACCGTTCATTTGCTTTCCATATCGGGACCGAGCTCACAGCGCAGCGGTAAGATCGTCAACGGGTCGTAAATAACACACTCTTCGTCGGGGTAAGATACGTCGCGGAGGGAACCATAATCAAAGTGTGGCCGGAAGTTTCAGCGATTACGGACTCTGTTTTGAATTTGAGACGGAGAAGTGTTTAGTTCTTACCTTGGCAGAGCTTTCTAAAGGATTCCAGTAAACGGCAATGGCATTGTGAGAGACCTCCTCGATACAACCAACAAGACCAACTGAGTTTTTAGTATCTGGAAAGAGAATAGAATATAATGAAAATAATAAAACTGTAGGAGAGATTGAAAGGGAAGAAGTAGGTTTGATGATCGACATTTCCCATGGAGCCTTAACTGTCACTGTCACTGTCACTGTCAGTATTCACTAAAGACTAAGGAAATATTGTTCAATTTTTCAATTTTTGTTAAATATAAAATCTTAAGATTACTGCGAAGGCTCTACGCAATGCATTATTGCATCGAGTAGAATATGGTGACCATCAAACACGTATGGATATCAACACACTCACACACACACATTTATATATAGAATATATTTGCTATACATATTAGTGAGTGTAGATACGCTCCAACAGAATGTGATCCACGGGAAGTAGAGGTAGAATGAATTAACGTCTTTACATTTTTAAATGAAGTAAAATCTCGATTTAATGGATGAAAGTACGTTTCAGATTCCTTTTCGTCACCTGCACCGAGCCACGGAGTGGTTAATTGCGGGCACCTCACGGTAGCAGAAAAAAATTTCTCGCTCAGTCAAATCAATATGAATCGATTGAATGTGTTGGTTTTAATGGGATTCGGAAGTTAGGTGGATGGGTTTGGGCTTGCAGAGAACTGTTCACGGCCATGACAGAACACATGGCTAGCTACCGCTTTAGGATCCTGCAAGGAGGGGTAGGAACTCTTTTTTACAGTTTCGCTACCAACCAGATCCCTAAGTGTTATTTGCGACGTGTAAGGAATTGTGTATGTGACACCTATATTTGTATTTGTGTATGTGTGTGTGGGACTTAAATTACTGGTTCTGGTCTGTTCGTTTTGCCCGCTGTCTGCTGGAATGAGGACGAGGACAACATTTAAATAATGTTGATTTACAAAAGACGAGTAGATGAGCCAGCCATGTATCTATCCCTTTGACTCTGTAGAGAGTCAGCTTATCGAAATTGATCATCGGCATCGAATGTTGGGCGCCGCTGTAATCGTTCTTTCGCGTTCGTAGAAAGGAATGTCTTATCGCTTTAATTCTTATTAATACATCTCATGGACTCAAAGTAAAGAGGAAGGAATGACCTACCAGCGTCCAGTATTCTTTGTTTCACCGAGTGCTGCCGACTGTGCCAAAACTGCCATGCCTTGATTTCATCATCGGGACTCTTTTCTTCGCGGAACATTAACATTATGACACTCTGTGGAGAAAAGGATAAAGGATATACATAATCGAGTTTATATTAGGAACAGCATTATACAATTACTAGCAGTAAAAAATGCATGAGCACCGCTGCTGAAACTATAAATAAATCGTTTTCCCTGTTTTCTATGTAATCGTTTATTATATTATATTATATTAGTCGAATATATTATTATATATTATTATATATTTAAACCATTTATACAAAAAGTTGTATTTAAAGCCGCGGCCAAAGGCCGCCGTATTCAAAAACTATTTAAAAATTTGTTTTTTGAGAGAGTATTATATTGGCTGAGGGTTACGACTATTGTCAGTCAAATAAAACTGTATTTATTAAAAAAATTCTACAGACCGAGGGTTGTGAGATTTGCCGCGGCTAAAGGCCGCCATATATAAAAACCTTTTATATAGCAAAATTGTATTTGCGAGAGTATTCTACTGGCTGAGGGTTGTGACCCTTTCCGCGGCTGAAGGTCGCCACATATCAAAACTTTTTAAACAAACAAACTATTTGCAATAGTATTCTACTGACTAAGGGCTATGATCATCTCCACGAAGGCCGCCATAAATAAATACATTTTTATTTAGAAAACTCTTTTATTTCGGACATACGCTTAGGCATCTCCCAATGAATGTCGGAATTCATCAGATATCAGTTTTTCACAGTAACGTACATACATATCCGTGGAATAGATATGTGTCTGTATAGGTATAGTAATAATGTTCCCTAAGAAACGCGAACCTTGAAGCCAGGATAATTCGATCCTTTTCATTTTTCTTAAAAATTTGCATTTTTATTTCTTTAGACTTTTTTTGAAGGAAGATTTATGCATAGCTTAATAAAATAACAACAAAAACAGCAACAACAGCAGCCCACAGCCCACATTTACTATTAGCAAATATGAGAGAGCCAGAAAGAGAGAGAGAGTATGTGTCAAAAGAAGAAAGATAATTTACTACGAATAATTGAGATGGATGAGGGGGCTAAGGAGTACCGTGCTGGTGATCTCGCCGGAAGATATCGTCGTAAATTATTTTCAAGTAATATGCATGAGTTCCCGCTCGTTTTCTCTCCTTTGATTTCCGTTGGGATTTTATGTGGCGAACGGGTCTCAACCTCCGAGAGGCATTTCAAGAAAACAAATATAAATTAATTTTGACAGATGATCTCCCCTCTCCCTTTCACGCCGAATATGATTTCTAGTGGACGACTATACAAAACGCGAAGGCTCTTGCATTCCAATGCGATGGGGTTGAAATTCGTGGTAAGGGATCGCTAGGTAGCAAAGTTTTGACACTAGTAAAATATAAAATGTAAACGCCATCTGGCATGTCCAAAAAAATCACTGGCCAGAGAGATCTTTTCGAATTGGTCACCGCGAGAGTATGCGTTAGGATTCCCAGAGAGGGATTGAAGCATATTTTTAAACGGGGTTGTTACCAGGGCGAGTTTATTAGGCGAATGCATGATCGCGCTGTTAAGGCCACTCCCAGTGAAAAGACTACAGTGGCGCAATTTATTCGATAAAAGTGTTCAGCCTTAGATGTTTAGCCATGAGTAAAACCAAGGCTGAGATTTCCGTAGGCCTGACCGGTTCTCCCCGAGGCAGTTGCGCAAACAAATTTCTATTCATTGCGTTGTTTTATCACACGGAAGAGCTCTCTTTTTGTCTTTCTTATTGTTTTGTCTTGTCTTTCCTTTGAATTAGTCTCGCTCTCCAATTACAAAAATAACGCGTCGCGAAAAAAAAACTGAAACAGTAGCCGGACTTGGTTGTCGAAGAAGTTGTCGAAAGGAAATCCAGACATCCTTTCGTCACATTTCTTTAGGCATACGAAAGCTGACTGAAGTGCATATCTTAAGGATCATTCGTCATACGATTTTGTCAATTGACTGTCAGTCAAACTGCCTTTCTTTATCTGGTCTGATCTTACGATCCGTGGAAACCGTCGAGTCCTGAATAAACAAACTGAAAGGATACGCATAAGAATATTCAAATTCAAATCTGAATTCAAATAAATGTAGAAATCATTTATCAACGTCATCGTTTCGATGAAAAAACATTATCCTTGTAGCAGATAGTCTGTGTGGAAGGAAGGAATCGGGTGCTCAAACGGGGAAGGTGTCCGCTTGGCAACCGTGCCAAAGGAAGATATAGCGAGAAAAATCGGTTAAGGGGTATACGATATTTATTCAAGCAGTCAAAGCTTTATCAAAACTAATTCAATGTCTTTCTTTGTTTCAAGGGAAATGATATTGAGCAGGATGGTTTTAAGCAAATCATTTTCTTTTTATGAACATCAAGTGATATGAGTTTTGTTGGTAACGTGACGTAGTGAATGCATGCACTATAATTAACAATTTAAAGATTCCCACCACTTTTACTAACTCACCTTCACCGTCGTGTTCTTGATGGGTTTGTCAGGATCTTGCACATATTCCAAAGTAATGCCGTAGAATTGCCCTTTATTGATGTAGGTTATCCTATCGTCTTCTCTGCGCTGCGATGAACTGATTGGACTCTCCAGATTATACCTAAATCCTACATTGCAGAATCTGAAAGATGAAGAATTCGATGATGGAGAGTGATTTGGTGCACAGATGAACTTTTTGACACGAATTAGAGACGCCTGAGAACGCTGATCAGGCATTCTCTCTATTCATCAACATAATCATCAGCATTAGCATCGGCAAATATTATTATAATTGTTAATTGTTAAAATTAATTTCACGATTTTCACGACAATAATTCACTCCAAATCATAAAGACTTTTCTGTTTCGGTGGATGAAGAAGCAGCTAAGGCGCAATTAAGGGAAGAATAATAGAATACAAGAATGCATTATGCGCATGTCCAGAATTTTTTGACGTTTATTTTGGCATTGACGTTTCATTTAAGGAAGAAAAGAACGGTACAAAACGCTCGAAAAAAGGAACTCGAGAAGTAGACTAAGAGAAAGGAATAATATTTATAACACTTAACTGTTATAATCGTTTGAATTGCATGAAACATCACGCAGGGATAAGATTAAACCGGATTTCAAACAAAGATAATCTCAAGGTCATTAGAAAGTCTCTGTCTCTTGAGCAATTTTTTGATAGCTCAACGCTATCTAAGAAAGTTATATTTGTTGGTCGAAAGAGATGTACAGACGTTGGTGATTAATTGCGGTGGTTTACTTGAAATCGTATTCGAAGTTATAGATGGTTTGTTTAGTTCATTCTTTGTCTAAATAAGAGTCACTAATCATAATATCAGTACTATTTTTATTGAATTTTTTATGGATTCAAGAACTCAAAATAATAAAAAATCATTCAAAAATACAATATATAAAGAAGATATGTATATCAGATCTTTCATTCAAAACTAGCTTCGTTTGTTTTTTGTCTTTTGGAGTTTCATGAAATGGATGGAGCGGCTATTGAACCGTAATTTACGGCAATAACAATCATATGATTGTTTTGGGAATGACATGATTATCACTTTTTCTCTTCAGAGATTTTAGCACCCGTGTGGGCGGGGGGGGGGGCTAATGATGAGAGTCGTATTTTCAAAGAAAGTAAGAATTTCATTTTCAATTTTTTTAACGAAACTAAGTTATGAATTAATATTCATATTTTGATTAAGCCGAATTCGATTTCCGGCTAATGTTGTGCCCCAGGTCAGTTTTGAATCTTATTTTGAGTCTTTTGCCAAAGGTTTTTCCAGCTTATGACTACCATGTATGGACTTGCATGCTCTGTTAAAGCAATTATTTTCTAACTTGAAACTCAAAATAAACTTGCAACTCTTTTGATTTAAAGAAAAACAATTTAGAAAGTCAAAAGTTGAAGCAAGCGTGAGAGCCGGATTGGCGCGTGCTGCCACGCGAGTATGATCGTCGCTTCCAAATTAGCAAGCGACCTTCGCTAGCTTATTCTCGCACTTATGCGGTCGTGTTCCGCAAATTTGCAGACAACTTGTGCATTTATCCTTCTATCGCTCGTTCTTTTTTACTTACATTTTTGGTATTTGGATTTTATCAGCGTCATTCTGGCGTCCGAAGTCATGCCATGGCCTAGATCTGGTTGTTCCGTTGGTGCTTGTGCCGCCCAAGGATGTGGTAGGACTATTTTGACCGCCGTGAACACTGACGGCGGACCTTTGTATGTTATTGACGGAAACTGGTATCGTACCGCTGCCATCCAGCAACGTTCCCGGTTGGCACAGTTCTGTATAATCGAATGACTGCAATGAAAACAAAAGCAAAAGAAGACATAAATAAAGCAACGTGTCAAAAGAAAAACACAAGCGTTCGATTAACGTTCGACCGATCAACAACATCAACTACAACGCAACGCAACAATAATAAGAAAGAATCAATGCAGGCGAGTAACGAAGTTGAAATACATTCCCGAATGTGGTTTGATTGTTTTTCAAAAAAAAAAAAAGAAAACAAGAAACGGCCAGCAGTCCTCAATCCTTGATCAAGAACTGCCAGATCTGATTGTGCACTTATTTTTTTCCTTCTGCTTTTGTAGAGTTCGAAAACAACAAATAAGGCGAAGGCCTTCGTGGCTTCTTGGGAAGGTTTGTGCTGTGGGGGTAGAGTAAAGGGGCTGGGTTGTTTGTATGTGTGTGTGTGTGTGTAGCAACAACTTATGTAACACGCACCTGTTGGATGTTGTTTTGATCCCGCGGTGTGATTGCGTCTGTTCCTATGCCGGAGTCGGGGCTTGGCAGATCGACGGTGAGGCCGGCAGCCGTTATTGCCTTGGCGTAGATCGGAGTGCCATTTTTGGCATTATGGATATTGGACGTAGAGGTGGTTATAAAGCGGCCTTCGTATGATGTGGCTGGCTGTGGTGCTTCGGTATCGCCGTAGGTTGTGCGAGCGGGAACGTAGTTGCCTTGACCATCGGACGCGAAGTATTCACGATAGTACGGTTCCGAGATGAATGTTGTTGTAGGCCCTGCAGAAAGTCGGTTTGTGTACATTCCATAGCCGTCCGGATTGATGTAAGGTCCCGGACTGGGAGTCTCATTGTTCACATTGTTTGTTATAGGCCCGTTGATGTTATTTGGATGCGGGCCCTGATTTGCGGCCATGCGTGTTTATTTCGTCAAAAAATGGATCAGTCCATTTCGTTTTAGTAGAGTTGAGTTGAGTGTGGATCAGGGTAGAAGTAGAGCGTGTAGAACAAGAGCGTGAAGGTGACAAGAGGAAAAGAAGAAAAAGAAAATGAAAGATTGAATTGAATACTTGATCAGTGAATGAATAAATGAATTAAGAGTGACATCGAACAAAACGCAGCCACAGTTAGTTAGTCGTACATTTTGCCGTAAATTTCAAATCAAGTCCAGATTGGATTTTTCTCATTTTATTTCTACATAAATCGAAATAAATACATATTCGCAAATATCGCTGAAGTTTATCGTTGGAGGTCATACACATATTTTCTCTAATTTGGCGATGTAGCGACTTTTAGCCGCTTCACACAGAAGTCGTTTGCACATTGATTTTTCGACCCGCCTAAATGACCGGAGCACGATCGTTCTCAGTTTGTTCGACTCACCTGAAGATAGATTTGAGTGCCGCCCCCGGCGTACATGGTATCAGTGTTGGGGCTTCCAGGACTAGGTGGTGGCTCTTTAATTTGTATTTGGGATGGTGACGATGTGTGCACAACTAAAACCTGCGGAATTGAGTTATTTTAAGTTCTGAATTCACATGGGGGTAAGGAATTTAAAGGGGGTGGATGTGAAGAAGAGGATATTCAACACGAGAATCTAATTGATGGTATGTTCATATTTAAAATTTGGCAATAAATAACAAAAAGAATGGGCTCGAGTTCAAAAGAGAAGCTGACAAAGCAGTAGCGTATAATCAAATCTTTCAAAACGTTAATTAAATTCGATTCGTTTGCTAATGATTGCACATATCACATTTATTCTACAGCCTTTTTAATTAATATAAATATTAGGCAAAATCTCGAATTCGATTCCTCGAATAAACTTCCTCAAAACGCTCTTTGAATTTGAACAAAACTCTATAAATTTTTTTCTCATCTCGTTGTTGGTCCGTCAGCAAACAAATACATGATCTAGACCGAAGCAGAGGGAGCTGCGACCATTCGTACGTTTGTAGCTTGTGGTCAATAACTGTTAGCACACGATTTTTTAACACCAAGTGTATCATTTTTTGAAAGCAACATTTTCTAAAAGTATCTTAATATTTATTATCACTTAAGTCGAATTTAATTAATAAGAAAAAAAGACACAAACAAAGCAATAAGAGAATATATATGTGCGCGTAAGTATATTAATGGATTTGATATTAAGTCTCTCCGTATCTGCATCTCATTAAATTGCACTCGGTAAAAGATAAACTTTCGCACCCCAGAAAATGCCAAAGGTTTGATTAAATTTATCGCTGTCACGGTCACCGCCATTTTGTCGAATGCTAAGAAATTTTTAAATTAACTAAAAGAAAAGGATGGATGGAAGAAGGGAAAGCGAAGAGGCGAGAAGGGGGAAAGCAATGTTTCTGTTTTGAACAAAAGCTTTCCGTGGGCGATATTAAATATAATTTTGTTTATCCGTTTCTTTTGCTTGTCACTTTTCGAAGTAGTCGAGAGCAAGCGATCGCAAATCGAGAGCAGCAATAATAGTCACAACAACACTCTCACACAATCGCGTTTCTCGATTGCTCAGGTTTTTGTGGACGGTGATTTAATTAATCTTAAGAAATAAGGCAAACTCGCAATAGAAATGTCGAGAGTAAGACGTAACCGTAAAGTTTCGATCGTAAAGTCATCGGTATGATTATATGGGTGAGAGACAAAACAGCCTGTCACGATATACTCTTTATTTGTATTGTCACAACCATTGGTTTTCCATCGCGCAGTATGCGTGTCCTTGAGATACCCATCGCATCAGCTCATACCAATTTATACGAGATATTTTATATATAATTTCGAAATTATTCCACTCGTCATGTCGCGCAATCGAGCGAAATCCTTTGACATTGCTTTAGCGTGCATAATTGTTTTTTACGGGTTGAGGAATTTTTCCGATCGACTTCGACGAAAGATTCGATTTCATTCTGCCGAATGCATCAATTCAATGTCACAACTGACACTCGGAAGTTGGGCAATGGGTTTGGTGCTGATAATAATGACGATGGTGAACAAGGTTACGATCCTTGGTTACTGCCTTGCCATTAAAATCACCTTGAATTTAGAAAGCACAAGTGTTGACCGATTAAATCAGTTGAAGGGATTCCACGCATACGAAACGGATGAATCTTTCGAATGAGGAAAGAAAAAATAATGAGTCGTGGTCATCTCCGTCATTATTTTTTTATTTCTTCTTCGTATTCTTCTTCATTTTGCTCATCTTTTATTTATTTGCGTAGCAATTTTCAGAATACCATATTATGGTCTCGCAGAGGATACCAGATTTCCCCGAGTACAATCTATAATGCTTTAAATTAATAAATCAAAGCCTAACAGAGCTTAATTGAGGAACTATTGCTTATGTAGATTTGGTGACCATTTTTCGGAAGGTTATATTTCTTAATATAAGCAAAAGTCCGTGAATATGACTAAATGTCAAAGATTAAGATTATCAGTCATTAACTATTATTTGGTCATTTGATACTTTGATCATCGGTCATCTAATTAAAAATATTCAAACACTCTCACAAATTGGGAGACGGTCAACAACGGAGTTTTGCTGAAGCACTCATAAGAGTATATATTTTTAAAGGCAGGTTGTGGAGCGAGGGCTTCATTAATTATTTAAAAATTCATATTTTCGTCGAAATGATTTAGGTTTGATCAGTCTATAATAGACTTAAAATTACCAACACTAAGCTAAAGGTTTTGTTAAGGTGATTTGCATACCAAGGCATAAATACTACATGCTAGAGACCTTGGATCTTACGAAGCCTCCGGAAAAATTTATAAAAAAATAAGCAAAAACAAAAGGGATGGAATTTAGTCAGATGAGCTTAATAATTTTTTAAACAGCATCCGTATTTTTTTATTGAAAAAGTGCCAGATAACGCAATAGTTAATCCGTAGACGATTTATATGATACTGAGAAGTGAAACAATGTCGAGCAGAGAGAATCACCTCTGACACAAAAACCCGTGCTCCGTCTTTTCGGTGAGCGCACGACTACGGGAAATCCCTCGATGACTCTTTTGTGTGTTAATCCTTTGAAGGCTGTTGAAAAATGATGATTCCCCGGCGATCCAGGAATGAATGTTCAATTTTACACGAAAAACTTAAGAAACGAACTTGTTTTGTAGTATAGAAGCTTATAACTTTTGGCAGTACGTCGACACATGCGCAGTCGTGATACGTGAATACGTAAATAATTTGTTTTTGTTATTTGTGTTGATTATAGTGATTATTGATTATAGTTGCTTGAAAATGTACACGTTAATGATGTAAACATATCGATATAAATCGGTAAAAGTGGTGGGTGGGATGGGGTTAGCCGGGTTTCAGTTTGCTTTGGGGGGTACGAGTGAATTCATGCTTTCGCAACATCACAGTTTTTTTCCGCATTGCGGAACACTTTTAAGGTGCAGAAAACCGCTCTAAGAGTTTTATTATTCTTATCTTATTCTTCTTTAATTAAAGCCCGAAGGGAATTACGAACGTCCACTCATTCACGCATTGACGTCACACGTTAACAGAACCGATCTGGCGACAATTGATTTTGATTTTTTCATTGATCACTAAAATTACCGAAAATTTCTGAATAATCCCCACAAAGGACGGAGCATTAATTCCGCTTTGAAGCGCGTTCGTTCGAAGTAAACAAACCTATCTCGGTCAACGTTATGCGATAGACTGAAATCAGGTATGGACGAGCTGTCGCTCGAGGTGTGCGCCACTCGACTAAGTCTGTATGTTCGAACTTCCGTTATAGGGCGGTGGTTGACACCGGCATAAGCGGAACGAGTCCATTGCGTTCTGTGTTCTGCGATTACGACAACCGGAATGATTGATAGGATGTTCTTTGCATTGCGTTTGCGCTTGAAAGTGTCGGAGAGTGCAAGTAGATATAAATCGTGAAAAGCGGAACTTTTATGATTCGAGGAGGAAACAAGCATAATTGCGAGAAAAAAGAAAAGAAAAGCAGTTAGTACTCGGACTCAACACAGACTGAAACTTTCCTCATTCTCGAATTGAATTTGATTTCACTGCATTTCAGTCACCGCAGAACAAAATATCGGGGTACCACGTCGTTTGCTTGTCGCAGCGAGAATGTTCGATTTCAACGTAAGTTGCAACATCAAACCATTATCCCGGCCAATGGAAGCTCTTTCATGAGAGCACTATTGTGAGCAAGACGGTTGATCGAACGTATATTATTGTCGATTTGCATAAAAATTGTGTTCAAGAGAAAGAGTGAGAGAGAGACAAAGACAAATAAAAGGAATGACCGAATGGTGGTTTTGTAAGTCCGAAGAAGATGACACGAGTGGTCATACAATCGGAAATCGCGGCGAATTGCAACAGGCGGTGTATGACAGCTTTGCCTTACTACGATCTGCTATTAGGACAGTTATGCATCAGTACCTCCAGCCAATAGAACAACGGACTGTACACACGTTCGCGGTTTCACCCATACACGGGTATGGTTCGCGAGTACAGACCAATTGCGAGTGCTTAACGCAATCACTACTCGTCGAAATGATAAAAGCAGACGCGTACAAAAGGCATCACAACGTACAAGAAAGAGGAGGCAGGGGAGGGTTCGATAAAAGGCACTGAGGCATAGCTCGATGGGATGGTGCTGATAGCTAATTAGAAATTAGCAGCACAGCTAACAACGCACTGCATCGCGTGCAGTGATCGATCGATCGATCGAAATGTTTTGCTCTTGCAAACGTACCGACTAAACCTCTTGTAGTTCAGTGTTGTTGATTTCCTACTATTATTATTGTTGTTGTTGTTGTTGTTGTTCGGCTGTTGACAATATTGCTGCGTTGTAGTTGTTTCTACTACTTGGTTGGTGTTTTTCTGTTTGTACTAACCTTCTGTCCGTGATTGCTGATGTTGCCATTTGGCGTCCCGGCAATATTATTCTTGGGATCCTTTCGTAAATCTTCGGGCTCACGTTTGATACTGATGGTTTGGTGTTGATGTTGCTGATGCTGATGGTGCTGCTGACGTTGTTGATCGGGTGTAACGACAACAGCTGTCGCTGCGCCCGCCGCAGCTGCTGCAATGATTGCCGACTGCTGTTGCGATATGGTCGTTGTTGTTGTGGAAATTGCTGCAGATGCCGTCGACGATGGGTGTGCACCGAGCAAAAGACCCTGAATCTCATTCTGTGATAGGCCTGACACATCCAGGGGTGTGGTCTGCCCATTTAATTTATTTGTAGAAGACGGTGTGCTGAAATAAAATAAAAAATAAAAAACAAAAGAAAATGAGATAAATTGAGAAAAAACCGAAGGAATTTTGTACAGTTGCACGCTCTCCTTTTTATTGGAAGAGAAAGCGGCTAACTGTCGCTGGTAGATATATTGTTGTAGCAACACGTTTAGTAAATTTGCGGAATTTTAAAATTGCAAATTGCAAAAACCAAACCAAAAACACAGAAGACATGCCTGATTCGTGGCAGCGGTGCGTGCACCTCTTGTGATTGTGGCAGCACTGGCGATACTTGAATGGCGTTGAATTAAATAAGACAAAAAGCTAGTGGAGCAAGAACCAGAATCAGAATCAAGAAATCAAAGAGAACAACGGCAGCAACAAAGAGGGGCAACGCGTGCAACTGGTTGTCGAACTGTTTTGAACTTCGCAAAACGGTAACTACTTGTTTTTGTGAATAATCCTGAGATGCTGCCACTGTCAGGGTGCGGGCAGGGCTTTTCGAGTATGGCTGTGTTGATTGTTGGTGAGACACGTCTGTTCACGCTAACCGCTTGTCCTTCTGCAATATCATCCGCCTATCAGTCCGTTCGTCTGACCACACTGTTTTACACGACCAATTCTTCTCTTATTCTTCTTCTAATTCAAATGGACGACTGATCCATGTATGGTGTTGTTTACCTGTGACGGCAGCAAATGTTGGTGCTGGTTTTGTTGTTTAGATTTCTGTGATGATTGCGGTTTTGCAAATGTTTTTGACGCGTGCTTGTAATCTCGGGCAAGCAGAATGCAAGTTGAGAATCTTTGGAAAATCCCTGCAAAAGTGCGAAATACAATCACACTTCAAATTGTTGCTGTTCCTGTCAAGCGTGACCACTTTTTAATGTGTTTTATAGACCACGAGCTTTGGTAAGATGAGAATAGGCAGATCATCTGACTTGCGTTGCTATGCGTTGCACCTGTTACGCCTTGTGTCGTGGGGACTTAAACCGTTTTATCAGAATGATTTGGAGCACATCTAGGATGCAGGAAAACGCCCCAAGCTTGAAATGCACTAAACACTTAAGAAGCGATTCAAAAGTACGAATGGAATATTCGACCCCTTGAGGGGTCGTCCATGCGTGCTTTACCAAAGGTTCCGTGACTAAACGTATTTTACTCAAAATATTATTTTTTACGACATCATCCTGTTTAAATTAAGATTTATGATTCCCGAACTCCGGAATTAGTTCCAGATTGTCGACAATCACAGAAGAATTATCGTTAAGAATCACTCGAAAGGACAAGGACAGCGAAAAGTTCTATCAGATCAGAGCTAGCAGCTGACCCTTCCAATGACACTTTTTCATGGTTTAGAAACATTTTTAATTATTTTGAACGCTTCCGAATAATAATAATCGCCTTTTCCTTGGTTTCATCACTCGCGCTTTATAACTGTCGCGACCTTTTCTTTTGGTCGCAGACTTTCTTTTCAACCACATTTGCTGTTTTCATTCGGTTTCCTCGTTTCCATGTTATTTTAAAGAATTCTGTGGAAATAGTCGTCAAATACCGGCAATCGCAGAACAAACCAACAACAAAAAAAGACAAAAAAAAAAGAAAGATAAAACATATTCAGTCGCCAGGTCGACGTCGCGTTTGCAACGTTTACTGCTATACCGCGAACTAGTTCAGTGTTGCGTAATAATTTAGAGCTCTTGTTCTTTGCTCATAAAACAAACATTTTTAACGCAAGAATAAAAGCCGTAAATGTCGTGAGCGGTTAAGACATCGCTAGGTCACGCAACTCTAGACGCTACTACTGCACGTATGAAATTAATGGTGCAAACCAACGGTGGCGATGTAACGACCTATATTTGGAAATACTATTTCGAGAATTAGTGATCAGTGATCGTCAAAAATTATATAAAGAAAGTATAGCTATTTAGTGGGACAATTTTCTCCACCATCACCGAGGTATCCGAGATATCATCCCCATCGCAACATTATTATTATATCAAACAAAGCTTTCATCTGCGACAATCCTTGCGACACGTCTAAAGAGAGAGAGAGAGAGGGAGAAGACGTGGTCTTCCCTCAAGTGGGACTGGTAAATGGTCACTTACCTCCAGTGTAAATCGTTTTCGGATTCTTTGTCTGATACTTTATAGTATTCATAAACAAAGGAAGTACCGCCATTCGGTGACTGGATTTGATGAACCTGGTGCGCTGTATCTAGAGAACCAAGGTTCACCGTTGGACTTGCTGATTCCACCAACTGATGCTGTTGGTGCTGGTGCTGTTGATGATGGTCGTTGCTTGGGTCGCTAGACAGGCCTTGAGGCGACAGACTTAGCATCGATTGCGCATTGACCGCCGATATAACGGTAGTAAGTTGTGGATGCTCAAAATAGCGTGAGCTTCCAACCGATGTTGGTAGCTGATAGCTTCCATTATGATGCTGGACAATTACTTGATCGGAGGTTACGGAAGATGGCAATGGCAATGGTAATGGCAATGGTTGTGGAGGCGGTGAAGAAGCTTGATCGTTGTTGGTTAATACGGTGCGTCGCCTACGTGGACAGTTGAAAGAAATTTAATACACGCCATAGCGTGTAAGAACTCTTTTGTGTGTGAAGATAACGTCAAGGGCGCGGAAGTAACAAGTGTTAAGCATTTTTACTTCCTTGTCGTTTCAGCCCCGACTGCTGTCATGTTCGAAGGTAGCGCGTCAGTGCAGTCTTTATAACTTGATTAATCCTTAACAATTTTTTAAAGCCTTGAGAAAACATTTCACACGGTTATCAGGAAGCCATTTGACTTCAGTTTTCGTTTTTTTTTGGAAAATGATGAAACAGTTTGCATATAAAACAGATTAAGGACGGAGCTACTCCTCGTAGAAAAAACGCGTACAGACTTCTTAAGCATTTACGAATATAAGAAAGTCGGGACGGGTTATGCAATCATAAGGAAATGTAACGGAAGCACATTAGAGTCAACTCGAAGGGTAATGTAACGCTTTACCGAAATATGATACGGCAGTGGCGCCTTTCCAATAGAGAGCACCTGGCAGAGAAATACAAACATACGCTTTGGGTCTGACTGATGCATATGTTTCAATATTTTGGTTGCCGTTTAATAACCTGAGAATAGTTTTGCCCTTGTGTTACGGATGATTAAAGCGATGTTGTAGAAAGTCTTGGTACGTCCATATTTTTGCAATGATTCAAAGGAGGCGGGCTGTGAATACAAGCCGCGATTAAATGAAAGCAAGGTACCAAAGCACTATATGATAGAATTCGGGATATACCATAAACTTGAATGCCGGTGCCGCACGTGTCAAAAGAACTGAGGGCAATAAAGTGGAATTAATTTTTATTTGCATAAGTTGCATAAGTCGCAGAAATTCGTCAAGAAATTTGTTATTACGTAATATATTTTAACGTCAATATATCTTCGACTAGGATAAAGATGACTCCTCCATGGGCTGTTTAGCCTTCGCTATGAAAAGATTAACTGAAATCTATTGATTAAACACCGAAATATCAAGTTTGAGATCGTCGAAATGACGTCATGGTGGCAGATTTAAATGAATTGCTGCGCCAAATCAACGCCACAGAATGCTGTGGAAAATTTGCGTTATTATTAAAAATACAAAAAAATGACATATTCTGAACGTTGGCCACATATATCGAGATTGTGCAGTTGTTGGACTTGTTGTTTTTGTTTGAAATAAGTTGACCTGTTGACGATTTCTGATTTAAATTGCCGGACAGATTTAAAAAGGTAGAAAAAAGAAAAACAATGCGAGCAAATGAAACAATTAAAATGCGATATAAAATATTAAAACAGAAATGCCAACCACAACATCAACAACAACAACAACAACGAGAACGGGGCAATAAAAATCTACCGACATCAGCAGCAATAGCAATCGCATCGAGGATGGAATCGTATTGCATGGAAGTGTATGATGATAAGATGATTGTTATTGCCGTTGGTTTGAGTGCCGAAGGACGTCCGTCCATTGACTGTAAATATATAAACAGGCACACACACACTTAAGCACATGCAATTATTCGTTGCTGTTGCTGCTTTAGCTGCTGCCGTTGATACTGGCTTCCAACCACACTTAGTCCGCGCTGGCTGCGTGGACAAGTGTTGACGTTAAAGCTATGGCAGGTTGACAGCTTCAGGTTCAGGGCGGCGTTTCTTAAAGTTAAGAATAATTTTCCTTTGTGAAATGCGTTATTAATTGCGTAGGATAATAATCTCGACTACTTTACCACGCATCTCCGGGATCTGTACCAACACGACTGGTATCTGTAAAATGACTTTCGTGTTTTATTCTTTATTTTGTACACATTTTCTATGTGGTACGTTTATGTGCATTGGGGAAGTTGCTTCCGGATTGTTGATGTGTCATAGTAAAGGCTAGTTTGCTATATGTAGGCGTGTATACCAGTCGAGGTCAGAACTTAAGCTGACAAGGTTATACTTATGGATTTGCTTCGCGACGAATAGTCGTACGAAATGACTAGAGAAAAGAAGTAGTTCTAGAATTATAATCTTTAATTTCGAAATTCCTAACTATAATTGTTGTCTCTTAGAAGTGAGAAAAAGAAAAAACATTTCAGCGAAACGCATAAGCGCACGCCACTGTGAGCCAAAGTAATAATTATAAAATTCTCACGATCTATTCAACGGACAAGTCAGCATGGCTAGTGCAGCCATTCTAACTACGAAATGTCTTTTCTTTTGTGCACCATCGAGTGATTCCTTCTGTCGAAATTGAAATTGTAATTTTTCAGAACTTGACCCTATAATTAGGGCACATTCCAAGAAAAATGCGCAGCAGGCGAACCTGGAGAGTAAGAACCGTAGCAATACATGTCTAGCGGAGTTTGTGAATATCCTTGGCGACGAATACAACACAGTTGTTGCTGATTTAGTTTATGTGAAATATAATTTTTTGCTAAAGAAGCAGTGTTAGAAATACCCGAGACCACGTTGAATTGCGTTCAACTGGACAATGCTGAACTGAATCGAACTAAATCAAGCCTGGAGCATTTTTTATGTATTTCCTGGCTATTCCCGTCGACCTTAAGAACAGGTTTCCCACTGTGCCAGCATCCGCCCCGTTTGTATTTTTGAAAAGCATATTGGCGACTAAGCGTCGCACACCGCAAAGTTCAGCCTACCCACCGCCTCTCACGTTTTGTTTGTTTGCATGCGAAATTATTTTGCGTAAGAATCTGACACGTTAAGAAATAGTCTAGTGTTCATTATCAGCGTGCGCCCCTGCCAATGTTGCAACAGGCAAGAAGCGTAGGCCAGTGCAAACCCAAAGGCCACTTCTGAAATAAGAAAAAAACAAGAACGACAATTTCACGAATCCGTACAATTCGTCTGATTTCTATTAACTCAATTGACCGCCCATGTAAAATGGCCAGTCTGGTCAGTTACGCGTGCGCGTGGCTCCCTCGTTATTCTATTAGCCGCACCATTAACCAAGCGACAGCACGATGTTGCATTCATGTCGTTTGGAAATCGTCAGTGACGGACGTGGCGCGACAAGTGGCGTGTGGTTTGCCCAGTAATTGCACGCGAAAAGAGTAGAAGCGAGGGAGGAAAAATTTAATGGCTTTTGATATGCCTTGTTGAGTTTCCTTTAAAACTATATCCATTAAGGCAAATTTTTGAATGGAAAGAAAGGAAGGAGTGTTAGCGTTCTGTTTGCTAGTTAGACTTTTTATTTTAGGGAAGGAGGGAGTAAAGTGGAGGTAAATGGAGTAAGTTTTTTTCCTTGAATCGGGAAATATAAATGGAATTATTTAAAAATATTGTATTAATTCATAACAATTATTATAATCCAATAATTAAAAATGAAAATGATGGAATTAATGAAAAATATATAAAGCAAATTTTAGAATTTTTTAGTTTCTACGGGAAGGCAAATTTTTTTCTTGTTTTGCTAAGCTAGTGAAACCGCTTCTATTTAAACGAAAGGACCCAAAATGTTCAAAGCACATTGAACAAACATTGTGCATAAGAACCTTGGATTATTAGTTCCAAAGCGAAGCGAATACCACCATCTGTGCATTTGTGTTTGCGAGTTCTGCAACGGTCATAAAGCCCAGCTGAGGCTTTTTTAAGCAATGGATAGCTTGGAAATTATAGATACTTTATCTATTTCACTCTCTCTTTTTCTTTTTTATTTTCTCTCTCTTGCCAACTATGTGTCTTTCTCCCTTAATTAAAATAAGGATCGCAATTAGATTCGCACGTTACGCTACGGCGCGTCGTTGCTTATAGGGCTGCTCCGGGGTTGCTTCTGCAACTGGAAATGAAAATCCATCTGGACTTGATTACATATTTTTTGGACAATGTCCGTATATCGCCATTAACAATCCGTTCATTTTTATTCTCGGCTCGTCTTCTTACTTCTTGTGCTCGATCTAATTTACATAATGCTTTCAGCGATTGCTGGTTAACGGCTGCTGCTGAAGCAACTGTCTTAGCGATCGTCCACCGACCGACGCACAATCTTGAAGATCGTGAAGATGTGCGTAACTGCGATTTGGGTTGTCATTGTTGATTACGGTTTATGTGAAGAACGCATCGACGAAAGCGTCTCGTCCGGTTTAATATCGTAGCACAATAGATGCTAAAGGATATTCAGTATCCTTTAGTTATTTGTTTTGTAAAAACATCGACAAAGACAAAGAGATAACTTTAAACTTCACACCGTGCAAACGTCCATTCGCCTTTACGAAGGATCAAGCCTCGTATAGTTCTCGTACACGTTTGTCATTAGGGTCCGTTATTGAAATGAACAGGACAGACCACTGAACCCTTTCTTTATTACTTTGAAATGATGTTATCCTACTCTCCGCGGCTGGTTGTCTCATTCGTTATAGAAAAGTGTGAGAACGTTAGAGGGATCATTTCGGGACAATGGCACGGGACGGATACGTGATATTTCGTATAAAGAAATAACATATCATTGTTTCCTTGGGGAATATTTTAATATTTTGAATATATATGTATTTATATATATTTATCAGTGTAGATGTGAAATGATTCACTCTATGATTCTACTCTATGGCTGCTGCTCATGAAATCGGGCCCAAAAGAAACATTTCGAAATTCGGCTTGGCCTGCTGACGTGCGTGGCTATACCACTACATATCTACTACGAAATAATAATATATATATTTAATGGTTTAAATCGTTTTTGTGGTAGTTGTTGTCACTGTCGTTGTTATGGTTGTTGTTGTTGTTGTTGTTGTTGTTGTGGACACTGCCATATCTGAACTTGATTTGATGACTTGGAACGCAGCTTCGGTTGCGGCTAATAAATTTCTTAATCACATGGCATTAATTAAGAGAATGATGATGACGATGGAGAAGAATAAAACGACGAGGAAGAAGACGATTAAGAGCTCTATGAAGAAGAAAGTAGGGGGAAGAGGAGGAATGCTAAGTAGAATTTAAAATGAAATGCGATAAAAGTGAAACAGAAACCAACGCTAATTTTCGATTAGCTTTTGTTTTCATTTCACAAAGATACAATTCGCGATCGTATTTGAGACTGAGTTCATTCTGCCTGTGATTAACACCGTCGTCACCACCGTCGCCGCTTTTACTTATTTGACCTTTAGTTAGTCTATATCTCGAGACGGACCGCGGCATCCGGTTAAAAAACGAACGACAATAATTTGATTTTTTTATATGAAATACTAATTTTTTTGGAGAATATTAATAGAAGGTACGAAAGAAATTATAGTGTATTATAATGTATCTTTGAATATTTCAGACTTAGAAAAATATGATTTATCACAAATAAAAAATTATTCTAAAATTATAAGAATCATTAGAGCAGATATATATTTATAATAAAAAAAAAATACACGACGCCACAAAATCTTTTTATGTGATCTTTCATTTTAACTACAGTCAATCAAAGAAGGCATTAAAAAAAATCCGTCTACCACGTTTATATTTCTTAAGGGTTGCAGGTTCACGAAAATTGAAAGTAAATTTTGGTTAAATAAAATAACGTAATTAAGGAACGTCTATAAAATGAAAACAATCAACGTAGAAAAGAGATTTGTCGTAGTGAAAAGGTTCGTACGGTCCTCTGACCGAAGTTATTCTTAAATTATTGCGTCCGAGATTCAGCGCCTGCAGTGGCAGTCCTTTAAGATGAAGCAACCGAAAATAGGAATGTAAACAAAGGGTCAAATACTCAACGGTTGAGATAAATAAAACGGTTGGATAGTTTTAAACGTATCGAACCAGCTGGTCTCGCAACTGGTCTATGTTTTTACCTGAATATAAATATTCAAAAGAGTGGAAAAGAATGATATACGAGGAAAGTAAACAGAGAAAAAATAATCGGAAAATATTCATACTAAAGAAAAAATTAGTCCAATCTTAACGGATGGACCATGGACGTTAATCAGGCAGGCATAATTTACAAAATTTACATAATCGCTCATACGCATACGCGGGATTAATTTTTCCTGCGAACAGACAACGAACGCGTATGGGGATTGCTTTTAGTGTAAGAAGAAGAAGAATTCGAGTTATGAAATTTGCCACGTTGCGACACAGCGACGGAGCGTTGGGTGTGATGTCTGCCAGGAATACAACTGCATGTGAGATTGTTTCTAGTTGAAGAATTACTTTTTTATTCACTATATCAATTTAGAAAAATTCGAAGGAAGATGAATATCATCTACGACCGATTCTGCATTTGCAGAGATTAAAATTAAGATTTAATCACGACTTGACCCGAAGATGGCTTGGTTTTCCTTGCTTTCCTTACCTTTCCTTACTTCATATTAAACAGTTTATGACCCGAATTTTGGGAACAAACCTATATGAAAAAGTGCTACAGGAGATCGTAACAGAAATCGAAACCAACGGGGAATCGTAGGGATAGAAGAAGTTTCAGGTCCGAGGGGAGGACTGTGTGTAAGTTTCACTTTTTGCAGTAAAACTTGTTTCTGAAAATGTTTGTCGCGTTGGATGTCTTCCGTTTTACAAATAAAAATCGCGCGGGTCAATCGAATCGACGAGTTTCTTTACACACAAAAGAGTCATCACGGAAGGTGTCCAAAAGGGAGCGATAAATAATAATACCGCGGCTCTGTTAGCCAATCCGAATAGGAAAGGGAGAATGTTCCAGCGGTATCCATGTCTGGGAAGATTTAATTGCGCGTCCTCAGGTAATGCTTTCAGTGAGATCAGGTGCAACACATTAATGCTTATATTGTGACTAAATAATATCGTTGATTAGCTTTTTTCTACTTGGTTTTTTTTAATTCTAGTAAACTATTTTGATTCAAATGATCTCAGTATGAGTAACACCCATTAAAACCACACACGCTGCCAAAATTTTAACGTATTTTGGCCCAAAAGTGTTTTTTTTTATTTCAACGTGGCTTCATTTACGCGCCGTGTCAAAAAGTCGCGCAAAATAATCACTCCAAACCGCCAATAAAGTTATCACCGATCGCAGCTAGTGCTGCTGTGCGATCAAATTTTTATGTTGATCGATCGGCCTAACTGGAAATACAAGTTGCATTGATTGCGTTAATAACATGTTAGTTGTGAACGAACCGAGCGCTAACAACTTGCTGTTTGCCTTGTGACTCCACGATATTAACTGAAGACCACTCTGTGTGTCGGGAGGATTTGATGCGTGGAGCAAATTCGCCGCATAATCAATCCAATCGAGCCTGATTGCGGCGAGCAGCCAGCCTGGTCGAGTCTGAGTTGATTGGTTCGATTCATCACAGCAATCGCACTTGATTAACTGTGTCTTTACAGTTTTTGTAGCACCTGTGTCCTGAAAATGTGAAGGCGGATGGAGTGGGGGTTGTCTGTTCTCTAAAGTCGATTGTTGGTTCGATGGTTGAGGTTCGATCGATTCGCCTTGCAAAATATCTTAGGCGTTGACGTCAAAGGCAAAAGTAATCAGTTTTTCTGCTCCGCGTTTGCTTAAGCTTTGTTTTAATGGCCATTAAGGCGATCGTTACTAAAAATTGACAATCGATGCACCTTCTGCTAGCACCGATTCCATAACATTGCTCTGTCCATCCTTCTCTCTCTCCCTTGCATAATTTTGTCATTTTTTCTTTGCTTTTATATGATTTTTTAACCGAGAGAGTGTGAATAATATCCATAAGGACGTCCTAGATCATAATTTATTTAAGATCATTAATAAATTCATTTTTCTAGCTTTTCAAAATTATCGACGCAGTTTAAAACTTGATCGGAATGCTTGCAAAACACCATTGAAATATAGAAGTAAGAGTAGGGGATAAACTCTGTCTCAAATACGGAATACGGAGAGGATCACAAAGTGTCTACACTGAAGCACTTTACTGGCCTTTAAGGGTCTTAACTCATAACAAGATTTTGCAATTCATCAATAAAATTAATTTTAATAAATAATAAAATTGTGTCCTTTAACAAAGACACCGAAAGCATGGGATTTCTAAAAACTGTTGATTGTTGGGACTTCATATAGACTGTCTGTTTCTACTGAGAGCTTTCACGATAAAGTTCTCAAGTAGATAAAGTTAAAACCATCAAATTAAGACTCATGCAGTCCTTTTGCCAACGTAATTGTTGAGTGTGACAGCCTAAAGAGGCATTTATCAACTCTATTGACACTCCTTCACACGCAGAATCCATTCATGCATTCATGCACCTCACTTAACTCACCAAGCGACCAAAGGCCGTGGGGTTTTATTGCCGTGTGGTTGCTTGCTGCTGGTCTTGTAGCTGTGGCACCCGATTATACTTGCGGTTATTACGCTGTCGTCATTGTGTTTTATTGTCGCCGTTGTTTGAGAAGAGTTGCACTTCGGACTATTCAGTATTCTTCTTCTGAATTGCGAAAGCGATTCAAAGTGGAAACAATGCAGTGAACCCAAAAACATGCAGTTATCAAAAAATGAAACATTCTGAGGAAAGCCGCCGCCCATGCCAGCCTACTTGAAACTTGTCGTCGAGAGTTTGAAGTTTAAATCGATTTCATAATCGGAAGTTTTTATAATGTTCCAGTAATTGTTTGGCAATTACATAAACAAGCAATGTCTGCTGGGGGAAAACCATAACAACAACAACAGAAATAATTACAACATAATAATAACAACAATGACAGCATCAACAATATTGTTCAGCAAAAATCAACAAATATTAAAAAGGAAAGATCGCTTGTGCAGCAGCACCAGCAGCAACAAAAGAGCTACAACACCAAAAACAAAATTCAGAAAGACCTTAATAGTGTTAATAAAACAGACTTGGCACCGCATTAACCTGAGATCAGTTTACGGACTTCTATGTCTCAAAAGTTACGGGCTGCAACATGTCCTCGACGCTTGGTGGTCTGTCGAAGAGTACAAAGAGTACAAAGAGAAGTACAAGGGTTTTCAAAAGGGTGAGGCCACTAAGGTGATGCTTCCAACAATGAACGTACGATTATCGTATGCGAGAATTGAAAAAGAAAAATCTGAACTGAGAACTAATGTGCGCCATTTTCGCTTCGAGGAGCAATTCTCCTCTGCCACGCTTCGCTTCTTTTCCATCCTCGTAACTTAGCAAGTTAGAACGACGTCAACGTCAATTTTCTAGTAGCCGCAACTGGCAATCAATCTTGTTAACTATATTCTGGATTGCATCCTCAGATCTACTAACGAGATACGCACGCATCCGCTTCACTTCTTTGCAATGTTGTTTCCATTCTCGTAACTAACCCGCTGCCCACTGCCAGTGTCAAACCGCATTGATGAATGAAGGATAAACTAGTTACAGGTGTTCTTTTTCTGCTTGGTCATTGGTCAGATGGGTTGATCTACGACGAGTCCATTGTGCGTGGCGGGATTGTATTATTTTGGTTCCGTTGATATTGCCGTTGTGGCGTCATTACGGTTAGCATTAATCGATTCAGTGGCCGCCTGTCTTGCGACCACAAAGCACTGCATTGTCCACAAAGCGGCCAATTATTGTTATTAGGCGCTATACAGAAGCCGTTTGGGGTTGGGCACCACGACAGCAGCACAGTCTAATGGAAACGCTAACGTCAATTGCTAGTTAGTCGCACTCGTGGTCATCGATTGTTATAACATATCATACAGTCGCATACGTTTTATCGCGATCGCTTGAATTGTTTAATGGCCGGACAAAAACCAATTAAGATTCAATGTGGGCGGGCAGTAGACGGACGAGTCCCCGTTCTAAGAAAATATGTGATGGAAATTAGTTTCGGAATTAGCATTCTATGATTAAATATTTAAGCTTATGGTGTGTTCTGCATGATGTCTGATGCTGATGCAACAGATGATTCTCTCCTCGGCGGTGCGAAAGTATGATAAAACTTCCAACTTCGTCGATCACAAACAACGTCCATCGATAAGAATTATTAGTATTGCCCAAGAAAGAAAATTAAACATCACTTATTTTTAGTTGTCTTGGGAATAATTGGCGAGAAATAATGCGGAATAATATGTAAAATATTTAATAAAATAGCACAATGTAAATTTGGCGCACTTGGCTTTAACCGCCATCGCGTATAGTTCGTTGCCGGCGGCTCCGTTTTGTGAACATGAGCGAATATTATCAATTTCGTATTCCCGGGGACAAGGAGAAGGAAGGAGGGTATGGCAAAGAAGCGCATATACTCCTCGATATTCGTCCAACAGTATAATTATTTGCAATCTTGGAATGAATTCTTTCAATAAATAACAGTCGAAGCCTCTTTTGCAGCATCGGTATTTCGCAAGGCTCATCATGTCGTGAGTGTCCCAGTTTCCTTTAACGCTTTCTCCATTCTTGCTCCTTTTGTCAAATTTGATTTTCGTTGTTGAGTTTTTTATTAACCGTGCGGTGCATCACTGCGAACCAATTATTTTTTTCGCAGATTGCATGAAAACACAAGCGAATCGATTCACATGCCAGAGAAAAAGCGTAGCTTACCGCTTTCAATAATTTTCGATTCGCACAATAATAATTGTAATCATAGGACTACGCGCGGAGTTCGTGGTTCGGTCATATTTGTCTGATGCACAGAATAATGACTTCATGAAGATTTCGGCAATCAAATGAATGATTATATTGTTTGAACAATTCAGAAACCTGTCGCGAACGGTAGTGCGGTTTGAGGGATCTAACCCTTTCTAGATTAGTTATCAATTTTCTGGACTCGCATTGGACTGTTCTAAAAGCATCGTTTGGAAAGCTTTCTATCAGAAGCTAGGTTAAACACTTAAGGGCAGGTGCTCACTATTATTGAACGTTGTACAAAAGACGCGCTCCACGATCGCAGATAGTATTTATGAGCCGGATATTTGGTCGTCATCGAAGGTGCAATTTGGACTCATCAGTTGATGCGACTAGGTAGGACATTTGCGTGGTTGTAGCGAAGCTTTTGTAATTAACTGCGTCAAACTGCTGTGGTAAAATGTTGAGCATCTATATGAGTTAGTGCATTTATATCTGCCCTTTAGGGGGTTTAACAGAAAACGTAATGTATTTGGAAGAATAGTCTCTAACACATTTACGTCTGGATGATGTCGGAGGCAGTTGTCCGTTCTGGAAAAGGCTCCTGTTTCCATGGCCGAGCAGTTTGCAATCTTTTGGATTAATATATTGGATAATATATGGCACAATCGCCACGGCTGACAAACCGAGTTAACGTCGTCTAAGTAAGTGTCACAGACCACAATTAAGTATGCATACATGTTCGGTCACCTCAATTGATTGAGCGCGACATATGAGGTTCCCTACGCCCTTCCATTATTATCCTTGTTTTGGTGCGATTGTGCGTTGCACACGCGAAATGGGATATATTGTAAACTTCAGCCCATAAAAACTTATCGAAGTCGAGCGTGCAAATTTATTTGAGATGTTATGCTTCAAATATTGCCAATAGAACAACGAGACAGCAGCAGCAACGTTAAAACCCGGGCTTCTGTATCTGTGCTAAACGCTTTAATTCTATTTTACTATGCTGAATACTGAATGGCGCAACGCACCTGCAAGACGTACATAATCGAGCATCATTTTAGCTTTTTAAGTCGCAATCTAAAAACATCCGCTGCCACTGCTGTTGATTGTTGCATGCGACTTCGAGTAAATATAAAAGGAATCTTTCAAATGAATAAAGCACTTTACTGGCACAAGTTGTCGTGCTGCCATGCTGCGATCTGAGATCTGATGCTATGCCACAATCAATGTCTTTGGACCCAGTCAAATCAAATCGAGCTACAGTGCACTGCCCTCAACGGATCTGGAAAGCATTTTCATTAATTCCACCTGCCACTGCTATGGCCAATGCGTCTATATCAGGTAAAAGGTGTATGCTATATTTCCCTGATGCTATGCATTAAGAGTGGAGCCCGTGAGACGCGCTTCTGCATGCCCGGCATACAAGATCGTCTCAGCGCTGCTCCATTAAGGCCACTGCGAATGCGTTAAATTAGAAAAGTCTTTCCGTGCGGGAAACGTCTGTGCATTAAAGTGCCAAGTTTGCATTGCATTGAGTGGCGTAAAGGTTATTGAGAGAAGGCGGAGTGTGGTGTACTGCGAAAGGATGAATAGAAAGCAAACGCGCCACACGAATGGAGAAATCACTTTGACTTCGATTGACGTTTTCGCCACAGTCTGCAGTCTGCATGGATCGTTGCAAACGAAGAGCGGCCGTACGTCGGAACGCTGTCGCTTCGCTCTCGGAGACTCGTTCACTTCACTTTTGAGCTACGTTGATTGTTCCGTTCCTAAACCATGGATTTTACTGGCGATCAAAAAGCTGTTGCAAATTAATTGCCGCTGATGGAGATTGTTGCTGTTCGAAGATGCTGTTAGAGCTGTAAGCCTAAGGGCGATGTAGTCAATGCTTTTTAGTGTAAGATGCTCTTTGTGTATTGCTCTGATGATAAAAATTGGAGAATAATATTTATATTCTCGTCTACAAGAAGACGTTCTTGAACGAGAATACCGAGATGCATTACCGCCGCCCCGCAATGACCATACGTTTACCAAACATTTGTAAGTCATCGCGTGTTTGGTAAAAGCGTTTCGCGAAATTCGATATAAAAAATTTAAGAATGTCAAAGAAGTCCGTTAAAATAAATTATATGTGATTCATTCGCGATCAGGAATGATTAGGGTTTGTACTTATTGAATGCACTCTTTTTCCGTTTTGACGTCGCCACGTCGAGATTGCGTCCATCAATTTGACGTTATAATAATGAGTCTACCGACAGTGTACTCGGTCAGAATGAGGCTGAGACTGATTAGCCTCATAAGACTGAAATATGAAAATTTCAAGAAAAGAAAGTAAAAAAAGAAATCAATAAATCTTCGCGTTTAAAACAGTGCAAGAAGTGGGCTTGAGAAATACAGAGAGAAAATGATCGTTGCCTCCTTTTTTCCATTTTTACATTGGTTTCATCCAATCCCATCTTGGAAGGTTGATTTCAAGGGAGCTTTCATGTTGCAAGATTGACGTGATTCGTAATGATTTAACTTCACAGGATGCGCCAGCGAAACCTTTACTTAATGATCGTTTCTTAATGAATTCAATTCTCTTTGACCAAATGACCTCACATTGTTCGATCATGCAAGTCCCAAACCTCGATGCGCCCTTGTAGGCCGATTTTGGTGGCCTGCTTGCATCAGACGCCACCATTGACGCATGAATGAGTAGACATCAAGGCAATGCTTTTAATTTTATCGGCTATCCCGAGTGGCGTCCTTCCCTACCTTTCCTTACGGCGAAATCGGTGATTGACATTTAATTTAAATGCATTGTCAGATTTTTCAAAATTCGCGGAAGGGCCTGTCATTCGCTTTGCCTTCGATATTCGCTTTGTCCCGAATGCAAGGATAGAAAGGCGTGCGAGAAATTTAACGCAAGTTTGAGTATACTATTTAATAATTCTGTTGAGGGATGAGGGGCGGATTTTCAACTTTATTAACAGATAACTTTGAGTTAAAACTTTCATTGAAGTTATTCAATATTTTTCGGTTAACGGTTCTTGAGCATGCAAACACGGGAAACATGATTAATCCATGTACGATGGAAATACATAAACGGAAATTGCGGGTGATTCCCTCCAAAAAAAAACCGCGATCGATATTCACCTGAAATAAATTTAAATATCATAATCCTTGGAATCATCGCGACCATGACAATATGAGGAGTAAAATTATTGGCTATGGTAAAAGTGAAAAGATAGAAATGAATCCCGGCATAGATCAGGAGCAAGTACGTGTGTATCTACAGATTGAGAAGGTTGAGGATGGAGGACATCTTCGATATCAACTGATAAACATCTGTAGAAATATGCTACAGCCACGAATACATGAGTTGCCGTACATACTCAGAGTTTTAATTGCACACGCGGCACATTGCGTTGTTTTACTGATTCTTGCCATTCAATTCATTTAACCTTCCCTGGAGTAAGTCCTGCTATTGGTCATGATGGCTTTACGGATTTCATTGGAGGAGCATTTGATATATTGCATGTTGTTAAGCAGCAAACGCAACGGATGAATTACGACACGGATATTCAGTGTCAGTTCAGTGTCTTGTAAATTGCATTGAGACACTTCGGGAGGCAGAGATAAAAAGAAGCTTTGGAAAAAGTTTGTTGTCGTTCTTTGAGGACTTGCTGATGCCGAGCCAAAAACTGATAGCGACAAATGATACGACAACAAGAAATGGGATGGGTAGTGTCGGCTAACGACTCACAATAGCAAAGGCCATTGGTGGGATCCAATCTTTTTGCGATGGTCCAGGAACACATCTTTACGCGTCGTCACGCGACGCATACATAACCGTTTTGAATAGAGCACGCATAACATTTTTGTATTAGTCAGCCTGATACGAATTTAATTAAAGCATAACTGCATTATTGCAGTAATATGCAGTAGAGTATATTTATTGCATGGCTGCGAAATATTTACACATCGCCCGAAAGACCATGTCGGGGCATGTACGCCATGGTATCGAAGTAACTGTGCCAATGACCGGGTCATCATGAAATGAGTAAATCTAACGATAATCTAGCTATAACGTTGCCTTGTGTCAAGTGTCAACTCCTCAAACTGCGACAGGCCCGACGACAAAGACAGAAAAGAATGAAGCCGTCTTGTACAGTCGCGCAAAGACGATGTCTCCCTGCGTCGTTCGCTGCCATCAGGTAATAATTTGTCGTTGTCCTCTCATGCTAAAGAGCTAACAGCCATCGGAGGATAACTTTAAATCTGACGCAGCCAATTCACATCGATTGCACCTGAGAAAATAGCAGAAATTCTTCAGACAGACACACTTGCTGATCGCCAACAACGTTCAGGCGTTCATATTCTTGCAGTCCCGCCCCTCGTGTGGAGGAACAGCCAAGCGTATGCGTTACTTGATGCAAACGCATGGATTATGATAGTGATGAGATGGCGGAATCAACAAAATGGCTGCCTTTGCCTCTTAACCTCAATCGCGGGCGCATCTGCCTTAAACGACAATCAACGCAGAACTGATAGACGAACTCGTTTAATAATGAGTTAAGATCTTGTTGTAATATTCGTTCTCAAGAGCCGTTAGATGCAGATGCATGCCGTAATTTGCCAGATTGGATTTAAAAACCTGCAGAAGGTATTCCACCTGTCTCCGACGTCACAACGTATCGTTTTTTTGTCTACTTTAAAGGCTTAAAGGCTTGAAAGGCTTGAAAATATTGACAAATTCATAATGGTTTTAAAACAAACTGCAGACTAATTAAAATATTTTATTTCGCATAATTTTATACACTAACGAGACAGACAGTGGCCTTTTACAGACGCCTTATCACAAAAGGGAAAGCGCCCTTAAAATATGTAATGGAAAAGTCGTGAGCATAGTAGGATGGTTTAGGAGAAGCACCGTCGTGAACACGTGAATCAGTTATAAAATTATTGAAGAGCTTACACAGCCATCCATAAGGAAGAAACGTCTACTTTTCTTGTTTTAATTTTTTTTAATTTTTTTAAGTGTTTAACCCCGTTTCAGGAAAATCAGAAATGAATTTATCCGACAGGTCAGTTTTTTAGGTAAAGTAATCTAAATTTGGATAAAGTGTAATAGTTGCGAGTCAGCCTATACTAAGTTAGAACTGAAGTGAAGTTACATTAATTTAATTTTGTATTTACATCTTGGATCTTGGCCTTGGACATTGCCACCTAATCGAATAACAAGATTCTCATACCAACGTGATCACCATCGGATTTGGTCTTATTTGGCCATCAACTCATACCACGGGTAACAGTGAATGGCCAAAACTCTCCCCTAGTACTTAACACCACTGTGCACTCGCAGTGATGGTAGAGTAGGCGAAGCCGACACAGAAAATCCAATGGCAGCCATGATACTACAAATGCCAGAAACCGTACTTCAACCACCAACAACCGCAGGTGCTGCAATAATGGCCTCCCTAATTATTATTTATTGCTCTGAATTGGCACAGATTGCGGTTCCAGTGGTTGTTCCAAACAACCAATAATTCGCCGTAGAAGCTCGTTTGGTAGCAGCAACTACCAGCAGGCAGGCCAGCAAGCTAGACAGACATTCGGCCATTCGCGTTCCCAATTGCAATTGCGTTGTAATCATATAGTCGATCATGAAGTGGAAATCGATTAGCAATTTCGGTGTCTGCTCGTAAGGAGAAGGAGTGTGCTATGGTAGAGTAAGGAAATCACAGCTGACACCTGCGTCGATGCGGCACGTACTTTGGCACCTTAGTGGCAACATTGGCCGCTGCAATTTGGTGCAGCGGATAGCATTAAACTACCACTCCAAAATTTTTAAGTTAAATGATTTATTCAAGTAAGCGTTTTTGTGTTTGCTATATCATCGGATCGTTTGCATTTTCGCTCGCTATATCGTCGGATTTTTTGGAAGGAGCGCAGGAAGTTATAAAGTGATCGAAGATAAATCTAATTGCGTCGACTACGACACAGAGTTTTCTACATTCGAAAATTGTTTAATCAAAAAATCTGTAACAGTCGGAAGTTGGGCGTTAAAAGGTTTGCTTAACTACAAGTGGTTGGGCACAGTTTCCTCTATTGCATCTAAATTAAACGTGGCGAGTTTTTCGCAGTTCCTACAGTTGTCTTGGACCGAAGACACACACATACATGCATACACACTTCCGTCGTCTAACCCACCATGTTCGTGGCAAATTTAGAATTCTGGATTTAAAGCTTGTCAATTATCTGTGATAGAAGAGCATAAAGACGGGAAAACTGGGCAAACCCAGCAGTGCCTTTCCAAAAATGATTAATCGTCGATTTAACATTAAAAATTATACAGAGAATCTATTAAATGGCGCATTACCAATACTTAGTCGAATCGGTCAACCAGAAACCATGTCGGTCAGATAGGATTAAACTCACGCGCTCAAAATTGCGATATCCTCCCGAATCTTTTTGTCCATGTTTTTTCCAATCACCAAACCTCCTTGAGCTTCAGTTGAAAATTGAAGCGTTGGAGCGACGTACCGTGGTTAGTGCACTTGCAGATATATCATTTTCATGATTAATGAAACGATGTTGCGGAATAATAGCAAAACATTTTTGAGCAACACCACATGCGCGCACTCTGCATGTTGATGAACTGCGCTTGTACAGTTCGCGCTCCAGGATACGCCGAACGTGAGCATGATGCAGCCGTTGTGAGTAGCCTTCAATAAAGCCTTGTTATTTTGTAAAGCATTGTAGCGAACATTTTTGGCGCAGTTATGGTGCATCGGTGATCGGCGGGATACCTATTTCCGATAACGCACCAAGCCTAACGATACCATCTCGGAATCAAAGTAATTTGACCAACATCAAGCCACCAACCACAACAATTCCACCAAAACACCAAACAAACAAAACCACCAAGCCACAAACCAAAGCCAATTCGAGGTGACCGCAAGATCAGTGTTTTTCTATAATAATTTCGAAAGGGAATTAGTAAAAAGAAATGCATGCCACATTTTTCGATTCGATTAGGTGACTTGATGTATTGGGTCACAATGTCAGTGTGGTCATAAATTTTATCCCAACAATAATAACTCATAGTTCCGCAGTATTTTGTTGGATACAATTATTAATTCTGATACATTCGAAACCGTGCCATTCAAAACGCAATGGGAACGTATTGGAATGGAATAAAATGGAATGGAAAATGAAATAATCGAATTATGCTAAAAGAAACCCGTAGGTAGTTTTGTTAATGTGGTTATGCCAAAAAAAGCCTGTAGTAACTGAAATATAGTTTTGGCTAAAATTATTCTAGTAATAATTTGAATTAATTTTAACACACGGGTAAATGAACGCACCGTCCAATTACTTTCATGTAGACACAAAATATTGAGGACAAGTGACAGCATACACGACTCAACTAACGGACTGAACATTTTACAATCGGCATTGCAGCCAACCGATCTTCAATCTTGTCTCTTTATTTTTTTTCAATTTCTCCTTTCTTCTTCTTTGACCGATTATTCGCACCAAGCAGTGTTTTTCATCTTGCGTTCGTAGTATTAAAGAACTTCGGGGACGGACTCATGGTTATGGCATATCGGAGGGAGGTCGTGTGGAGAAAATAACGAAGATCACAAGACGATAACAATCGTACACTGATGAAGTATCTGCATCTTAGGAGAATAGAATGGGATTGGGGAATATAAATTTCATAGATAAGCAGAAGAGAAATAACACACGCTAACACACAATGCAAAAAAAAAATGCAGCATGGACCGGGCCATGTCTGGTGCCGGGCCATCGGTGACTTTAATCAAATATCTGGATCTGTCTGCATTCGTTTGTTCTCTTGTAGTTGTTAAAATCGATATTTGAGCACATTTTTCAAGGCTGACGGAGGGGCTGGCGGAGCACGCAGCCAAAGAGGCTCAAATAGTTGATATCCATCGTAAGATATATATTTCCGCCATAACCAACAAATAAAAGCATCGCAACAGGCTATTTGATTTAGACTAGTCTGCATTTGAATTACATTCCCCGAGGAACTTAACAAAGAGTTTCCCTTGAGGACACACCCCTTCCTAGTTCCCACACACTATGAGTTGCCGCAGAGAACAACACTTTCATCTCATGAATAACATAACCTTATAACTAAATACATTTGTAAGTTCGAAGACTGGCAAAGCCTCCAAACTTTGTTTAAATCACAGCGAGTTGATTTTCATAACGTCCATTAATAAAACTTACCCCTGTAAATGTCCGTCGACGTCGGCCTGAAGTGATCCATCAGCCACAATGAAAACTGGTTGGTCGCCTCCTGGGCCATTTTCACCATATTGTAAGCCACCCTGTACGACGACCTGACCGTCGGCCACCAATCCGCTCAAATCACTTCCTGAATAAATCTCGAGTCCTTTTTGATCGGTGGTGGTGGTATAGATGACAGTCTTATTGCCATCATTGTATATTAAATCGATATGTTTATCCGGAGCGTATAGGTCTGGATCAATTTTTGTGGGAACCGGCAAGTGCGATAAGTCTTTTGAAACCTCCGTTCCCGTGGTGGTGTAAATGATTTGTCCGCCTTCACCACCCGTTTGCTTTTTATTATCCTCATAGATATCGACCTCGGTCTTCACCGTATTATCGGCATCATAATGTTGTAAAACGGATGCATCTAACGGAGATGTTTGATACACTCCATGATTGGCAAGTTTTTGTGCTTGGTTGAACATGGCGGTTGCAACGGCATTATCGTTCGGCATCAATTTGGAGGGATCGCTTACAATTCGCGTCAAAATATGTTCTCCAGCTTCATTACGTGAAAGTATGTGATGTTCGCCGTTAATGATTTCGCGGGAGATGATCTGCTGCTGCTCGCCATTCGGACCAACAACACGAATAAATTGATTCTCATCGAATTCTATTTTGGCCAATGGTTGATTTCCGGTTGCCGTAACTACGGCATGTTGTTGATTTAATTGAGCCACCATTCGTGCATCGATCACCTGCTCATCACTCTGATTGCCACCAACAGAGGGCATCACTACTTTTGGACTCTCATAAATAAAGACGGCATCTTTGTCGTACAACTTCGACGAGTCTGTGTGCAAGTCAAGGACATTGACGTTGGTCATTGTGGCTAGTTCTGGCTGCGGACTATCGGGCGAACGGTGCATTGAACTAGCGGTAATAATAGGCAAGGTATTTGCCGAAGACGATGGAGCAGTATTTGTGGAAGCAGTAGAAGAAATGTTGGGCGACAAACGCGATCGGTTAATAGTGATTGTTGTGTGCGAAGGACTTAATGGTGGTGCTTCGTTACGAAGATTGTTGCGGTGCATATTTTGATTGGAAGCAAATGTTAAATCATTGGATGTTATGACAGTTGAAAATGAAGGCGACGATGACATCTTATGCAAAGATCTTACGCTAAATGATCTTGCAGTGACGTGATCGCATCAATATTTACGTAATGCGCATCAAAACATTATCGAAATTTCACCGAAAAGTTATGAATCAGATTAATCGGATATTCTGGCTGAAGCTTAGATTATTTAATTTATAGAATAAAATTATGGCTTATGCTTATGCAATTATATTATATCTATTTATAAAAACAAAGGCACTGGAATCTCAATCTTTTTTTGGAATTATCGAATTTCATTAAATTTTCATCAATTCTCGCGTATGATTGGTTGTAATTTCTTTTATGGCACTTTCATCAACAATCTCTTCGATTTTAACCCCAAATAATATCAAAAAAGTCAAATTGTTAAATTCTTTTCAAGTAGAATTTGTTGTTGGAGAATAAGTGAGGTTGCCTTAAAAAGACTTGATATCGCCTGAAAGTAAAAGAGAAGAAACAAACTGTTTTAATATAAATATTATGTTTATTGATTATATTTTATAAGTCTCTGACAAAATTTCGATTTCTTTTGATATTACAGAAATCTTCGATTTTTAATTTTAAAATATATTCACCACTAAACAATAATGGACGTCCCTAAACCTAGGAGACGATATGCTAGAAAACAAGCAACCAAAAAAAAAGGAAACAAATTCATTCATAAAATATTTCGATACGGTCTTCAAAGGCGGGCGCTAAAAAAGTATTTGTCTGCTCATTACGCGTTACTACATCTAAGAGATTACCAGTTCAGGAAGATTTTAACCCCGACCTCATGCCTCTAAACGGGTTCAAACTAAACACAGCTGATTTTGTAAACAAGTTGTACTGCCGAGTTCAATGGATCTAACCTGATTGACGACAACGTGCTCGAGAATAGCATAATAAACAACTCGAAATACAGTGGAAATAACAAAAAGCAACTGAAAAACACACAAAAAAAACTAAACAGTCTGAGATCTGTGGCGGAAAACACACAAGGAAAAGCAATCTAAACACGTTTGGACGATGCTCACACGTGACGTTTATAGCTCTAAGCTTCAAAGTAATTATGAAACGTCAATTGTACCAATTGTCACTAAAATGAAGTGCCCTCAAGCGAGAGGATGCACATATCCTTTCGTAGATAAAAGCCCTCTGAAAATCAAGACGAAACTAACAAAATGCCCTTTGGGAATTAAAAGTTTACGTCCAATTACGAACCATCAAAGTCTCGCGTTTTTATGTATTGACGAATAATTTTCAAAATTATGATGAAGTATAAATAGTTAGTAAATATAAAATTTCTCGGCGCAGGAAATGGTGAAGTATTCCACCATCAGGCAATGATGATTTGCTGCAGCCAATAAAGTTATATTGTGTCGTCTCCACAAATTCGTCCCTTACTAATTTTTATGGTGTCCATATTATCGTTATTATGATTATTATGATTATTATTAATATTATTATTATTATTATTATTATTATTATTATTATTATTATTATTATTATTATTGTTTTTATTATTCTCGCATTATTTGAAAAAAACTACTGAGCTCGCACTCAAACGAAATAGTTGCTAGAGTAGATTCGGCTTCAATTCAAAGCCGCGAGTGACAATGACGTCTTGCCATTTTTGGGGAACACTTCGAGCACCTCGCTCAAGATTGATTAGCGATGAGTGATGCTTGTGGTACGTCCACACTAAAGAATTTGAGAAAGCCTCTGCATCATTAATAGCATTTTGCTTGTATTCGTCTCATAATGCAGTGACAAAGTATATTAACAGTTAGATGTTAGCCTGTTTTCCTAATGTTATTGTAGCGCGATATGAGTTCCCCGCCCGTCTAAACCAGGCCAAGTTACGGTCTAAATTTGACAAATTAGTCATAAACTTGCGCGCTCATACTTTGGCAACACCATCTGGTTGGATGACTACCTGTTGTTACCAATCAATCGTATCTAAGCATCACAACACACAAACTACTCTCGGCGAACCCGTTTTACTTCCAGCTTTGCTATACGGCATGTATTCACATTCGCTTTATGGCAGGATATTTTTGTTGGGTTGAAAAGTCACTTTAATTACGGAAACTGGATGAACAACTAAGCAACGTACAGGATCTCTCTTACGTCTCTGCCTGTCTCCGCCAGGCTGGCCTTCGTACGGCATGCGCATCAAAACGCTCCCACAATTCTCAGACGTTCAGTTTTCAGGATACGGTCATATTTTATTAACCAGTTTCACGGGTCGTTCCACGTGCCCGTCGAACAAGTTTAACTCCTTCACAAGTGTCAAACAAACAAAACGGCATACAGACGATATCGATGCCAAGCCTACCTCAATTGCTCCCTAACTCAATAATTTGCTCCCTGTCGGCGATCCTCACTGCATTACTTCTCATCCCGGGATGAGAAGTATTTCGTAATCATACAAACGCTTAACCATAACCAGCCAAGAATATTCAACTCGTGGCGGCTTGATGATGGTTGCGATGCTGTAGAGGGTACGGGAGTGAATAGTTTTTGAAATTCTGGTTCATGCCAGCCGTCAGTACAAGACGCGATAGAATATAAACTACATAAAAAGTGTAAGAAACACGTTCAGAAAAGACCTGAACTGTGACGAACCAAACTGGATCTGGTCACAAGTCCTTGACCTAATGCGGATATATATAGGATTGTATTCAGCACGATCAGCAAATAGAAATCAGCTCCGTAAAGCCAACGGCGCGTAAATGGATGAACTCGTTTGTCGGCTGCGTGCTTATGTTCGTTTATTTGTTGTTTATTGGTGGGTGAGGTCAGTTTGATAGAAGCAGGAATTCGAAAGATTCGGAACTTGTTTAAATTGTTAATAAATAAGGAAGGGTGGAACGAAAGAACGGAGGGTGGGAAGCAGGGTCGGCAAGAGAGTGGAAAGATCATTGAGGGGGAACGGGAGTTTGGTGAAATAAGATGGTAGATGCCATCAATAATCAAAATCTGAAAACAAAATCTATGGAATTTGGCCTTTTTTCTCCTTAAGGTTTGTTTGGGGCTAATCTGAAAATCTCTGTAGGCGCGGTAACGTTCAATCCTCCAGAGTTGATTTGCTTCGTTTATTTCAGTCCATTAATTAAATTCAAAGCCGAATGTAACGGAAAATTCCCGAGATATTTCAATATTTTTTAATGTTTTGATTATTCTCCCCAGCGCTTTTGCTGATCAACTGACCGCAGCTGCATGATTGTGACTTTTTGCCAGACTTTAAAATCCTTACTTTCGGACTTCACTGAAGCTTCGACGGGCCAACAAATCTTGCCATGTTTTATCACGCTGGTTTGTAAACTACAAACGGCGGCGAGCGCTGGTCTCACAGACAACTGTTAAACAATGCATTTTTCTATAGATAAATTTCGCAGTTTGTATTTTTTGCTTCGGAAATATACTGAGTTATGTCAGAGGGCGGGGGGGGGGGTGGTAATGACAGAGTATTTATTATAAGGATTTCAATAATATAATTTTGATTTTTTATTTTTTCCGCTTGCGCAACAGTTTCACATTGTGTGCAGCCGACCCATTATCGTCGTCATACTTTTTTCTCAAGATGGATAAACACAAACGCAAACGCACAATCACAAGCATACAAAAGTGGACATAGACAAAGGAAACAAGATTAATTTCAATCCATCTCAATTCTGCCTAGAGACGTTCTAGCGAATCTGATTCCTTTTCTTAAGCATTTAAAGGCTCTCAAAAATGCTGGGCTGATCTTTGTCTTAAAGCCGGTTCTACTTCGCGGGCTGGTATCGCCACGAGTTTCCATAAAAAGTTGATTACTACAACTCAGAAATAGGAATAACTCTTCATGCAATCATTATCATGACGTTCGATCTATCGTATTTCTGTATCAATGCCGCTCCGAAACTGGATACCGAATCAACAACATCGTCGTATATGACGTCGTCATCATCCGGTTTTGATAATAAACAAATCGTTAGCTTCATCGCATGGCCCTAAAAAAAAACTAACTTGGCGGTGAACTAACCTGTTGTTAGGCCAGGGCGGCCAGTAGCCGTTTAAGTGCGCCACCAGTCAAACAGCCATGTGCTAAGCTGTGGTATGTCTAACTCAGCTCATCAGCTGACCGAGCTGCAAACGAGTTGGGAATAAACCAGCCATGTCAAAGTTCCGGGAGCCCATCATTACCTCAAAACTAGACTGAAGGTAGACGACAGTTGTGACTTTGTAGAAGTACGTCACGTCATAACGGTAGCAGCGTCAGCATGGCCGGCGTCTGCCTAAGCCACACCACATCGTAATCTTTCTTGCTTGAAATGGGTTGCTATTTATGTAGTTATTTGTATTCACTAGCTGTTACGCGTGACTTTGTTTGCATGGAATCACTTTCGTGATGAGTGATAAGTAATAATGAGACGCGTTAAACCGCGAGTAAAAGATATTGTAAAGTTTAACAATTATCAGTTTTTGAGTATCATTTATTGGAAAATCTTTGACTTGTACGGACTTATGGATGTTTTCGAACATTAATTTCAGAACTTTTGAATATCCATAATTGGCTTCGCAAATATATTCACAAATTTATTATGATTAATATTTGATGATTGAAACAACTAATTTCGAGTTTTGTGAGACATTGAAATATGTCCTCCCAGGACTCGCTAATATGCTGTCACAGTTAAGCTCCGTCATCAATTTAAAAATGTTTTTGTGGAAATTAAGTGTCAAGGACGAATTCAAATTAATAGGAGTTCGGCAATAAACCATTGTCCGGCAGCTGGAAGCATTTTTGTACTTGCAGAGTATATTGATACACAGTGGCTTGTGATAGTTTAGGAATCTTCAGACCTTGTGATAGTTTGGGAATTTATACTAGGAAAATATATTTTCCGAATATACTCAAAACCAGAAACTCAGAAAACCACAAGAGTGAACAGAACAGAAAGTCATGAATTGCATGCATCAGACGTTTTCAATTCTAATTCTTCGCCTAACTTAGTCTGAATATTGAGTATTCCAAGACAGGATTAGACTAATGTGCTATAAATTATCAAAATTCTAACTAGAATTATAAATCTAACATGCGACATTATTTTCTTTAATTATCATAGAACATTTTACATTTTTCTAAATCTAATAATTAGAGGTGAAATTCCTAACCCCAGAAAACTTTTTTAATTAATAAAAATCTATAAAAATGTTTTATGATACAAACATTAGTATGAGGAAAAGAAAATTCTTCTAATGTATCATTCTTGTTTTTTTATGAATCTATAATTCATAAATATCGATAAAGAATTTAGTTAGTTAGGTTTGTTATTTTTATGTGATATTATTTCCTTTTGTATTTAAAATACTGTAAGTTTTACCTCTCTATATTTATTATATTCATTTTTAATAAAATAAAATAACATGACGTGATGCTATCTACTAAATCGAAAGCTTGTGTTATCCGTCCGTTACTCATTCGATATTCTGCAGATATTCATGTTTCATTCAGAACTACAAATTCAAATACAAAAGAATTTGTATGCATCTATTAAAAATTGTGTTTTTTACCGTTAGCCGACTAAAAATTATTTAAAATCTTCTACGCTCATTTTAAAAGGTTTTCGCGATTTTTTTTAGATATTCACCCTAAATTCGTGTTTTTATAATCCTATCAATAGAAAGGATATTTCGAAAGATATATAAAAAATAAATATATTATTAATTATTTTTTAAACTCACGATGAAAACGTTCAATGTTGAAAAGATATCTGTATTGAATATTTCTTTCTTAAATCTTATCTCTTCACTCTCATTTGAGTTAGTTCCTACTTGGAACCAACTTCAGCATAAAAGAAAGGGATAACAAGAAGAAGCAAAGAATAAAAAGTAAAGGAGAATTCAGAAAAGCAAAGTAATGCACAAGAAAAAAACGTCGTAGTAACCACAAGAAACGCTTGGTTAACCAAAACCTTTTTCCGTTTGACAAAAGAAATCGATGGTGCTGCTTCGTAAAGAGGGGTATAGCGACGTACGGGTTGGTCTCATAAAAATATCTCACAGATATACGCAATTCAAGCATGAAGTATGTGAGAGTAACGCCTACGTGAAAAGTACGCACCAACACACAGGTACTTAAATATGCTTGCAGTCACAAACATATACACACGCTTGCTCACATCTAAAAAAAAAAAATAAGCGCACCCAAAATCCCGCAGCATCAACAAGAACTGTTCATCATGGCTGGGTGCACTTACGTACCACACTATCTATCCACTGGGCCAAATTTGAAACACCGACTTACGGAGCTTGGTATCGGACTGAGCTAGCTTGGCACGACGTCTTTCTCCGCGAAGTTGCGGAGATCAGATCTGGTGCCCTCGACCAGAGAAGGCAACTTTATGAACCTCTTCGATACGATCAAGTCAGCATGTAAGGGGTACGGGCAAGGCATCTTTGTGGAATGGCTTGTTGTTCGAGTTGGCATGTTTCTGAACGATAAACACGCGCAAAGAGTTGTCTGCATGTTGCCAATCCTCTGCGGGCCTCACGACAACGTGTACGCTGTTGTTGTAGCGCATACTAAGACTCAAAATAATGATACACGAGGCTAGCTGGTGATTCGAAAGCACAGGGTCTTTGCACTATCCGACAAATTCTAAGGCTAAATGAAACGCTTTAAAAACGAAAGACTTAAGCACGAAACTTTTTAGACTTTCTGCTAGCATAGAGTATTATTTGAGGAAAATATCAGAAACGATCATTCTTAAATTTTTAAGTATATTGTACATCCAGCACTTTTATGTTGTTATTATGCAAATTCACCACTGCAAGAATATATACACCCTGTATGAACGGCTTGTACGACGGCAAGCTTTTTGCCTACATGCAGAGTGAGAAGCTCGAGAGCGAGGGAAAGACATTTATTTTACTTATTTATCATGACGGAGACCGATCGGCTTGCTTACTTCTTGACTCTTGCCACATTTTTTGTAGTCTTTTGTGTCAACGAAGGCAAAAGGAGAGAAGAAAAAGGAGAAGGAAAGGAAAGGCTTTCCAGACTTCACCTCAGTTTAGTCCAGTGGCAGCAGATTCGAAAACAAAAACTTGACATGAGGAAAATTTCGATTAAATTCGCCAACGAAAAAGAAAATATGTAGTAAAAAATTTAAAACTTGGTAAACCCGCTTAGCTGGCAATTCTAACAACAAGAGCATGAAATCTATTAAAGATACGTATCTGGGGCTGTTTCCAAAGTGACTTCTTGGTGTGGTGTTGTAATTATTATTATATACTATTAGATATTCTTTGTTCGTTTTGTTTTGATTATGAGCCTATCTACGCGTCTCTCCATCATCCACCCCCGCCCCCCGCTTAAGCGTTCACCCTCGCGTACAGTAATTCGATGGACTTCACTGACGCTGACTAACGACAGCCAGCTACAAACGTAAACATAATGAAACCAATGTGCGAGGATTTCTAAAGCAAAAGGCAAAATAAACGCCACTTACGTAATTCTCTGTGAATGTCAAATTAGCCTCTGCTGTGGCAACATCTGCGTTTTGGCACTTTTTGTTTGGTGAGGGAAATGCGTTCCTCCTCAATATGGCATTTGCAGACTTCGTATCCGATTGTTGATTGATTCACAGAAGTATGAATGTTTACTCCCGGAACCCCATTTCGCTCTGGTGGATCGATCTTTAATCGGAACACGGAGCAGCTCTGCGACCAGTCGGCACGATTCAGTGCACTTCAGTGTACTGGAAATTTAGGCGCTTTTCATGGTCTGTAGTAGCCCAGAGATACACACCAAATTTGGCTCGACGATTGGGCTTACCGCGAGATATCGATTGCTTGCGTCTCGGCTGGAATGCATTCGCGGAGCGATGCAATGCGGTGGTGGCTTTTTCTGTTCCGAATTAAAAGTAGGTAACTCGATTGGGTTTGCGTCTCGGGTTGGACTATCGTGCTGTGAATAGCCTTTCACATAAATTTCAATGGCTTAGAGTTTCAGCACTAAATCACTTCGCGAAATTATTAATTTTTGGATCTTTCAAGTCTTTCAAAGACTGCGTATCACTTCACTGACGTGTGTGTTGTTTTTGCTATGATTTTGTGTTTCTGATCGAAACTGGTGGTGCCTCCATACGCTCTACCGATCTATCGAAGCTGCATTCGTTACAGCATCGGCCACAGCAACGACGATGAAGCAATGCTAAATTATATCGTATACAAAATATTTCACTTCACTTTTCACACCGTTTAGGAAGTCTTTTACAATAATCGTGGCAAGTACTTTGAGCATATTTTTCCGAAATTTTATATTAAAAACCTCTTAAATGGGTAAATTTTTTCTTATTTATCGGAGGAAAATGTCTCCTTTGCGCGAAAGGTACGAAAAACTCGAAGTTGATCACGACAACGGAGTCGCTGAAAGATTTGTTCAATCGTCATTCACTCTGTATTGGTATCAACCATCAGTGTGTGTGCTCACAATCGTATATGAACGCTAGTTTAAATGGTGGGAGAGCACAACTCGGGGAATGTATGGGTGCTGAGCTCAAGTGTGTATAGAAGAAGGTGAGTGCGCATAGTAAGCATCGTCGTTTGTTAGGCACCAGAGCGAGACAATTGTCGTATATTCATCAATCGGTTGCTCACTTTATCTGACGCATTCACGCTCAATCTGAGGTGCCTCAATCGCCAGTTACACGCACACACTGTTTATTGCACCTGTGTGCACAACATGAGTACAGGTATTAGCTGCTATCTTGGTATACACAGACACACACACACAGCCAAACAAAAGATTCAAGCAACGAACTCTTGTGGCTCAGATCGTTTTCTGAGCCTTTTATTGCTGACTGAGCGTGCACACACCCGCAACAATTGAAAAGAGAGGCCAAGAAAAGGCAAGCGCAACACAACGACTACAGATTAAACGCCAAGAAGGCAAAGATACGCAAAGTCACTGCGGCCAGGGCTGGTCGGTGGCTAAAAGCAAAGCAGGCGACCTTACGAATGAAAAATTTATCAAGCGATTTTTATTCGAGAGCGAGCTAACTTATTTGTTGGGCCAACTTTTTGTAAGAAGAAAATAAGAAAGGGCCGCGCTCACGTGAACCGACTCTGTTTTGTTTAACTTAACAAGACAATGGTAACTAAATTTGTGATGGTATATATGCGCGTGTGTGTTTCTTAATTCCTTTCCAACTCAATCACTGCTTTACTCGCATTACCAAGACTCAATACAGAACTTTTTTCTGTATCTGGCTATAAAGACAGCCACGATTTTTCGAGAGACACACGAATACATAAACACAAACACGCACACACACACAGATATTAGTGAGAGCTATGCATTCGTTCACTTTTTTCCGTGTAAAATTATTTTAACCATTTATCTTCCACTATTTCATTACACTGTTTCTTCCTCACTGATTTCTTTCACTAAACTTCTTATTATTTTCGAGTAGAGACAAAAAACAAAAGGTTAAATAAAACATATTTCTTGATTGACTCTGGATATTGGATTCTTTTTTGTACTGCTTATTGTTCTTGTAGTTGTTGGCGTTGCTCACGGTATTGTGGTTATTGGCATCGTAGTCGTTGTTCCGTCTGTTGTCTTTGTTGTTCCTACTCCTTGTTATAAACCTATATTGGCATTGATGTTGTTGTTATTGTTCTTATTGTTACCGCGTTTGGATGCTGCATTTGCCCAAGGCTGCATTCGTTTTTATTGCAGTCGTATAAATTTCAGGTACACTGTGAGAAATAAATGGTTAAACCCCTGCCATTTATTTCAATTTTTGAAGTTATCCTGAATTATGAACTTCTTCTGAAATTTCAACATTTATTGCAAATTGACAACAAAAAGCTTTTGCAAGCTTTTGAGCGTTGTGAAACTCATGTTAGGCTCAAGTCCTAAAAGGCCAATTTCAACCTTTTCGTCTTTAAATTTTAACGAATTTCATTCCGTGGTTAAAATTTCTAAATTAATGCTATGGAAAATTAATGTGAATTTTATCGCCTTTCAGTCGTTTGACATTGCTCAGCTCACTAAAACGTCACCTATAGTCGTGTCGAACAGCTGAGAGCCTACTGAAAAAAGACGAGAGAGAGAAGACATTAAGCTGACTCTTGAATAAGTCTAAATAACTCAATATCAATATCCGTAAATTCAATATCAATATCTGAGATACCATCACCCGAGGCACGAAAGAACGTTCAAGAACGATCATTATAAATGAAGGGTTCAATTTAATTTGCAGAAAGTAGTAGACCCCGCTTAATCATAAAATTTTTTGAGTGTATTTTATTACTGCATCCGTGAGCATTGCACCTTCGCATAGTTTTATATCGTTAGTGTGTATAAATTAAACATTATTTAAATTCACCACGTCACGGGTTACGGCCGAGTGTCCATTCGATGCGTTTTAAGGTTCATCGAATGGACTCACTCTTTCTAATATTCTATTCGCTCGCCTCCTTCACCGCTTCACCCTCCTCTCGAATCATGAGTTCAGTGGCTTCCTTGTCTACGTCTATTGAATTTCCCAGATTTTTTGCTTCATCGATAAATAAATAATTCAATTCTTGTGGAGCATTGGCCACTGCGCAGCCATTTGCATGAACGTGGCAGTTCGAGCTTCATGAAAATCATACTACTCTTCACTCCTTCCGTTTGCCAACACATTGATCTACCAGGTCTACCAGAATTGATAGAAAGTCTTGAGCCCGATCCCTGATGATCGAAAATTAGAAGATGAAGAAGAACAAGAACTCCGCCAGGGATTTTTCTACACTACGGGTTCGCGGTCAGCGCAGTGCAATTCAGTGAGGTGCAGCAGTGCAAAACTGTTTTCCACAATGATTGGAAAATTTTGATTTTCCTTTTTTTTTGTGCCAATCGACTGTGCGACACCCCCACAGATTTTCAATTAACCTTTGACTCAAACCTTTGTTCGATCTGACACGATTTGAGTCTTTCCTCTGTGACTAAACATTACTGGTATTGCAAAGATTACGCGCAGGGAAAAGTTTTAACTTCAAATTTTTGTTACAACTTTTCTTCAAATTTTTGTTACAACTTTTCTTTTCTATCGATGACATTAAACATTTTAAAGACAATACCTTGGGATTAAACACCAAAGAATATTTCAGTATATTTGCTTCGGATCTCATCCGGTGTGTTACGGCGTGATGTGGTCTATCAGCAATAGAAACGGACATGAGACAACGAAACGAGAACGAAAAATCGATAAAGGATTTTGTAACGGATTCAGTTATTGGTTTTCAATTTGAATTTGGAGACAAACTGGTTTTGGCGATATTAAACCTTAGTCCCGGAATGAAACAGTTACGAAAGTATCATAACTTAAATAGACAAATAGAAAGTTCAGGCACTAGAAAAGGATTTACTCTGGCTGGAAATATTGAAGGCTCTTTACTAATTCCAAGTATACACTTTAATAATCATGAAATATTTCGACATTACTTTTGGGGTTAAAATTACTAACTATAAGTAAAAAACTAACGTCATTTTGAAGCTTCTGTTAAGAATCTCACGTGAATTTATGGGTGGCAATATTGCTGATTACTTTCAAGATTTTCTATAAACTATAATTATTTATCTGAAAGATAAATTATTGCATTTGACGACTAAACTGAAAACACAATTAGATTTTATCGATGGTGTTAATGCAGCTTTTGCTTTTAAAGAGAAATCATTATATTTCATATAAATTAAAGTTGTTTGAATTGAATTAAATTTGAATTTGAATTAAGCCACATAATTGAAAAAATTCATTAGAAAATTTATTGAAATGTGTTTCGAATTGAAAGGCGTTAAGTCACGAAATCAAATATTCAAATAAAAAATCATTTAATGAAGTTTAGCAAATATCTTGCTATTGCTGTCACTTAGCAACACGTGCTGTCAAATGTCAGGTGTCAAAAAAGTTATTGTAATTGCAAAAGCATTGATGGAAATAATTCGATGGTCGTTGTTGGCAACACTCTTTGGTCAAATGGCAATGCTTATGCACTTCATATTCATTCATCATAATTTTAATTGCTTTTATATGACCCTCCCTCTCCACCGGTGGTCATCATTTCTTCAATGATTGATGATGTTCTGCAATAATTGTTTTCAACTTATCGCATTATCTTGTTTGCAAATTCTGTTCTCAAGGCTGCCCAAGGAAGATGATCGGTCATCTATCGATGATAACCTATGGTCAAAGTAGAGGCATGCATAAGAATTTAGTGAAGAAATGTAATGGAATCCATCCCGTAATTTGAGCTTGGTAACAAAAGCTTTATCGCTTTCAAACTCAAATTCGGCATAAAAATCACGACTTTGCAGATTCTTCTAAAATCTGTAAATTCTTTCAAAATTCGCTTTTTATTTTTCGAAAGCATTCCAAATGTCTCCTGGCCCATAACTTTCTCACGGAACTGATTTAAAAAAGCAACAGATCTTTACTAAAATCTTGAAATTCAGCTTTTTCCTTTTTTTTTTTGTTTTACTGGCCATCCGGACCGAAGGGTCCTTCCTTCGTAAAGGGTTGCCTTTACTACTCTCCGCTTTTCAGTCATCTATCCTTTAGCCTATCTCCTATGCGTTGTCATTCCATCTATTTATTCCCAGTAAAGTTTTCCTACCTCTGGTCACTGTCCGTTATCATTTCCCCCACCCCGCTTTTCTAGATTGTTCAGTTGATTCGGTCAATAATGAAAGTGTTATGCGTTCCTTTTCCTGTATGCTGGCGCAATCCTTAAACGGTCACTACAATTATAGATACCGGCGGTCACTCATTCAGCCGGCCCTTTGAAAAGGGTAAAAGATATAAAGTGAAATATGAATAAATTAAAAGTGGAAATATTTAATGTTTTTAGTGATTTTTTGCATTAATTCTTTTTAGATTTTTCGGTTGAAATTGAAACCATTCATAATTTATAATCATCAACAGCTGGCATCGTTCCTGACAAGACCAACTCAGTGAAAGATGGTCTACCCCAGGGATGTGTTACACACTTTAAATTTACTTCAGAATACCAACCTATTGTGGATGGATAATATCTTAATTTTCTATATAAATCGATGTTCGTTTGGACCATTTTTGTCTATAGTTCTGCTTTAAAAAAGCGGATAAGTTGACATATAGACTGGTCCTGACCTTACTGGTCCCCTAATGGTAGAAAGAATCTCGTGTGTATGGGTCGCCTGTACGTAGCCATTCATAGAGTTCATAACGATGGCAATGTGAATATTTGTTACGAAATTACGAATATATTACGAAATTTTTTCTACTTATTTTGATTACTCCCACTGCATTTGGACTTAGAATTTACTTTTTTTGTATCGCCAACTTTTTATCTTTTGCCAGGTTTTCAAGATGTTTTCATTGATTTTTACAGATGCAAAAAGCCTGTTTAATTTCTGGCTCTAATACTGAAATAAGAATCTATTTCTTCACTAATACTTCCTGGGACTTTAAACCGTTCTCCGTTTCTAAGTTTCCTCCGAAACTAGAATGACATCGTGCCCTTTTCGGAATAACGTCTTTTATCAAACGGAATGCTCAAATCGTTTGAAAATATTCATCAAAACCTTACTGATTGTCAACAAATTTCGCTTCTTATTTGAGTAACGTATCATAGAATCCCATGCAATGTCTCGAATGGTTTTGTCACCAGAGTTCATGGTCTATGACTTGACCTGGTTATTAGATTTACACGGAATTGGATTGTCATGAACCAATCTAATGTGGTCAACCCTTCGGTTCTGATGAGCCTCTGTATAAATCGCCATAGAGACAATTTGGTGGTTAATAATCGCCAGTGCGTTATTGATTTTTGCCGCCGTCAGACGCTATTGCTGCCGATTAGCCCATAGTAGTACCAGAAAATACAACCCGTCGTTACGGCGTGGAATAAAAGCACATCCTTGGAAAATAGAATCGTGTATGCTTCCATGACATTAAACCAATTGATTTTAAACTGCAATGGGATTGTTTAACGCGCTCTTTACTAGTATCTCCGAAGGATTTTAATGCATCGTCATCACGTTCATACATGAATATGTCTTTGGTCTCGAGATCAGGTAATCATGACCAGGCTAATCGTCCAATATCATTCAAGCTAACAAGATCGATTGGTACAGCGTTGTAGCTGCGAATCCAAGAGAGCCATCCTGTTGTGTGATTCCTGATGCCCATCGAATGTTCCTCGCAACCAAGTGATCATGGTCTCGGTTGTCTCTCCCTTCATTGTAATTACAATGATTAATTGGTCGGCAATATTTTTCTATTTATGGCCTAAAGTTTTATCTGCACAACGTTATCTGCCTGCCCTGGGCCGCTCTCGGTCAGTTGCTTTCGTCAATTATCTTGACAAGTGCAGAGCCATACGCCTAGCGTAGAAGATGCCGGAGGGATCGGCCGTCACACCATCGCGACGCGAGCTTCTCTCTGATCTCAACTGTCTCTTGATGAATGGCAATGTTTACAATCATTGCTTTGTCAGTGCTTTGCCTCAGTCGCCACATTGGGGTAGTTGGGTAATTACGGATTCGTTTTGCGTTGGCTGAATCGCCATCACAAAACTCGAAAAATTCATGGGGCCATAAGGAATCCGTACAACTGATACAACCTCTGCCTAATGAAATTGTTTAATTGATTCTTTGGGTGCTCGCGTAGACTTGACGATTATTTTTGCACAGCTGCTTTGTCAAAAGATGTCAGAGATATATGGTCCTCCCCTCTCTTCCAAATATTGTTTAACATCAGGCATCGAAAGGAGTAAAAAATATGATGGTGGATGAGTCCAACTGAGTCTAACTGATTCTAACTATAAGTAATTCAATTCACTATAAATTTAATGAATTACTAATACATAAAGGGAATAAACGCATTCATCCCTCGGAGGCTGCACATTTTTAAGCGCCGTTTATCAACTACAAAGCTTGTTAGATACAAAATACTAGAATCAGTTTTCAATTTCAACCAAGTATTAAAAAATGGTGAATGCTTATTTCGTTCGAGCCGTAGTTCCTGCAACATTTATTCGAAATACATCACTCATAGAAGTCTCCTGGAAAATCCGATAGCTTAGTGGTCTTGAAGCTCCTTTTTTATTCAAAGAAACAAAGTTGCCAAGTCACAACTTAAGAATATGCGATTTTAAATCGAGAATCTCGACAGCAAAAGTTCATCGACTGATTCACAGACAATCGTCCCATTAATTCTTTGGATCGCATCGCATCGTATCGAATCGGAGCGGATCGGTTCATCATCTGCATTGGCTTTCCTTCATCCAGACCATGTAGTTTTTAATGCAATGCGCGAACAACGGATTCGTGCTTGCCCGGCCGACGCCCCTCTTCGCTAAAAACACTTCATAAGGCTTGCCAAAGTGATCGAGAAATTGAGTTAATAAAATGTGAGGATTACCTCTGGCTCGCGGGTGTGCCGCGGCCACAAGCCAGCGGCCGACGCATTCAATGTATCACTCACGCTTGAACCACGCTTGATTTCATTCGATTTGCCGCGCTTTGCGATTTTATCATATGCGGTTGCGAAGCGAAAAGCATTGGATCGTATTTGCAATATCTGGAAACGGACCGTTACTTTTTCTTGCCAATAAGAGAGCAGATAAAATCACTGGTGAATAGATCAATTTTGACCATTCCTTGGTAACGGTTAATTTCACACACACACAACATAAATTTCCTTACTATCACGATATTGGACTCAGCCTTGGCCGACTGGTGCATGCGGAGGGGCGCAACGACAACGGCGCATCGACAGTCTTCAAAGATTCGATCGCGTTAGATTTTTCGAGGACAGGTAAAAAAGACAATTTCACTTGAATTGTGTCTTGAAAGCATCGATGCGTCTGCGTCGATTTTTCATTCACTTAATAAACGCTATCTACTGATGAGCAAGTCTTCAGAAGCAATGCAAAACGTAACTTCTCGGTCCGGGTCCAAGAAAACGATTTACAATTTTGAGTTCTTTATTTCAATATATTTTCTTTAAATACAAAAATTGCGAAGCTCTTTATATGCACCGTTCTTAAACAGCTTCCAATTTACAGTTTTTGAATATTCTTCCATTAGACGGAAGACCCACATGTCCAAGAAATTATTTTCAATAACCATAGAATTATTAGAACCGCTGCCCGTAGATAATGATTATCGATTCTTCTGGATGCCCCACGGCTAGGACAAGAGAAAATCACGATTTTATAGATTTATAAATATATGAATATTTATTAAATGCTGGCACGCAAAGTCCGTTCGATTTGATTAATTGCGAAGAGACAAAACAATTCGCTTAACGTATTGCGTTTGCGTGGAAGCGTGGCGGAAGCGGACCGAGGTATCGCTTTCAAAGATAACAAACTCCAAACCACAATGATATTCTGCCGCCTAAGCTTGCATTGCCTCGAGTAAGTCGGTTTATGAGAGTACCGTACGGTGCGGACATTTCAGCTCCTGTAAAATGTCTATGGTAGGCGTCGTAGAAAAGGAGGCGATAGCATGATATGACGAAAGGGAACGGGCGAGTGTTGATCACAATATTCAAATTTTTGCTTAAAGAACCGCCAAAACGTACCACTTATTTAAATGCAGAGAATTCCTAATATCGAAATGGGATTTTTATTACTCGCACGATCAGGTTTCTGCAATATTTTTAATTACGTTTTCTCCCATTTCGCCGACAAAGAGCTCTACGATAAGTAAGAAGAAGAGTGATAAAATAGGGCACAAACACTATATCTCAGAAAGAAACCGCTGAGAGGGAAATTGGACAAATTCAGGCCATTATGTAAATATGAACTAATTAATTATATATTAAAGTCAAAAGAGGTTTTTCTAAGGATGGGAACGAACTAGAGTAAGGAGGCTGAAATCTCACTCCAGTCGGTTTCCATCCTTTTAAAACCTCGTTCTTGTCTCGTCGATTGTCTCGTTTTTCGAACAGCTTTTTAAATTTGAAGCTTGTTTCAAAACTGATGATTGGGATCATAAAATTAAATTAAAACTTCTCTTCTTCATTGAAAGAAAGCCCCTTTAGTTTTCAAATAAAATTCATTCTCAGAAAATCTATTTTCACCTCGCAACCATTTTTTACGATCCCCAAATGCAGACTAAACTAAATCTAGTGCTTCGTTATGACAATCCGACGGCAATAATATTTTACAATGGTTTCTCTTAGTTCGCCATTTTACAAAAATGTAAACAGAATTTTTCAATTTCTCGAGATATTGCATTTTACGTTTGGGGCGGGCGCATAAAGTAATCGGCTGTAGTCAGCAGCTAATAAAAATGCGCTTCCGAAACTGTGACGATCGTTATTCTAATTGCTTTCAGCGCCGAACGGTTTAACGCGCCAACGCTTACTGCAATCAGTTGTTTTTTTTTTTCTCTAGAAGCAATTAAAAAATTTGCTGCTGCTGCGCTAAATTAGCTTAGATGACAGATAGCCCCGAGCATTAAGTGAACGGTATACAACTTAGACTCCATAAAAGGGAAGGTAAGAGGGGTGAGCGCTGACCGAAGTCTTCACAGACCAACGAGAACTACTGCAACGAGGTAGTGCGTCGCATGTAATCGCGTTCAGACTGAGGAAACAAGGTTACCACAGCATACGCCAGATTCTAATCAATTGAAAGACAAAGTTTTTTAAAAATAAAAATATAAATTATTTACAAGATTATTAGAAAGCAGTTAGAAAATCATTGCACGCCACAGATATTTAAATGTGTGTGTCGCCGAGGAGAAGGGAGGTAGAAACGCGACCTTGTTTGCGACAATAAATTTACAACCAAGCAAACATAATAAAAAATAATGAATGATTAAATATAAGGGCCAATAAAACACCTGCATTTTTTATAATATAATGCATATTTTTTTTACTTGAAGAATTTCTTGGACACTCGGAATCAATTCTGGTACTTTAATGGACCGCGACGCATTGCAACGGAATGGAAGGATGTTATTAATAGCTGATAGAGGCATATTTTATAGAGTTGCCAGGTGTACGCAGTGGATTTCGATTATCAAATGAAGGACTGATATTCTCATCCTATGCGTTTCCTTCCGTGCAACTGCGTAAAGTTTCGTTGCCGATCAATGAATTGGTTTAAACTGATTTCTAACAAATTAAGATTTAACTACGTAATTTCGACAAAGAGCAGAAAAGTGGTCTGAACTGTCTTTTGCAGCTTGGCCTTAATTGCAAGCCGGACACAGATAGACGTGAAGATAAAAGATTGCATGAGAGCGAAAATTTTACAAAGATGAATCGGAATGAAAGAGCATTCGGGCCGGTGTTTCATATTTACAAAATGAAATCCAAGGAGGAAAAAGGAAAGAAATACACTTTCTATCCGCAGACAGAACGCAGGAATGAACGCTCGAAGGTACTCCAGAAGGCGAAACTGATGGCCGGGCTGATGCTCAAAGCTTGAAAATTGTCAACGAGATCAATTTTTTCCACCGTCATGACGTCTTTCCTTAAGACTCGCTTCAGAATGATAAAAACAAATAAAACAGGGAGCTATCGACGCCAGTAATATCGCGAAAAAGGCTTCATACATCTGATTCCGGACACCAAGACACTGAGATTGTACGTTTGCGATCGCAAATCAAAGGGAATCCAGTAAAATTGGCCAAAACCCTTGCCAAGGGAAATCGTTCTATGTTTGGGACTGAAAAATTTGTAATCCAGCACCCTGTATAAGATGTTGCAAAGGTAATTAAAAAACAACTCAGCTATCGCAATGAAACCTTAAAAGGACTGCAGCTTCAATGGAACGATCGTCGAAACGACAGTTTTAAGCCTCAGCACACTGACCAAAATTAAAAACAGCGGGACGCAGAAGGCGCAAAGCCAGGAGAGAATTTGAAAGGAATTGCGAAATATTAACAGATAAAAATTGCGACCTCGCAGCAAAAACGAACGTAACGCATTATTGGCAACGATGTCAAGAAATGACAACGCATTCCGTACGTTCGCATTCGCTCAAGCATCATTTGGTGCGCATCCGCACTTCGTCGAGACGGCTTCAACGAGGTTTCTACGGTCCTCAGTCCGATCCAAACGCATTTATTGGGATTTCATTTGGGAATTACTTCGCTTGTCTGTCACAGAAGATAAAGAAAATGCAGTTATCATCTTCGCGATTCACAAATGGATTTGGACAAACTCCTCGATCAGCGTTTTGTATTTTATGGTAGTTCGATTAATTACTATATATTTATATAGGCATGCTGGAGACTGCTGAGGTCCTTGAATTCGTTTCGGTGACACGCAAACTCAAAAGAGGGAGGAAGCAAATAAAGTATTGAATTTTCACTTATGGGTATTGGGATTCATAAGCCTCAAATTTAAACTTCAGCTTCAAAATGATACTAATATTGAATTGTATTGAGAAATTGAACTGTAACGAATTAATTTACATGTACTAAAAAATGGCACGTCTTTTTCTTTCGATTATGCCCTTTTTCAAACAAAAACAGTATATAATGGCAGATAGTATTCGTGTCATTATCTGCTTCCATTAGGCTGTGACCGTAATTTCACCGGAGAGATGCGCAACGAGACGTTGAAAAACAAAATATAAACCTTATACAACCAGCCGTTTTTTTGTTGGTTATGTGAGATATATACGTACACACATGCGTAATAAGCTCGCGAGCATTAGTCAAAACAGATCCAGAGATGATGAGAATATAGATTTACGTTGAAATTTGTATTTTGAAAATTTTCGGGATTACAATACTTCCTTCACTTCGTACAAGTAATTAAAAGGTTTGGTTTTGTTTCTTTCGATGATATCCATCCCGGTAATCAGGATCTCGTTAAATGTCATTACTAGTATTGCCGGTGAAAGTAATTATTTACAGAATATCTGTTATTTCTCGTGCTTTTTTTATTAAATACTGATTTTTTGTGATACCGATTTTTTGTGAGAAAAGCGAAATTATGAATTTGATGAGATAATCTACAATTTAGGTACGCTTGCGTTATCGATTCTATGAAATTTAATTTTTATTTCCACCAAGAGCTAAACAGCAGAATTACGCGTTATTAAAAGCAGAAACAAAAAATGAAGGATCTTCTTCCAAAGGAAACAGAATATAATGAATATCATTGTGACTCCTCCTTACCATCAGCACTTTACACCACCACTCTTTCCTTTCACGTGATATCAATGAATTCATTTCATGAATGAGAACAAAAGCAAAAGCCACGATCTGATTGACGGTAGTTGGATCTCACGCTGACGTACTCGCCGCCATCTCACTTGTATGCTCGGAGATGTTTATGTGCTGCCCAGTTTATTCGATCCAAGATGCTTGACCGGAAATCATCACAAATACGTTTAATTTTCAATTCTCAATTACACTTTATTGCTTCATTTTTATTCCCTACTGCCGAAGGAGACTTTAGTTTTGTTCCTGCATTTGTAACGCATTGAAGGAGACCTGACGGTTATAGGAAAGTATATGTATTCTTGATTAAAATCACTTCCTAGGTAGATTTGTTCACGTTCGTCTGTCTATCTATCTGTTTGTCATAATTACATGAAGTCGGTCTACCCAAGAAGTCGTCTCTATATATTCTGTCTCTATAGGCTATTTAGAGGTTCAAACGGACGTAATGGAGCCAGTGACGCGACCACTCAAAGGACCACATAAAGGCGATATACGTTTACAGGTGCTTATCATTCAGTTATTCAACTTGTATTGAGAATCTTATGATAAAATTGTATTTTAATTGTTTACAATCTCAAATGTTATAAATGAAAAAATGGGGGCCCTACGCGTAGGGTACATAGGTATCGGCCAGACTGGATCTTGCGTCCTCACTTGTTTTATTTCAAATCAACAAAATCGTTGTTCCTAGAATTTTTCCATGCGTCGTTTTCTCTCCAACGTCTATCAAACCAATAAACGCAACATTTACGAACGAGTATAAACCAAGTTAACATCATAATCTAAGTTACAAAATTGTTAGGTGTATAACAAAAAGGCAAAATAAACCAAAAACAAAAACGTATAGTTAAAAATGTTCCATTATGCTATTAGTCGAGAAGGGAGAGAGGAGGTGGCAGAAGAGTGATGATGTCTACTGGAATTTAAAATTCGTTCGGTAGAACTTCTAATGAAGCAAATTCCACTGTCACTGTCATTGCTTCACGGTTTAGTGATGGCTGATAAGACTGTCCAGTCGTTCTTTTAATCGAGCAATTAAAGGAAGTGGACGCGGTCGAGTGGATGGAGATCAGAACTGAAAACTATTGCCGCTATTTTATGTTGGCATTCTCTCGTTCGCTTTTATCAATCAACCTTAATTCTGCAGATGGAAAAACGTAATTATGTAATGACTAATGGAGACTCTTCAGAAAGACGGAGACACAATAAGCGATTGGTTATACAAACAACTCGTCTCTTCTACGTAATGTTCAGCTGAACTATATTGCATCCGTCAGATTGGCGTCTCTAAATTAACTCCTGGCAGCTTGGCACTTAACTTCTGTCTTACTCTAGTGATTGTATTACTTTGAAATTGTCACTTACTCTGAGATCAAGGCAATGACAATAATTCCGTATTCCTCCAGCGTCATTTGCATCTTACAAATTTTATATAATAACTCCACTAGTGCTGCATTTCGGTCACATTTCACTGCATTATCGAAAACAATACGAATTGTTTTCAAACAGAAATACCGTTACTACTGACGTCAAATAGCGATGACCTTCATTCATGAGACGGAACAGCTGACTGTTTGAACAGACAGCGGTGTTGCCAGGGCGTTTGCGACATAATTCCAGGAGTCTTAATAATGAGGTGACAATTAGCGGCATAAGTTTTGGGAAATATTAATCTGTAGTGGGTAGTCGACCATGTCATGTGGGTAAACATTAGCAGGTCACATGGTATCGAAGCGCACTCATTATCAACAGTAAACTAGTAAACACTTCCATTAATCATCGCATTGATCATTACCATGCTAAAAGCTAACTAGTCGCGCCATCAAATCAGGCGTCAGATTGTCGCTCTCATGGCAAAGCACGAATTAGTGCAGAGGTTCCTTTTCGATTTTCACTTAAATTAACTTAAGAGTCAATTAAAATGCATTTCTCTGCAACGGATGCATAATGCAAATAATTACCCGCAGAGCCAAATTGTTAAGCAATTGCATTTCCGTTAAGGCTGCGACTACAATTTTTACCGCTATGCCAACGGCCTGATCCGCTGATCCGTTGGATGACTGGCCGTATGGCTGACCATCCAACATCGGACAATTTCTAAATGTGACAAAAAATATAACTGCTTTAGCCAATTTCTCGGCCAATTTCTCCACACACATGCCAGACTCTCGCGTCTGAATCTTCAGCAACATCAATAACAACAACAACAGCGACATCAAACGCGACATCAACAGCATCAGCTTCAGCTCGAATTCACAGTTACCATTGGCGCTGTAGCCTTACAACAACAATAACAACAACGACAACGACGCAAAGATATCGTGTCCAATAAATTTTGATCGTACAATTAACAATATTTTCAATGCAATTTGCAACTGGATGGGTGTGATGGTGCGGGCAGGAGCTTAAGATTGGGGAGGTGTAAACGCAAAGCAGGCCACAGCATCATCAACGCTTCACTCCAAATGACTTCCATTAATTATGCAGTAGTTGCCACACAAACGCTATAGCAATAGCGGTGCCAGTGGCAGTGGTCAACTCAGCCCAAACTAAAGCCTAGATGCAACTTATGAATAAATTTAATCGCCTGATTAAATGGCCCACGGGCGATTTATTCAACGGATCCTCCGAATGTATGCAGAGCAAGGCCAGAAGAAATATATGTACATTGGAGAATCATGAACGGTTTGGTGCACGAGAGCATCATCTACACGCCATAAATAAATCTGCTCAATCTATTCATCCGATGGACCCATCTGATTTAGGTGCCTTCCATTCAAGTCTACCAAGTCTGATATTTGATTGCTGGACGTCCAATAAAACGAACATATTCCTCAAGTACACTACTATTGTTGTAATCGTATTTCTTATCTGATCAATTTCTTATCACAAAATCGAAATTCAACGGAGTCGACTAAAGTAGAAAATGCTTCGGTGAAGTAAATAAATAAGTTTTCTTTTACTAATTCTTGTTAAGATTAAATAACAAATTGAAAATTATAAAATAAGTATTTCATAAAAATATAAATTCAGATTAAATTTAATTGGGCGCATGCGTAGAATTCGAATATATAATAAATCCCGCACGAACGATATATCTATGGACAGTATCTTGTCGCGAGATATCCTTTTTTATAAAATATTTACAAAATCGAATATTTTTATAAAAGTTTATAAATTCTGCAAAACATATCAAACATTTCGTTAGGCAGGTGACGAAAGCAACTTAGGTCGTTATCCAGATTAAAACTGAAAGGAAAGGTATCGATGTGGTTAGAGAAAGAAAGTTAAAAATTAGTCTGACTAAAACATACTATCCCCGAAACCGCGATGACTTTTTTGTAGTTTGCGGATTACTTAACCCTGTTACGAAAACGGTATTGCCGTAATCACGGGTTACTCTCCAGTGGCCTAGGTGTTAACAAAATATTAAGTAGGTGAATCCCAAAACCCAATTTTAGCCTCCCGAACTTATCTATATCTAGTGGTGATAAGGGCCACCAGGTGATAAAACTCATCAAATTTCGCAAAATAAATACCTTCATGTCCTGCACATGAAGTGCTTACTCTGGTAGGAAAAAACAATCACGTTCGTATTTGTTCGAAGTTAAATAAATATTTAGTCATATATTATAGCCTCTATTATTATTTAATCGAGCTTTCGAAACATATTCCATAATTTTAAACCTTCTGTTCTAGTATAAATATCGCTAATTCATCAAACAATAACAACGTAAATACACAAAAAATACTACTTTATCTGATCCTTTATAAAACCCTGGGACATAAATTAATATAATGTGTGTAATATGAAAAGTTTTATTTCAATATGAAAAAAGCAAATCACGACAAAAAATAAAATAAAGAGAATTCAATTAAAAATTAAAAACTACTGGCCTTGTTTTATACAGTTCCTATCTTGTAAGATTAACGCTTAAATATGAACTGAGAACAATTCATAAAAATGTTCTATAATCTAAACTATATAATTAAAGAATTTTTAAAATTCTAAATCACTTGCGATGTCAGAGATTCGCGCTCCGTCAGTACATTATCGTATCTTACAAATCTGTTCATTTGTAATGTTGTATCCTCCTGATAATCATCATCGACTACAAACACATCCACCACTTTTTCGATGGTATATTGTTCCTTAAGAAGAGTATTGGTTAGAACCAATGGGCCAACTTTGATTAAACCGAATTTAATCGGGCAAATTGTTAAGGAAAATTCTTGATTTTGTCCTGGTTCAAGTGTGTTTAGCAAGAATTCTGCACAGCCCGTGTAATCACAATCGTAATTGACTGGCGTATCCAATTTCACTAGAAGTTCAACGGTACGTTCCGTAGTGTTTGTTAAGCGGCATAGGAAAGTAAATGGTTCGCCAATTTTAACAATATTTTTTGCCTCCAATACCTCTAAGCGTATATCTTTGTATTCGAAGGGCTAAAATTGGTATAGCACATTACTAAGTGGGTTACAACTAGTCTGCAGTTAAATTTCACTCACCAAGCGTTGCAACTGACTTGTTTGAAGACGTCCCTTCTCACCAAGATTCGAACGCCACACTATTTCTAGCTTGCCCACGTTATTTGCCATCCTTAATGCATTAATATCTGCTGCAATTTCGGGTTTAGGCTTTGATAAAGAAATTAATTGATCAGTTTCTGTTGAAGAATTTCTAGAATCGAAACCTACCTTTAGGCAATACAGGAACTGGCAACTATTATTGGGCTGAAGCATGTTTTTGGAACTGAAGACTGATTCACCATTTGGCAGAGTATTCAATGGTGTCACGGTGTAATTCTCTGAGCTATCAAGTTCCACTTTTTCTAAACAAAAGGTTCCGCTTGTAATATTTTGAATCTAGAATAAAGTTATCTTTTAATTTTTTCTATGTATGCACCACCATTGTCATGTGGCGAACCTGTGCTTCCAAATATATTTCATCCATTTCCGCATTATAGAATTTTGTCTTGACATCAAGTGGTTTCAATACTTGGAACTTAAAGAACTTTCGAAAATATTGGGCTACGCCAGCCGGTGTGGTGTAATTGACTTCACAAACGAGTCTGCCGAAAAATAACCAGCATAACTTTTGAAATTAAATATTTAATTCAAGGGTTCTATAGAATCGCTGTAGCTACACATTGAGCAAAAGGTAATTCTTTGGCATCTCTAATATGAATGAATATTCATGACGGCTACATACATGTGGGTACCAATTTCCTTGACTTCGTAACGGATCACATCATCTAGAGTTTCGTCAGGTCCTAGCACTACTGGTTTCGATTGCTTCTCATGCATCGGAAGACTGATCCGTGTGGTGTTTGATTGGAGATCTGCTTTCACGATAACAGAATCCACGGAATGTGTTGTGCAATTGTGAACGCATACATAACTGGAAAAGGTCTCTCCCAAATAAATATTGCCAAAAGATTGTGGAAGTAGCATAAATTGGCCCGCCGCAAGGCTTTCACTACCGCTCACTGCGATGCCCTCATTTTTTAGAACTCTTTTAAAAGCATGTTGAGGAAGGTCCCGAGACTCACAAGTAATTGTTTGAGGACTGATGAGTGTAGGGCGTGTCAACCTCATTACTACAATATAAAAGTTCGGAATATCACTAACTATTAATTTTCAACTAAATTACCTTTTAATGCTAATAAATGCTCCCCAGGTTCCAAAGGATTCATGTTGTCTTTCTATTACTCTACTTTCAATTCGCATTAATTCCACAAATGCAATGAAAACATTTCCAATCGATGATATGATGACAGACAGGGTGGCACAGAAATGCTTTTTCCATTTTAACGTGGTTTACACTTATTTGTATAATATGGGAAGAGATAAAATAATCTCGTAAAATGTATGAGAAAAAAATTATAGTTACTTAAATTAGGAAATTTTGCAGGTATAAAGCCATAGAAAACTTCTCAAACTCTGGTATCCATTTTTGTAAAGTAGCGTTAGTGAGTTTCATGCCCAAACAATCCATATATTTCCTGGAAATCTATGTTAAAGGCCCAAAGAATTCGCGGAACTGCAAGTTACGGACCCAAACAGTACTCCAGTTTCAGACCCCAATGACATTTCCGTCTAAATTCCCAAAACCTTCGTTTTGATATTCCAACTTAGATATTGATTCATTAAATCAAATTCTATTTCATGTACACTTTTGTGCTTTAAGCTTTGTACATGGGTTGTGTGCATATTTTGTATGATATCCATAATATTTGTATCAATTTATCAGCGAAAATATTGCACTTTTATGTTGCACGAAATGGAATTTCGTGTAATGTGATAATTTGCAATATGAAGTGACTTAATTAAAAGCGGAAAAGCCTACCAAGTAGGTAAAATAAATTAAACAAATAATTATAACAATTTACTGAAACAAATTCTGCACGTTGCTTTATTAACATTTACCCTGAAGCCAAGTGGAGGGCTTTGTTTTAAAATAACTTACACAAACATTTAAAATAATTTATATATTTATGTCATTATTAGTGATAATGTGAATTATTGTAATTGTTTCATAATTTCTATCTTCACTTTGAAGTAATATAATTATTTTAATACGTTTTTTTTCTATCCTGAATATTTTAGTTCAATTCAATATATTAGATATTCGCATTAATAAATACTTTTTGTCATTAAAAAGCCGTACTAAAAGAGAAAAAAGTGCACTTATTTTTAAAAATATCATTATAACTCCTAAACAACCGAACCCACAACAATGTAATATAACAAAGGATAGTTCAATTGGTATATTTGATGTTTTGATCCGGCGTTTGGTTTTGGAGATATAACATTAGGGTCATCTGATTTTTGATTGCTTAAAAATATAAGATAGCGGACTTACCCAAAACATTTTTACTTTATTTTGCTTCCAAATGGGAAATAGGGTGGAGTAAAAATCATAAAAATCGGAGCTCGGACCGTATTCCATACCTAGACACGACGGCTTCTAATAATTAATTTTCAGTTAGTTCTAATAACTCTAATAATTCTATTATTAGAAGACGGCTTCTTATTATTCAGTTGTTATTGTAATTGTTAACATAATTAATTACATAATATTGCTATGAAATCTCATAGGGGCAAACAAACCCCGTACGTGTGTCTCGGCCGCGTAAAATTTTGTCGTATTTTTGGCACTTTTCGCGGGAAAAAATTTTCGTATCTCGTTGTCTGAGTGTGGTTGATTTAGGTTTTTTATAGATCCTAAACTATTAATTACAGGAAGTGTGTGTGATAACTTTTCGCCAGTAACGAAGGTATTTTTTTCAAGTATTAGTATTATATATATCGTAGTGTTTAATGTTAAATAAATGTAATTTGTTAAATCTTTATGTTCTCCTCAGTTCAGTGAATTATCGCGACAATTCCTATGCCGTTTGAGAGTCTGAAATATTTTTGTTGCCATTAATTGCCATTTGTACCCGGCTTTATAATTTGTTTTCCTGTGCGTTCCATAACTCTTGAAAACAGCAATATATTTTAAAATGCAAATTTTCCTCCGAAACAATAATTGTTTTCTCCTAAACTAATATATGGATATTGATATAAATAATGATTTAAAAAAATCTGTTCCTTTTCGTTTATTACGGCGTTTACTGTTATATACTAGAATTTACTCCCTTAGTGTATATTTAGCTTTTCGAAAGAACTTAGCAATGGTTTTTTCTTTTAATTTATTAATTACTAATATTTTGAGGTTTCTTGCGTGATGTCCGTTTACGGCCGCTATGGGGATATTACAGCAACTCGATGTAGGGATATGACTAGTTTCAACATTTTTTTGCCTGTTAGATAAAATGATATTTCAGCAGCAACTCAATGCAGCGATATGTTTAAAACCATATTCACTAGAGCTTATGGATAAAACATCTGCAATATTTCCTTCGTTTGCCGACTCTACTCAGATAAGATACTACTCAGAGGTGTCCCATTCGTGTGAATTCTAGACATGTGCTCAATTAATTTTAATTTTAATTCCCTATTAATTCGATTTTTCCATAATTTTTTAATTGGTTTTTGATCTTGATAATAATTAGTAAATCGTTTCTCTTTTACTAATTTATATAACTTACCTAAACATTGTTTACTTTAAATCGAATCCCTTGAGTTTCGATTTTGTGATCAGGAATTGATGTGATAAGATCGCAATAACAACACTAACTGCATGAGGAATGTGGCCGTTTTATTGGACCACCAATCCACCAATCAAATACTCGTATCAGACTTGGTAGACTTGAATGGAAGGCACCTAAATCAGGTGGGTTCATCGGACGGATGGTTTGACCAGATTTATTTATGGCGTGTAGATGATGCTCTCGTGCACCAAACCATTCATGATTCTCCCATGTAAATATATTTCTTCTGGCCTTGCTCTGCATATACATTCGCAGGATCCGGTGAAAAAATCGCCCGTGGGCCATTTAATCAAGCGAATAAATTTATTCATAAGTTGCATCTAGGCTTTAGTTTAGATAAGTTGACCGCTGCCACTGCCACTTTATTGCTATGGCGTTTGTGTAGCAACTGCTGCACAATTAATGGAAGTCATTTCGAGTGAAGCGTTGATTATGGTGTGGCCTGCTTTGCGTTTACACCTCCCCAATCCTAAGCTCTTGGCTACACTTTCAGACTCATCAAGTCGTAAATTGCATTAAAAATATTGTTAATTGTGCGATTAAAATTTATTGGATACAATATTTTCGCGTCGTTGTCATTGTTGTTCTTGTTGAAATGCTGTAACGACATTGGTAACTGAATTCGAGATGAAATTGATGCTGTTGACGTAGCTGTTGTTGGTGTTATTGATATTGCTGAAGATTAAGTTGCGAGTGTCTGACATGTATGTGGAGAAATCGTCGGAGAAATTGTCCGATCTTGGCTAGTCAGCCATACGGCCAATCAACCATCGAAACAGGGAGATCATTGGCGTAGCGGTAAAAAACGTAGTTGTTGCTACGCATAATTATTTGCTTTATGCATGCGTTGGATAGAAATAAAATCGAATTGACTTTTGAATTAATTGAAAATCGTTATGCTGCTGCTTCCGCAACAATTCGTGCATCGCTAAGTGCGCAGCGGCCTGACGGCGCGACTAATTAGACTCTATCAGTTAGACCGATACCAAGTGGCCTCATGAGGTCATAACTCTTTTTCAAGGATTATGTGCGTGCTTCAATTTAAGATAATGGAAAAGTCATATCGATATTGAAATATAAAGAAATACATTAGCGTGTCAATAAATATGATGGTAAATATGATATTATAATCGTTCGTTGACAATTTTTGAATTTAATTCAAAAATCGGTCTTCCATTCTTCAATCGTTTACTTATAAAATTACATTGATATCGCCCATAAATATCACCATGGTCATACTTGTTGATGATAACAAATGTGATTTATATATTCCAAGTTATCAAAACTTTCCTGAAGTTATGCCTTTAAATAATCTTCGGTTTCGTAACGGTATTTATGTGTGAAAATTAGTAGTAATGGATGGTTTTTTTGTTTGAAAACAATTCGTACTGTCTTCGATATGGAGTGAGATATGACTATAATGCGGGGGTAGTAGAGTGATTATTTGAAATTTGGGAGATGCTAATGGCGCTGGAGGAGCACAGAATTATTGTCGTTAATTTCATCTCAGTTTAAGTGATAATTCCAGAGTAACGAATATTGATTTCTACTGTCAATTTATAGTCACTAAGTTTTCATTTATATCTTGGTTAGGAGAGAGTTGATCTCACTGTCTGCTCCTCTCCAAAGAGTCGCCATTAGTCATTAAAGAATTATGTTATTTCTTCTTCGCGAACAAGTCTGTCTTAAAAAGCGCATCAACGTAAAAGAGCGTATTTCCCCGCTTCTTGAAATTGTCCATTTCCTTTAATTACGCGACTAAAAGAGCGAGCGACTTGTCAGCCATCACTAAACCATGAAGTAATGACAGTGACAGTGGAATTTATTCATTAGATGTTCTTCTGAACGACTTTTAAATTCCAGAAGACTCCATCACTCTTTCATTCACCTCTCTGCATAATATGGTATTTTTACCTATTCTTTGTTTGATTTTGTTGGTTTTTTGTTGCAAACCTTCCAAACAATTTTGTAACTTAGGTTAAGACGTTACCTTGGTTTATACTTATTCACGATTTGTGTGGATATTTTAGAAAGACATCACACAAAGAACGAAGCAAGAGAAAGTGTAACGTAAAACGATCTCGCTGACTTGAAAGGAGATTAAGCAGTAAACTATATAATAGTTATATAATATAATTAGGAATTGAAGATGAAAATAATTTGTGATGAATTTCGGTCGAGCGCATTGATTGACATATAGTTAAATCGAACAAACCGAGCATCACATCAACTCGTCCTGGCATACAGGTGGCGTTAGCGAGAGATCCAACCAACATAAATCATGTCGTCATTTTTGCTTTTCTTCTCATTCATAAAACGGATTCATTGATTTCACTTAAAAGGGAAAAGCGATGTAAAGTAGTGGTAGTGGTGACGCTTTTATGCTCGTTATATTCTGTTTCGTTTGAATGAAGAAACTAAAGCAATTTGATCAATTTGTTTTCTATTCAGTTTTTGGTAAAGGAAAAATACTCGGTTCGATACTCTGTTAAATACTCGTCAAGATCGGTTTGATATCTAATAAAAAAGAGAAACACGACATACTGCAGATACTATGTTAATAATGACTTGCTTATTTAGTTAGAATCTGTTATTTATTATTGTCAACAATTGGAGTTTATACATAAACCTATCGAAAACTTCAGATTAAATTTACTTGGGAATTCTTCATCAGTATTGATAAGCTTTAGATCCATATAAAGTCAGAAAAGCTATTTAAAAATATGTACACGATTTAGCTAAAAATTTAACAAAATTTAATTTGCGAACGTAATCTCGGAATTAGGTTTGCTTGCTAAAGCCGCCCAGATAATAAATACGCAAGAGTGACGAGGCAAAATATGCCTCTAGATTTCCTTTAGTGGTTTCCAGGTTTTCCATTGGCTTTAAAAGTTTAAGCCCTTCCTTAACGATTTCATAAAAAATAAAAATGAATTGAACGGCATCCCATGGCGCAAAAATGCCCCACAGAGAGTTTTTACATTCTGAATTTTCTATTAAGTTTAAATTGAGGCCCGACGGATCCCAATATCCAAAAATTAAAATTAAGTACTTTCTTGCTTCCTTATTTTTTCGAGCACGCGCGTTACTGAAACGACTTCAGGGAGTTCAGTAGTCTCTAGCATGTCCATACGAATACATAGTAATTACTCGAACTACCAAAAATACAAGAGAACGCTTATCGAGAAGTTTGCCAAAATGCATTTGAGAATTAATAGAACGATAACTGCATTTTCTTTATCTTCTGTGACGGACAAGTGAAGCAATTCCCAAATGAAATACCAATAATGGTGTTTGGATCGGACTGACTACACTAGAAAACTTCTTGAAGCTGGCGCGACGAAGTATGGATGTGTATCAAATGATTCTGGAGCGAATGTGAACGAAAGGAACGCATTGTCATTTATTAACATGGTTACCAATAATACGTCACGTTTGTTTTTGCTCGATATTGCAACTTTTATCTGTTAGTATTTTTTTCATTTCTTTCTGATTCTTTTCTTCCGCTTTTTTTAATCAGTGTGTTGGGGCTCAAAACAAACGTTTTGAGGATCGTTCCATTGAAGTTGAAATCCTTTTAAGGCTTCATGACGATTCTTCCTAATTACTTTTGCAACATACTATACAGGGTGCCGGGAAACAAAATCTACAGCGGTAAAAACAGAACGATTTATTGGGCAAGGGTTTTGGGCAATTTTACTGGATTCCTTTTGACTCTCCGATCGATTGATGATCACAATCACAATCTTTTGTATTCATAATCATAAGTCGGAATAATTTTTTGCGATATGTCGGCGTTGATATATCTCCCTGTTTGTTTTGATCATTCTTAGGCGAGGCGTAAGAAGAGAAATGGCTATGGCTATAAGAAAAAAATTGACTCGTTGACAACGTTCAAGTTTTGAGCTTCAGCCCAGCCTTCAGTCTTGCCTGCTGGAGTACCTTCGTGCTTTCATTCCTACGTTCTGTCTGTGGGTTGGCAGTGTATTTCTTTCCTTATCCTTTCTTTGATTTCATTTTGTAAATATGAAACACTGGCCCGAATGTTCTTTCATTCCGATTCACCTTTGTAAAGTTTTCGCACTCATGCAATCTTTTATCTTCACGTCCATCTGTGTCCGGCTCGCAATTAAGGCCAAGCTGCAAAAGACAATTCAGACCACTTTTATGCTCTTTGTCGGAATGGCGTAATTAAATCTTAATTTGTTAGAAATCAGTTCAAATCAATTCATTGATCGGCAACGAAACTTTACGCAGTTGCACGGAAGGAAACGCATAGGATGATAATATCAGTCCTTCATTTGATAATCGAAAACCACTGCGTACACCTGGCAACTCTATAAAATATGCCTCTATCAGATATTAATAACATCCTTCCATTCCGTTGCAATGCGTCGCGGTTAATTAAAGCACCAAAATTGATTCCGAGTGTCCAAGAAATTCTTCAAGTAAAAAAAATATACATTATATTATGCATTATATAAAAAAATATGCATTATATAAAAAATGCAGGTGTTTTATCGACCCTTATATTTAATCATTCTTTATTTTTTATTATTTTTGCTTGGTTGTAAATTTATTGTCGCAAACAAGGCCGCGTTTCTACCTCCCTTTTCCTCGGCGTCACACACATTTAAATATATGTAGCGTGCAATTATTTTCTAACTGCTTTCTAATAATCTTGTAAATAATTTATATTTTCAGTTTTAAAAAACTTTGTCTTTCAATTGATTAGAATCCGGCGTATGCGGTGGTAACCTTGTTTCCTCAGTCTGAACGTGATTACATGCGACGCACTAGCCCGTTGCAGTAGTTCTCGTTGGTCTGTGAAGACTTCGGTCAGCGCTCACCCCTCTTACCTTACCTTTTATGGAGTCTAAGTTGTAAACCGTTCACTTCAGGCTCGGGGCTATCTGTCATCTAAGCTAATTTAGCGCAGCAGCAGCAAATTTTTTAATTGCTTCTAGAGAAAAAAAAACTGATCGCAGTAAGCGTTGGCGCGTTAAACCGTTCGGCGCTGAAAGCAATTAGAATAACGATCGTCACAGTTTCGGAAGCGCATTTTTATTAGCTGCTGACTACAGCCGATTACTTTATGCGCCCGCCCCAAACGTAAAATGCAATATCTCGAGAAATTGAAAAATTCTGTTTACATTTTTGTAAAATGGCGAACTAAGAGAAACCATTGTAAAATATTATTGCCGTCGGATTGTCATAACGAAGCACTAGATTTAGTTTAGTCTGCATTTGGGGATCGTAAAAAAATCAAAAATATTGCAGATACCTGATCGCGTGATACCTGATCGAATTTAAATAAATGATACCTCTTGGCGGTTCTTCAAACAAAAGTCTGAATATTGTGCTCAACATTCACCCGTTCCCTTTCGTCATATCATGTTATCGCTTCCTTTTCTATGACGCCTACCATAGACATTTTACAGGAGCTGAAATGCCCGTAACATACGGCACTCTCATAAGTCGACTTCCTCGAGGCAATGGAAAGTTAAGCGGCAGAATATCATCGTGGTTTGGAGTTTGGTGTCTTTGAAACGGATACCTCGGTCTGGTGCCGCCACGCTTCCACGCAAACGCAATACGTTAGCAAATTGTTTTGTCTCTTCGCAATTAATCAAATCGAACGGACTTTGCGTGCCAATATTTAATAAATATTTATGAATCTATAAAGTCGTGATTTTCTCTTGTCCTGGCCGTGGGGCACCCAGAAGAATCTATAAGGCGGATGAAAGCTCATTATCCACGGGCAGAGATTTAAATAATTCTGTTATTATTAAAATGATTTCTTCGACATGTGTGTCTTCCGTCTAGCGGGGAAATAAACTCTTAAAATATGTTTGATTAAGAAATCTTTAAACGAGAGGTAAGTATAAAGAGGGAAATAATCTTTTTTCAACTGTCCTCGAAAAAACGAATGCGATCGAATTGTTGAAGATTGTAAGAAGTAGTTGCAGCTCTCCGCAATAACTTAACGTGTAAGGCTGCGTCCAATATCGTGATAGTGAGAAAATTTATCTCGTGTGTGTGTAGTGAAATGATCCGTTATTCATGAATGGTGAAAATTGATCTATTCACCAGTGATTTTATCTGCTCTTATATTGGCAAGGAAAAGTAACGGTCCAATTCCAGATACTGCAAATACGATCCTATGCTTTTCGCTTCGCAAACGCTTGTGATAAAATTTCGACGCGCGGCATATCAAATGTAATCAGGCCTGGCTCAAGCGTGAGCGATACATCGGTTGTGTCCATCGTTGGCTTTTCACCGCCGCTCTTCCGCGAACCGGTGGTGCACTCTGGCATCACTCTGGCATGCCTTTTGAAGTGTTTTGGCGAAGAGGGGAGACGTCTGGACAGGCATGCATCCGTTGCACGCGTATTGCATTGAAAAATACATTAACAAAATGAAAGAGGATCCGTGTAGATGATGAACCGATTCGATCCATCACGATAGGATAAGATTCATTCCAAAAAATGCTTGAGAGGTTTGTTTGTAACCAATCGATAAACATTTTGCTATTGAGATTTTCGATTTGATATCGCGTATGTGATAGTTGCAGTTTTGGAACATTCTTGCTTCGAATAAAAAAGAGTTGGAAAACGATTAAGCTCCAACAGGAATTTTCTGTATACGATGCGTTTCGAATAAGTATCGCGGAAACAGCGGCTCGAGTTAGATAAATTTTCATCACTTCTTAATATTCGGATTATTCGATCAGCATAAGGAATCACAATAGGGTGGCTCTTTGGATTCGCAGCTACAACGCTGTACCAATCGATCTTGTTAGCTTGAATAATACCGGACGATTAGTCTGGTCATGATTACTTGATCTCTAATCAAGAAACGAACTTATGTATGAACGTGATGACGATGCGTTATAGCTGCTACGACATAGAGCTGATAATGTGAAGTCACAATCCCAATTGCATTTTAATATCAATTGGTTTAATGTCATGGAAGCATACACGATTATGTCTTCCAATGATGTGCCTTTCTTCCACGCTATAACGACGGATTGTATTTTCTGGTACTACTATGGGATAGTCGGCAGCAATAGCGTCTGGCAGCGGCACGAAAACCATAACGAACCGACACATTTCTGGGATGAACACTCTCTTCCCGAGTTGGTTTTGTCATGAATGATGGCATCTGGTGGTGGTTATAAATTATGAATGGTTTCAATTTCGACCGAAAATTCACGAAAAATCACTAAAACTCATTAAATATTTCCATTTTTAATTTATTCAAATTTCACTTTATATCTTTTACCCTTTTCGAAGGGCCGGCTGAATGAGTGACCGCCGGTATCTATAATTGTAGTGACCGTTTAAGGATTGCGCCAGCATACAGGAAAACGAACGCATAACAATTTCAATATTGACCGAATCAACTGAACAATCTAAAAGAGCGAGGAGTGGGGCAATTGATAACGGACAGTGGCCAGAGGTAGGAAAACTATTTACTGGGAATGAATAGATGGAACGACAACGCATAGGAGATAGGCTAGAGGATAGTGGACTGAATAGCGGACAGTAGTAAAGGCGACCCTTTACGAAGGAAGGACCCTTCGGTCCGGATGGCCAGTAAAACAAAAAAGGGAAAAAGCTGAATTTCAAGATTTTAGTAAAGATCTGTTTCTTTTTTTAATCAGTTCCGTGAGAAAGTTATGGGCCAGGAGATTGGAACGCTTTCGAAAAACAAAAAGCGAATTTTGAAAGAATTTACAGATTTTAGAAGAATTTCTAAAGTCGTGATTTTTATGCCGAATTTGAGTTTGAAAGCGATAAAGCTTTCTTTACCAAGCTCAAATTATGGGATGGATTATATTACATTTCTTCACTAAATTCTTATGTATGCCTCTACTTTGACTATGGGTTATCATCGATAGTTGACCGATCATCTTTCTTGGGCAGCCTTGAGAACAAAATTTGCAAACAAGATAATGCCATAAGTTGAAAACAATTAATGCAGAACATCATCAATCATTGAAGAAATGATGACCACCGGAGGAGAGGGAGGGTCATATAAAAGCAATTAAAATTATGATGAATGAATATGAATTGCATAAGCATTGCCATTTGACTAAATCGTGTTGCCAACAACGATCATCGAATTGTTTCCATCAATGCTTTTGCAATTACAATAACGTTTTTTGACACCTGACATTTGACAGCACGTCTTGCTAAGTGACAGCAATAGCGAGATATTTGCTAAACTTCATTAAATGCTTTTTTATTTGAATATTTGATTTTGTGACTTAACGCCTTTCAATTCAAAACGCATTTCAAGAAATTTTGTACTGAATTTTTTCAATTATATGGTCGTTTTTATTTAAAATTCAAATCCAATTCATGTTAAACAATTTTAGTTTATATGAAATATTAAGATATATCTATAATAGCAAAAACTGCAATAAATCCATCGATAAAACCTAATTGTGTTTTCAGTTTAATCGCCAAAAGCAATAATTTTTATTTAAGCTTTATCTTTCAGATAAATTATTATAGTTTATTGGAAATCTTGAGAGTAATCGCAATATCACTACCCATAATTTCACGTGATATTTTTCACAGGAGTTTCAAAATCACGTTAGTTATTGACTTATAGTTAGCAATTTTAATCCTAAAAGTAATGTCGAAATATTTCAGAATTACTAAAGAGCCTTCAACATAACCAGGCTAAACTCTTTTCTAGGGTCTGAACTCTCTACTTGTCTATTCAAGTTATAAAACGTTCGCAACTGGTTCGTTTCGGGAATAAGGTTTAATATCCTCAAAACCAGTTTGTCCTCAAACACGCCAAATGAGATCCGAAGTAAATATACTGAAATATTATTTGATTTTTAATCCCAAGGGATTGTCTTTAAAGTTTTATTTTATTTGTCGTTAAAATGTCATCGATAGAAAAGAAAAGTTGTATTGGAATATTTGATTTTGTGACTTAACGCCTTTCAATTCAAAACGCATTTCAAGAAATTTTGTACTGAATTTTTTCAATTATATGGTCGTTTTTATTTAAAATTCAAATCCAATTCATGTTAAACAATTTTAGTTTATATGAAATATTAAGATATATCTATAATAGCAAAAACTGCAATAAATCCATCGATAAAACCTAATTGTGTTTTCAGTTTAATCGCCAAAAGCAATAATTTTTATTTAAGCTTTATCTTTCAGATAAATTATTATAGTTTATTGGAAATCTTGAGAGTAATCGCAATATCACTACCCATAATTTCACGTGATATTTTTCACAGGAGTTTCAAAATCACGTTAGTTATTGACTTATAGTTAGCAATTTTAATCCTAAAAGTAATGTCGAAATATTTCAGAATTACTAAAGAGCCTTCAACATAACCAGGCTAAACTCTTTTCTAGGGTCTGAACTCTCTACTTGTCTATTCAAGTTATAAAACGTTCGCAACTGGTTCGTTTCGGGAATAAGGTTTAATATCCTCAAAACCAGTTTGTCCTCAAACACGCCAAATGAGATCCGAAGTAAATATACTGAAATATTATTTGATTTTTAATCCCAAGGGATTGTCTTTAAAGTTTTATTTTATTTGTCGTTAAAATGTCATCGATAGAAAAGAAAAGTTGTAGCAAAAATTTTAAATGAAAACTCTTTTCCTCTGTGTGTTATTTTCCAATACCGGTAATGTTTAGTCACAGAGGAAAGACCCAAATCATGTCAGATCGAACAAAGCATTGAGTCAAAGGTTAATTGAAAATCTGTGGGGGTGTCACACAGTCGATTGGCAAAAAAAAAATCAAAATCAAAATTTTGCAATCATTGTGGAAAACAGTTTTGCACTGCTGCACCTCACTGAATTGCACTGCGCTGACCGCGAACCCGCAGTGTAAGAAAAAGCCCTGGCAAAATTTTTGTTATTCTTCTTCTTATTCTTATAATTTTCGACCGTCAGGGATTGAACTCAAAACTTTCTTTCCATGCTGGTAGAGTTGCCAGATCAATGTGTTGGCAAACGGAAGGAGTGAATAGTGGTATACGATTTTTATAAGTCTCGAATTGCCACGTTCATGCAAGTGGCTGCGCAGTGGCCACAATGCTCCACAAGAATTGAATTATTTATTTATCGATGAAGCAAAAAATCTGGGAAATTCAATAGACGTAGACATTGAAGGCGTCGAGTTCAATGTTGGAATGCGGGGAGAAGTGAGGAGGTGAATATTAGGAAGACTAAGTCCATTCGATGAGCCTCATACGCGTCGAATGGAAACTCGCCGTAACCCGTGACGTGGTGCATTTAAATAATGTTTAATTTATATACACTAACGATATAAAACTGTTCGAAGGTGCCGTGCTCACGAATGTGGTATTAAAATACACTGTGAAGAATTTAAACTAACTTTTAATAAAATTTAACTTTTCATGGATGACGATCGGGGGTGTTCGTAGTTTAGAGATATAACCATTTATTTTTCATCGTGTACCTCAAATTTATACGACTCCAATAAAAACGAATGCAGCCTTGGCCAAATACACCGTCAATATCAAGATTATAAAAAGGAGTAGGAACAAAAAGAAGCATGATCGTGAGCAATAACAACTACGACAATAACAATGAACACTACGAAAAACCAATCCAATGTCCAAAGTCAATCAAGAAATATGTTTTATTTAACCTTTTGTTTTTTGTCTCAACCCAAGATAAATGAGAAAAGCCGACTATAGAGAAAATAATCCTCAACAGAAAAGTAAAGTAAAGCAGAGACGCCAAAACAGTTAAAAATAGAAAAAATTATTTATATGATTCTAAATTCTGTGGGCGCAAAAGTGATAGACTTAAGAAAGAATTGAGCTGCAGGAGAGCACTCTCAAATATTTTCAAATACACTGACACCCACACGCACGCACACACATTGAGACACATACGTACAGACACATCACCTAGAAGTTGGTTACCCTCTTTATTAAGTCTAGCGGCGATCCGGGTCGTTTCGTTCTATAAAAAGGCGAGCCTAAAAATTAGTTCGCTCGCCTTCAGTCAAAAATATCTTGAATAATTTTTATTCGTAAAATCTCTAACTTTGGATTGACCAGCGGACACTGCTGGTTTTTTCGGCGCGTAATCTATTGTTTTTGTGTTGATTTTACGTTTTCTTGGCCTTCTTTAATAGTCGAGCATGTGTGCGCCTTCAATCAGCAATAAAGAACTCAGAAATCGGCCTGTGCCAGAATAGTTCGTTGCTTGAGTCTTTTGTATGTCTTACTGTATTCAGCATGATGGGAGCTAATTTGAACTCATGTTGCATAATATTAGACAATGTGTGTATATAAGTGATTACAAAGGGGCTTCAGAGTGATTGTGTCAGATAAAGTAAGCAGTCGGACGATGAATATATCACAATTGTCTCGTTCGGGTACCTAACAAATGACCCTGCTTGCAACGCGCACTCATCTTCCGTTACATACACTTGACCTCAGCACGCATACACTATCCGAGTTGTGCTCCGAGTTTAAGGAGATACATACTGCCGACTCTCTCGTGTCGAAGAAGTTAATAAAATTGCTTTCTCTGGCCGAGGGCACCAGATCTGATTTCCACAGCTTCGGGGAGAAAGACACAGTATCGAGCTAACCCAATCCGATACCAAACTATGCCGGTGTTTCCAATTTGGAAAATGTGAAGGGGTCTTGTTGATGCCGTGTGTTTTTATTTAACGTGGGTGAGTGCATCTGCACGCATCTTTAAGTGGGTACCTGTGCGTTGGTACGTGGTTTGCACGTAGACGCTTCTCCCACATTCTTTGTACTCGAATTTCGTATATCTTTGAGATGATTTTATGAGACTATGCGTCCCGTGCATTGCTATAATCCTCTTTCTAAAGCAGCGATTTCTTTTGTCAGACGGGCAAAGGTTTTAGTTATCCAAGCGTTTCTTGTGGTTATTACGCTTTTTCTTGTGCCTTACGTTGCTTCTTTGAATTCTCCTTTGTTTCTTCTTGCTATCCCTTTCTATTATGTTGAAGCTGATTGCAGGTAGGGTGTTCATTCCGGCGAGAATGATGAGTATGATTAAGGACAGAAATGTTCAATGCAGATATCTTACTAAAATTGAATATTATTATTCTGAATTTAAAAACCAATTAATAATATTGTTAGTTTTTAAACATCAAATTATCTGTTTCTAATGTTGGCATTTTATGTAAAGAAATTCATTTTAGATCGTAAATACCTCTAAAAGGTTACCAAAACCCTTTAATGCGTGGAGAAAAGGTTTGAAATAATTTTTAATTGTCTAACGGTAAAAAATCGTTTTCTAAAATAGACAAAATTGATTCATTTTCGAATTTTTATTTCCGAACGAAACATTAATTAATGTAAAGGGATGAATGAGTAAGGAATTGATAATACAAACCATCAATTCAATAGATGTCGTTGCCTTTATAACAATTGGGACCATAATTAATGTTAGCTTCGTGTCAAATTTCATGATAATATCTTCATTCGTTCTCCTGTAACAGAGTGGCAAAAAATACAGATAGTCAGAGAGAATGTCGAGGCACCCAGCAGGGAGATGAACAAATTTGATGAATTTTGTAACTGAACACTCTGTATGTGTAAAAACATTTGCGGCATCCGAGCAAAACTTAATTTTATTACCCGTCTGTGGCTGAACTTCTATTAATTTTAATTGCTGCAAATTTAGTCTCCAATAAAAGACAGCATATTACGTAGCCCTGGGGTAAATGTTTAAAGGTCAAAGGCCCAAAAGTTCCTAATTAGTTAACAGAACAGAAGTTAACAGTTAACAGAAGATTCTGAAGCCGCTCCGCAACAAAGGTTTTGCAAGAAGTAATATTCGAAAACCTATAATTGTTAAATAGTTTGTTTGCAATAGTTTTTGCTTGCAGTTTGAAACCAAATTTAAAAACATCAACAAAGTGCTTACAATTACCACTCCGTTATCCAACTCTCCTCCACTTACCCCCCTATTGGGTATATTTCCGCAACAACAAATAGAACCAAATGGATTGGTACGACGAACAGTTGCCTGCGAAATCAATGCTCGCTCCCGATAATAGTTTGTAAACCGGCGTGACAGGGCACGGCAAGATTTGTTGGTCCTGCCGCCCTTACTTCCCTTCCTCGGTTCTTAGATTTATTTTTCTTCATTTCGCAACAATTTCAACAAGTTCTAAATACATTTTAAATCCGACACTTTTCAGCTGCCTGAATTCCTTCATCTATCAAACTGACCTCACCCACCAAAAAACAACAAACGAACAAACGTAATAACGCAGCCGACAAACGGGTTCATCCATCTATGTGCTGTTTGCTTTGCGGAGGTGACTTCGATTTACTGATCGTTCTGAGTATTGTCTTTTATATATATCCGCTTTAGGTCAAGGACTTGTGACCGGTTCCAGTTTTATTCGTTACAGTTCAGTGCTTTCCTGAACATGTTCCTACAGTTTTTCTGTTGTTTATATTCCATCGCACCTTGTACTGATGACTACGGCGAACCAGAATTTCGGAAGCTATTTACTGCCGTAAATTCTACAGCATTGCAGCCACCATCGAATCGCCACCAGTTGAATGTTCTTGGCTGGTTATGGTTAACTGTTTGTATGCTTACGGAATAATTCTGATCTCATGGTGAGAAGCAGCGGAGTGAGAGGTATTGGCAGGGAGAACATTATTGAGTTAGGAAGCAATTCCGTAAAGGAGTTAAACTTGTTCGACGGGCACGTGGAACGACCCAGAAACTGGTTAAAAAATATGACCGTATCCTGAAATGAATTAATCGTCTGAAAATGGTGGGAGCGTTTTGAAGAGTTTGGCGTATGAACGTCAACTTGAGAGAGAGAGAGGCAGAGACGTAAGAGAGATCCTGTATGTTGTTTAGCTGCTTATCCAGTTTCATCCATAATCAAAGTGACGCCTGAACCCAACAAAAATATCCTGTCATAAAGTGAACATGAATATCGTATACTCTTTGTAGTAAATCGTGCAATAAAACCGGTGCGCCTGAGTCACTTATAGCTCATTCATATATTCTGACAAAATAGTTTGTTTGTTGTGACGCTTACATACGATTGATTGGTAACAACAGGTAGTCACCCAATCAGATGGTGTTGCCAAAGTAAGAGTGCGCAAGTTTATATCTACTTTGCGTAATTTAATCCGAAACTTGACCTGGTTTTAGCGGGAGGAGGGACTCGTTGCGCACTGCAATAAAATCAAGAAAACGGGCTAACATTTAACGGTTCATATACTTTGTTACTGCGTTATGAAACCAATACAAGCAAAATGTTATTAATGATGCTAAGCGAATCGCATCCTTAAAAACTTTTAAACTTTCTCAATTCTTTAGTGTGGACGTACCACAAACATCACTCGACGTGTTCTCTAAAAATGGTAAGACGTCATTGTCACTCGCTTTTTCGAACACTTTCAATTGAAGCCGAATCTATTCCAGCAACGATTTCCTTTGAGTGCGAGCTCAGTGGTTTTTTCAGATAATGCGAGAATAATAATAATGATAAGAATAATAATAATAACAATAATAATAAAATCCTTATAACAATAATATCGACACCATAAAAATCAATCAGGCACGAATTTGTGGGGACGACATAATCTGCCTTTATTGGCTGCAGCAAGTTGTTGTTTGGTGGTGGAATATTTCACCAGTTTCTCCGTCGAGAAATATCATATTTATTAACTGTTTATACTTTTATCATAACTCTTACAGATATTTGTCAATACATAAATATGCGTGACAATGATGGCTCGTAATTGGACGCAAACCTTTATTTCATGCTCCCAAGAGACACTTTATTAGCTTTGATTTCGTCCTGATCTTCAGAGAAAAGGTCTTCAATTTTATCTACGAAACGATATGTGCATCGATCTGATCTGAAGGCTTAATAATTACTTTAAGGCTTACTTTAAGGCTTAGAGCTATAATCGTTAAGTGTGAGCATTGTCCAAACGCTTTTAGATTGCTTTTCTTTGTGTGCTTTCCGCTACGGATCTGAGATTTTTTAGTTTTTATGTTTTTCTAATGCCTTTTGTTATTTCGAATGCATTTCGAGTTGTTTATTATGTTATTCTCGAGCACGTTGTCGTCAATCAGGTTGGATCCATTGAACTCAGCAGTGAAACTTGTTTACAAAATCAGTTTTGTTTATTTTGAACCCGTTTAGAGGCATACGATCGGGGTTAAAATCTTCCTGAACTGACAATCTCTTAGATGGAGTCACACGTAAAAAGTAGACAAATAGTATTTTAGCGCCTGCCCTTAGTTATTTAATACCGTATCGAAATATTTTGTAAAAGAGATATTTTTTCATTTCTTTTATTTATTTTTATTTATTTTCATTTATTTTTTGACAAAATTGTTCCTAGTTTTAAAGCTAGATTTTTCTAGTCTTCTAGCTTACAAATACATCTACCCCTAAGACTTCTATATATACGATGAAGGTGTTGGCATATATAGCTATGCGTTTTGTACAGTATCTCAAAAAGATTAGCTTTGAACAAGTGGATTAGGAGACAACTATTTTCGAAGTACCTCAAAAAAGTGTTCCAACGGAGACTAGTCTCAATTACGCGACTTACCTACGCGTACCTACTACGCATCTTAAACCTCTGAAAATGTATTCCAATATCGATTTTAACAACTACAAGGGAATAAATTGACTTGGCAGACAGTTTAGAGAAATACTTTTCCCGGCATTATGTGTTAGCACGTGTCATTTCTATTTCACTTATCTGTGAAATTTATTGTCACCAACCTCATTCTATTCTCACAAGATACAGATACTTCATCAGTATGCGAGTGTTATCGTCTTGTGATCTTCGTTGCTTTCTTCATGTAATGTCGATCGAATATATTATAACCATAAGTCCGTTCGCGATATGCTTAAATATTGCCAAAGAAAGATGCATTTGTTGGTGATGCGATTTTTGAATCGAAGGAGAAGAAAAGATAAATTGAAGAGAGGAGACGAGATTGAGGATTGGTTGGCTGCATTACTGATTGTTAAATGTTCAGTCTGTGGGTTGAGTTGAGTATCAATCGCCAGTATCGTGTGTCCACTGTGTGATTGTGATATGACTGTGTGATTGTGTGCGTTTACTCGTATTTGCATTAGAGTGACAACTAGTGACCGTTAAAGCCAGAACTTAGGTCTTGGTGATTTGTAGTACATTTCGAGATCGCTGAACCTCTATACTAACATGGTCGTCATTCTTTACAGCAATCGTAGCCTTTGGGATAATAATCCTAAAATTTTCAACACTATAGGTGACCCAATTTGAAATACATTAGAATTAATACAAGTAATAGCGTTCACCGAAATGCTGCGGAATTATAAATTATTATATTCGACGGAATATTTATACCCATACTGATGATGCGGTCCGTTGCTTCCAGTCACCAAATGGCATAAGCATTCATTTTTGTTCGATAACATGTTCGATTTCGTTAACATGGTTCATCAGCGTGCAGAAAGCCTACGTGTGGTATTGCTTAAGAATGCTTTTCACTAATTCCGCAGCTTTATTTCATTAATCATGCAAATGATTCTATCATGCAAATGTATCTACAAGTGCACTAAGCAGTATAGAGAAATGAATTTCAACTCCTTCAATTGAGTTTAGATACAGAGAGGGAAACTAAGTCCATAGAGTTAACCAAACGTCTGACATCCGGTTATCACAATTGTTTTTATTTCGAAATTTTCGGTAGCAGAAAACTAGGCATCGAAGTCTAGACTAGAAAACAAAATTTATGAAAGCTAGATTTATCGCGAAGCATATTATGATTTGATATTATTTATGGCGAACGAAGTAGGCGTCTCGATATGCGCTGACTTGAATAAATCATTTAACTTGAAAATATTGGAGAGGTTGTTTAGTGCGCGCCGCGTTTTGCCAATAAGTTTCAAAAGTACGTGCCGCATCAACGCAGGTGTTAGCAATGATTCCCTTAACTGCACCATAACGCAATCCTCCTCCTTCCGAGCAGACACCGAGATTGCTAATCGAGATAATCGAGATTTCTACTTCATGACCGGCTGTATTATTACTAAGCAATTGTAGATGCGAAGCTGTCTGCCTACTGGTGGCTACTGCTACCAAACGAGCCTTTACGGCGAATTGTTGGTTGTTTGGAACAACCACTGGAACCGCGATCTGTGCCAATTCAGGACAATAAATAATAATTAGGAGGCCATTATTGCAGCACCTGCGGTTGTTGGTGGTTGGATATGGTTTCTGGTATTCTGTATTCTGGTATTCGTAGTATTGATGTCATTGCTGTTCTGCGTCAGATTCGGCTGCCTTTAATACTTCTAAGGGTGTAAATTGGTCTTCGTGTCCTAGAGGATAATTCTCGTCATTCATTGTTGCCGGTGGAATGATTCAGTATACGAAATATACTCGAATGGAATGGTGATCATGTTCGATAGAGAATACTGTTTTCTGCTTGGGTGGCAATACCCTCCGCCCAAAATAAGTGATATCAGCTGTGAAAATATAGAGCTGAAGTAATATGATATTGCTTTCATTCCATCCGTTCTTCCATTGTGAAAGCTCCGTCACTATCACTGGAAATTATCCAAATATTGGAAATTATCACCGGAAATTATCCAAGTTCTTTGTATATTTCTTCGTCAAAAACAGCTTTCTTGGATCGGGTTCAGACGAGTTTAGAGCATGGATTAATGCGGCAAAAAATCAAAATTTTGTCTATGACCAACGTTTTATTGACGCTCCATGTCTTGAATCTTTTTAGTAACTTCATGAGAGTTCCGTAACACTTTTCAACTTATTTACATGCGCTTGCGCTTGAAAAGAGCTAATCTATTAAAGCATTTTTCTTTGGAAAAAGCCTGCATTTCCACTAGAAACTGTCATGACCTCGTCAATATATTCTGGCTTAACTATGTTTTTAAAAAAACAGAAAAAAACACGGTAGGGTACGGTAGGCTAGATTGGGTACGGTACGGCTAGGGTACGGTCATGCCAGATGGAGGTATACAATATTTTCTTCAGGATTTAAAGTTCCACCTTTCAAATCACAGCATGTGTTTGTGTTTGCATGTAACGGCTCTTGAGAATGAATACTACAAAAACGACTTAATTTATTAATACGCAGACGTACTGGCGATTAAGGTTAAGAAGCAAAGGTAGTGATTTTTTGTTTATTGCCGTCAAATCGCTATCATCATCGCTTGCTGCGCCAAGCAGAGAAAACACTTGACTGTTTTGGGACTGCATAGGCTGAACGCTTGGTCAAGCTGTCTGTCTAGTTAAAGCCTTTTGCAATTTCTGCCAATGCAATCGATGCATATTGGCAGTGCTAGAATTCAAGTTATCCGCGGATTGTGGTATTAGCCGTTTGATGTGAGAAGACGACATATTATTGGCTGACCGACAAAAGCGGATATTGTACGGCCTGTCGTGTTTGTTGCCTAGTATCCATTCATTCCCTCTTTCGCTTTGCCACCAAGGCTGTCGGACTTTGATTAGTTGACTCCTGACACGAGGCAATGGTGCAACGAGATTGTCGCCATTGTCGTCCAAACTATTCATAAATATTTCGTGGTCATGCAGTAAATCCACTACACTGCAGTTTTTTTAAAAAAGAATGCCGTTATGCTTTGATTAAATTCGCACTAGGGAATCTAGCATGAGATTGGAGGTTTTATACGTGCTGTACTCAAATGGCCATGTCTGCGTTGCGTGACGATGCGAAAAGATGCGTTCCTCAAAAACGGTTAAGAGGCTGAATCTCTCAATAAGAGTTCAGTATGTGGCTTGGCTGTTCTAAGTCGTTAGACGACATTGCCCATCCCAATCTTTAGAGTATTACATTTGTTGATGTCATTTTTTGGTTAACACCACTTCCCCAAGCAGATACAACGACAAGATACAAGCAATTCATCCTCATCGCCGCGTCTTGTAGTGTCTTGATGCAAATTACAAGCTGACACCAAATATCCATGCAGTATTTTATCCGTTGCGTCCGTTGCTGCTCAGCGACATGCTGCATTGCAAGTGCTACCCAAATGAATTCCGTAAAGCCATAGTGACTGACCATCTCAATGGGATTTAGACTAGGAAAGGTGAAATGAAGGGGACTGCCTTGTAACTAGTCAAAGATACAAGGCAGTGTGTCGCCTATGCAATTAGAACTGTGAGCCTATACAACAACTCATGTACTTGTGCCAAGACAATATTCCTGCGGAAATTTATCAATTGGTATTGAAGTTGTGTTCCCTTCTCAGCTGGTAGATGTGGCCCTGCCTACCGCTTATCTACATCGGGATTTATTCCTTCCTTTCGCACATTTATTCCCTTTTCAAATTTACCACTGCCAATATTTTTTTCTGTTCAGATTACGATGGATGTGATGCTTCCCATGGGATTTTAAAATTTACCCAGATGAGTGCCAAGCGCATCTTTTTTGGAGGAAATTATCGCAATAGCGCAAAACAATGTGGTGTCATATTACATGGATTAACCATTTTGTGTGTATTTATGTACTCGAAAACCGTTAAACGCAAAGATTTATCTGTTAACCAAACCCGACGTTATCTGTTAATCAATGCGTAAATTGATCAGACATCGCCGTCGATATTTTTCCGCGAATTTTGAAAGATCCGACAACGCATTTAAATTAAATGTCAATCACCAAGATTTCGCCGCAGAGAAAAGTGTGTTAAAATTTCACTTGTGAGTGTCAATCCAATTGAATGCCTTCGATGCGTCGGAGCTATGGCCTTCGTCAAGCACTGCGTCAAGCCACTAAAATCGCCCTGCAAAGGCGCTTCAATGTTTGACGCATCAGGCTTCGCTGGCTCGTGAATTTCCGCGCGTCTTGTGGAGTTACTTCGTTTCGATAAACATCAATCTTGCAACATGAAAGCTCTCGTGAAAAATCAACCTTCCAAAAAAAATCAACCTTCATAAAACCAATACGAAGAATAAAAGGTGGTAACGATAGGTTTTTCTTTGTGCTTCTCAAAATCGCTTCTTCTCAAACCCGCTTCTTCTGCTTTAATTGTAAGTATTTATTCATATTTTTTGGTACTTTATTTTCCCCAGATTTTCATGTTTCGGACTTATGGGGCGAATCAGGCCTAGCCTCATTCTGACCGAATTCTCTGTCGCTGAACTCTTTCACATAACGTCAATTCTTATAACCTCAAAACGGAAAAGGCGGCATTCGATAATTACAAAGCCTTATCATTCCCAAACCCGAGTGAGTCGTAAATATATCATTTACTTCAGCGCACTTTGTCCAGCTTCATTGCCATTTTGAAATTTGTTGTATCGATTTGCACAAAACGCTTTTACCAAATTTTCGCAGACTTACAAACGACTGGTAAAGCTGCGATATCGCAGCAATGCATCCGCGTATTCTCGATCAAGAACGTCTTCTTAAAAAACAGAATTTAAATATCATTTTCCAATTTTTACCATCAAATCAATACACAGAGAGCATCTGATACTAGAAGGCACTGACTGCATCGCCCTGTAAGCTTATGCAGCTCTAGCAACATCTCCCAGCAGAACAGACGATAGATTGCGCAATAAAGTGTTCTCAGTAACGCCTGTGGCAAATCGAATACCACGAATAATGCTATTTTATGAATAAATAATTAACATTGCGCAAAAGAGAAACGATTTTGCAAGAGCGAAGCGACAACGTTCGCATGTACGGTCACTGCTCGTATGCAGTGAACCCAGCTACTGCCGTTTACTGATTATTCCTTATGTTTTCGATGTGATCGGTGAAAACGTCAACCGTGTGGTGCATTTGCTTTCTATTCATCTTTTCGCAGCACCTGACACTTCGCCTTTCCCAAATAACCTTTACGGCACTGAATGCAATGCAAACTTGGCGCTTTAATGCACAGACGGTTCCCGCACGGAAAGAGCTTTCTGATTTAATGCATTCGTAGCGGCTTTAATGGATCAGCGCTGAGACGATCTTGTATTCCGGACATGCAGAAGTGCATCTCACGGGCTCCAGTCTTAATGGAAGGAAATATAGCGTAAACTTCTTCCCTGATACAGACGCAGTGGCCAGAGCTGTGGCAGGTGGAATTAGCAAAACCACTTTCCATATCGAATGAGCGCATTTCACTGCAGTCTGATTTGATTTGACTGAATCTAGAGACACGGATTGTGGCATCGCATCATATCTGAAATAGCGGAACGATAGCACGACAACTGATGCCGGTAGAGAGAATTATGAAAACCTCTCTCATATTTACTCGAAGTTGTACGCAATAATCAACGGCAGTGGCAATGGATGATTTTTGATTGGGATTTAGGAGACTAAACTGATTAGTACGTTTTGCAGGTGCTTTTGTCGTTCATCATTCCGATGCCAGGGTTTTGCTTTTGCTTTCATCCTCAAGATTTAATCTATTCCGTAAAATTGGGTTGATTCAACCCAACGTTGTCTTCAACATTTGTTAGACGTAGATGCGTTAGTGGCGACTACTGTGGTCAAATACTACTTGTGGGGAAAAACAGTAAGTAATCGCCCTCTGTTTTGACTCGCATCGAACGGGATTCCTTTCCACCGAAGGTTTCCACGTGATGTGTTTAAAATATTCCACTGCGTGTCGAGAATATTGATGAATAATTTAGAAAACGTTCAGTCGCTCAAGATTGAAGTCGCCGTACAGGATTGCGCGGAAGATTCTGGATTGGCCAACTAAAATAATTCATTCAGTTTCCGATAGTTTTATGGTAGCCTCACCATGGACATGAGACGAGTGTGGCTGATCCGCGAAGGCTTAATTTTATTTCAGAACGAGCTCCTGGTCATTAATAAACCCTGCGGTTATAATTGCTGTTTTGCGAATCGACCAATTATTGACCAGCGGATGCTCCAAGGGCTCGATTCGATTGCCCTTCCATTCAATGTGAAAATCACAATGATGCATGTTTTGGTTCACAATGACGCACCGCACTTTTAATAACAATAATAACCAACAGAAGAGCAAGTATGGAGAGAGCTTTGAAAGAACTGGGACAGTCAAGACATGAAGAGTCTTGTGAAACACCGATGTTGCAAAAGAGGATTCTGTTTTTATTCATTGAAAGAATTCATTCCAAGATTGGAAATAATTATAAGGTTTAATGAATATCTTGGAGAATATGCACTTCTTCGTCCCTTCCTTTTCTTTCACCCCAGAAATGCGAACTTTTCACTGCCGAACCGAGAAGTATATCTTTTGTTCCCTTTCGCATCACTATCAGGCAATATTGAGCTTAAATATTTAGTCAAGCTGATCTAATTCTGAAACTGATTTCCCCATAGTTTCTTGTAACTTCTTGAATTCCCATAGTTTCTTGTAACGCAGTTTCTTGACGGCCACCGTCAACTGTTTGGCCATTACATAATTTTAGCGATCGCGATTAAACGTATGCGACTGTATGATATGTTATCACAATCGATGCTCACGAATGCGACCATCTAGCAACATCGCGTTAGTGCTCCATTAAGCTGTGATGCTGCCGTGGTGCCCAACCCCAAGCAGCTTCTGTACAACTCCTAATAACAATACTTCGCCATTTTGTCGACAATGCAATGCTCTATGGACGGAAAGTAGACGGCCATTAAATCAATTAATGCCGTAACCGTAATGACCCCGCAGCAGCAATATCAATGAAACGAAAATAATGCGAGCCCGCCACGCAGAATGGACTTACCGATCAACCCATCTAACCAATGACCAACCAACCAGAGAACACCTGTAAGTAGTTTAACCTTCATTCATCAATCCAGTTGGGCGTTGGCAGCGGGCATCGAGTTGGTTACGAGAATTGCAATAACGTTGCAAAGAAGCGAAGCGGATGCGTGCGCGTCTCGTTAGTAGATCTGAGGATACAATCCAGAATGTAGTTAACAAGATTGATTGTCAGTTGAGGCTACTAGAAAATTGATGTTGAAGTCATTCTAACTTGGTAAATTACGAAGATGGAAAAGAGGGGATGCATGGCAGAGGAGAATTGCTCCTCGAAGCGAAAATGGCGCACATTAGTTCTCAGTTCAGATTTTTCTTTTTTAATTCTCGCATACGTTAATCGTACGTTCATTGTTGGAAGAACCACCTTAGTAGCCTCACCCTTTTGAAAACCTTTGTTCCCCCTCTCTTCGACAGTCCCCCAAGCGTCGAGGACACGTTGCAGCCGGTAACTTTCGAAGCACAGAAGTCCGTAAATTGATCTCAGGTTAATGCGGTGCCAAGTTTGTTTAGTTTTATTAACACAATAATAGCCTTTTCGAAGTTTGTTGTTGTTATTGCTTTTTTATTGCTGTTGCTGCACAAGCGATCTTTTGTTTTTAATATTTATTAGTTTTTGCCGAACAATGTTGTTAATCGTATCATTGATATTATTTTTGTTATTATTGCCTGTTGTTGTTGTTATGGTTTTGCCGTTGTAGATATTACTAGTTTATGTAATTGCCGGACAACCTCTGGAACATTTTAAAACAATTTCAGTTATGAAATCAATTTCAATTTAAAACTCTCGAAGACAAGCTTCGAGGCCTGACATGAGCGACCATCCTCTGAATTTTTTCATTTCTTGATATCTGCTAGTTTTTTAATTTGCTGCATTGCTTCCGCTTTGAATCACTTTCACAAAAGAAAAAGCCCAAAAAATTGGATTTGTTGTTGTTTTTGCACAAAAGAGAACGATAAAACACAATGACGACATCGTAATAACCGCAAGTATAATCGGGTGCCACAGCTACAAGACCAGCAGCAAGCAACAACACGGCAATAAAACCCCACGGCCTTTGGTCGCTTGGTGTGTTAAGTGAGGTGCATGAATGCATGAATGGATTCTGCGTGTGAAGGAGTGTCAATAGAGTTGATAAATGCCTCTTTAGGCTGTCTCACTCAACAATTACGTTGGCACAAGGACTGCATGAGGCTTAATTTGATGGTTTTAACTTTATCTACTTGAGAACTTTATCGTGGAAGCTCTCAGTAGAAACAGACAGTCTATATACAGTCCCAACAATCAACAGTTTTTAGAAATCCCATGCTTCCGGTGTCTTTGTTAAAGGACACAATTTTATTATTTATTAAAATTAATTTTATTGATGAATTGCAATATCTTGTTATGAGTTATGACCCTTAAAGGCCAGTAAAGTGCTTCAGTGTAGACACTTTGTGATCCTCTCCGTATTCCGTATTTGAGAGAGGATTTATTTCCCCTCTTACTTTTATATTTAGCCGGTGCTTTGCAAGCATTCCGATCAAGTTTTAAACTGCGTCGTTAATTTTGAAAAGGTAGAAAAATGAATTTATTAATGGTCTTAAAAAATTATGATCTAGAACGTCCTTATGGATATTATTCACAATCCTTCGGGTAAAAAATTATGCAAAAGCAAAAAAAAATGAGAAATTTATGCAAGGGAGTGAGAGAAGGATGGAAAGAGCAATGTTATTGTTGGGGACTGGAATATAATTATTATCTGGTAACACCATACTCTCTACTCTTCGTTAACTTCGTTGAGTAGCCATCTTAAAAGAGTTGTGAATAAAAAGTGAAATAGGTTAAGGAGGTGGAAAATGTGCGTTGACCAGACAAGTCGATGGAACCAAAATTATTCTTTAACACGTGTCTATAAATATAATCACTACATCAATTATTATGTTTCTTATTATTATAATTAAAATATAATCACAATATTAAATAAACGGTCACAACATAAATTGGCGACGAGGATAAAAGTGAAATAAAATTGATAAATTTTCTGACAATATAAATCTTGCCTACAAATAAAAATGACGAGTGTATTTGAGCAAGTTATGGGGAAATTACTGGTCCAGCAACAAGAAGCATCGGAACGGCAAGAAAAACAGCTATTAGCTCAGCAACAACAACTAAACCAGCAAGCGGAGATGTTCACGCAAATAATACACCATTTGAGCAACAGAGGTGCATCTGCAAATGAAGCCGGTTCAGTTCAGACGCAATCGACAGTGAACTTCAACAAAGAGCAACTTATGGATATTTTGGCGAAGCAGATAAAAGAATTTATTCACGATCCGGAGGAAAATCACACGTTTGGCAACTGGTATGCAAGGTATGAAGATCTTTTTATAAATGACGCAAAGGAACTTACTGACAAAGACAAAACCAAATTGCTGTTAAGAAAAATCAGCCAGGCAGTCTACCAACAATACGCTGATGTTGTACTGCCACTAAAACCAAACGAAATTGATTTTAAAGAAACAGTGGAAAGATTAAAATCAATGTTTGGGCAAAGGCAATCATTATTTAACAGTCGATACAAATGCTTTCAAGTTAATAAAACTGAATTAGAAGACTATGTTTCTTATATAGCCAAAGTCAATCGGCATTGTGAAAACTTTCAGTTGGACAAATTTACGAAAGATAACTTGAAATGCTTAATATTTGTAAGTGGCCTTCAAAGTTCCAAAGATACAAATTTCCGAAACGTAATATTGAAAATGTTGGATGAAGAAAAAGAAGATGAGCCAGTTACACTCGATGCAATCAACAAAGAAATCCAACGCACATTACAGCGACAGCAAGACAATAATTTAATTGCAAATATGCAATCCAAAACGCACGCAATTCATGCTGTTGATCACAAAACCAATTTATCAACACCACAAGCTGGTCAGCTAAAAATACCACCCGCTCCATGTTGGTTCTGCGGTGCCATGCACTACTCTCGTGATTGTAGTTATAAAAATCACAAATGTAACAAATGTGGTTTAAGTGGCCACAAAGATGGTTATTGTAATGCAAACAAAAACAGAAAACAGAAACAAAAATTTCAACCAACTAGGCGACATACTATTTTTGATAAATCAAAAAAAGAAAACAGGCCAAATACACAACCAGCACAAACAAGAAGCATTAACCACGAAATTAATTTCTCAAAACGTCGGAAGCATGTACAAATGTTAATCAACAATGTACAAGTTGAATTACAGCTAGACACAGCATCAGATATTACAATTATAACTTACAAGTTGTGGTCCAAAATTGGTAGACCAGCATTGTCATCAACCAGACACACAGCTAAAGATGCAAGTCGAAATACTATTAAATTCATTGGCGAGTTTCTTGGCAACATATCATTTCACGGCGAAAGTAAAAATATCAAAATTCAAGTAACATCAGTGGATGATCTCAACATCGCTGGAACAGACTTCATCGAAGAATTTAGTTTGTGGGAATTACCCATAAACGCATTTTGCATGTCCGTTCAGTCATCACAAAAGAAATTGCCAGAAATTGACAAATTAAAAAAGGAATTTCCACAAGTTTTTCGTAAAGATCTAGGACATTGTGAGAAAATTAAAATTCATTTACCACTCAAAGATAATGCAGTTCCAAAATTTTGTCCAAAACGGCCAGTGCCATATGCCGTGTTACCACTAGTTGATGCAGAGCTAGATAGACTTGAGGCAGCCGGAGTTATTTCACCAACTAATTTTTCAGATTGGGCAGCACCAATTGTTATAGTGAAACGACCCAACGGGAAAATCAGAATCTGTGCTGATTATTCAACAGGCCTTAACGAAAATGTTCAACCAAATTTCCATCCATTACCACTACCTGAAGATATCTTTATTCGATTGCAAAATAAAAAGTTCTTCACACGGGTTGATCTGAATGATGCTTATATGCAATTCGATGTGGATGATGAAACAAAGTTTATTCTCACTATCAATACTCATCGTGGGTTATACAAATTCAACAGACTCGTACCTGGAATCAGATCCGCACCAGGAGCTTTTCAACAAACAATTGAAAAAATACTGACAGGTATTCAAGAAGCCACACCATATCTCGATGACGTAATTGTTGCGAGCGAAACTCGTGAGCAGCACATCAACTCAATTCGACAGGTTTTATGCAGATTTGCAGATTTTAACTTAACAGTTAACTGGGACAAATGCGATTTTTTTGAATCCAAAATTAAATACTTAGGCTTCATTGCAGATTCTTCAGGCATTCGTCCAAATCCTGACAAAATAGCAGCCATAAAAAAGATTCCACGACCAAACAATGTCAGCGAATTACGCTCCCTTCTCGGATCAATAAACTTTTATAGTAAATTTATAAGTTCAATGAGAGCATTAAGGACTCCACTAGATAATCTGCTTCAAGCAAATAAAGCATGGGAATGGTCAAAAGACTGCGAGGAATCATTTCAGAAGTTTAAACAAATTTTATCATCAGATTTAATGTTAACTCATTTTAATCCACAGCTACCAATAATAGTTGCCGCAGATGCATCCATGCAAGGACTTGGAGCTCAAATCTCACACATTATGCCTGACGGAACAGAAAAGCCAGTGGCACACGCATCTAGAGCTTTAACAGCAGCGGAAAAGAATTATGGACAGATAGAAAAGGAAGCACTAGCTTTAGTTTTTGCGGTTAAAAAGTTTCACCGCATGATTTACGGTCGGAAATTCATACTTCGTACCGATCACAAGCCATTAGTAGCTATTTTCGGCTCTCGCAAGGGTATTCCAGTGCATTCAGCCAGCAGACTGCAAAGATGGGCTCTCACCATGATGACATATAACTATGACATTGAGCATGTTAATACAGACAAATTTGGTAATGTGGACGTATTATCAAGACTTTTACCTTTAAAGACACAGGAAGACGAAGACTTCGTTATTGCTTGTGCAACTTTGGAATTTAACGTTAAAACAATATTGCAAGATAACTTCAACACACTTCCAGTTACTCATCATATGATAAAAGAAGCAACAGCAAAAGACTCCACCATTCAAAAAGTTATTTTCCACCACAAAACAGCATGGCCAAGAAAAACTCAATCGCTCCAGAATGCAGAATTGATTCCATATTTCCACAGACGGCAATCGTTATCCGTTGTAAATAATTGCTTACTGAACGGGGAACGAATTGTAATCCCAGACATTTTTAGAAAGCGTATCCTAAAAACGTTACACAAGGGTCATCAAGGTCAACAGAGAATGAAAGCCATCGCTCGCAGTTATGTATATTGGCCGGGCATTGACAAAAACATTGAAGAATTGGTTCATCAGTGCCCGCAATGTCAGTGTAACGCTAAATCACCTACAAAGACTACCTTGAGTCCGTGGCCAAATTCTACAAGACCTATGCAGCGGATTCACATAGATCTAGCGGGCCCTATCAGATCACAGAATTACCTTATCATTGTTGATTCTTTTTCCAAGTGGCCAGAAGCGTACCAATGCAGTACCATCTCAACAGCCAAAATAACAGAACTAATGTCAGACTTTTGCAATCGATTCGGATATCCAGAAAGCATTGTGTCAGACAACGGCACACAGTTTGTAAGCGCAATGTTTAAAGAATTTTGCAAACATCGGGGAATTAAACACATGCAAACAGCCCCATTTCACCCGCAAAGTAACGGACAAGCAGAAAGATTTGTCGACATTGTCAAAAGAGCCTTGGAAAAGTGTTTCACGGAGAACTCACAGGATAACAATAATCTTCAAGAGTTTTTATTGTATTATCGGTCAACTCCAAATCCAAATTGTGAAGGGGGAAAAACACCCTCAGAATTATTTCTCGGAAGAAAAGTGAGAACACAAATAGATTTACTAAAGAATAATGAGTCTCTGCCAACTACTAACAGAAACACCAGATTACAAGATCAGTTCAACAAAAAGCATGGAGCTAGACAAAGGAATTTTGAAATTAATGATAAAGTTTTTGTTAAAGTATATAAGAATAATAAGATGAAATGGACACCTGGAATTATTAAACAAAAACTCGGAAACGTTAATTATGAAGTCGAGGTCTTTTACAACAATTATTCAAAAATGACAAAGTCACATGCAAATCAGATCCATAAGCGCCGCATAAACATAGAAGACTTAGGATTGGGAGTAGAACCAAACAACAGTACTTCAACCACCAACAATAGCGATGATAGAGTGCACCTGCAAAGTAGTCATAATCAATTAGAAGCTATCGAAGAACCTGAACCATTCCATCCTACCGCACAACGGCGTTCCGGTCGCAATAGACGTCCTCCAGCATGGCGAAAAGATTTCATGTTTTAATAAAGACAAAGGGAGATGTTGGGGACTGGAATATAATTATTATCTGGTAACACCATACTCTCTACTCTTCGTTAACTTCGTTGAGTAGCCATCTTAAAAGAGTTGTGAATAAAAAGTGAAATAGGTTAAGGAGGTGGAAAATGTGCGTTGACCAGACAAGTCGATGGAACCAAAATTATTCTTTAACACGTGTCTATAAATATAATCACTACATCAATTATTATGTTTCTTATTATTATAATTAAAATATAATCACAATATTAAATAAACGGTCACAACAGTTATGAAATCGGTATTAGCGGAATATTATTGAAGGTGCATCGCGGAGCAGAAAAAACTGATAAATTTTGTCTTAGCCGTCAACACTTAAGATATTTTGCAACCCAAAGCGATCGAACCTCAACCATCGAACCAACAATCGATCCTAAGCACATAACCCGCACTCCCACGACCACAACATTTTCAGAACACAGGTGTTACAACAACTATAAAGCCACACTTAATCAAGCGTAGCGTATCCGTAATGGATCGAACTGATCAACTCAGACTCGACCAGGTTGGTTGCTCGCCGCAATCAGATACGATCGGATTAATCATGCGGCGAATTTGCTATACGCATCAATTTTTCCTGAAGCACAGAGTGGTGTTTGATTAATATCGTTGTCACAGGGCAAGGAGCAAGTTGTTGGCGCTCGATTCCTTTACAATAAGCACGAATGTTATTAACGCAATCAATGCAATGTGAATTTCCAGCCCGGTCGATCGATCAACTTAAAATCTTGATTACACGCCTGAACCAACCGCAATCCGTGATAACTATTACTGCGGCTTGAAGTGATTATTTTGTGAGACTGTTTGATAAATATCCTGAGCTCATTGGCAACAAAATAGTTTCCTAAAATAGAAAAAGCATACAGAAAAAAAATCACAATAATTATTCAGTCGGATAAGCATTAACGTCTTGCGCTTTCTCTCAATGAAAGGTTTACCAGATATCACGCAAATGAAACTTTCCCAGATATGGAAACCCAGGTATGGAATAGGAAATGGAGCGTCTTTCATTTCCTATTCGGATTGGCTAACAGAACCACGGTGTTATTATTTATTGCTCCCTTCTGATTCCCTTCCGTGATGACTCTTATGTGTGTAAAGAAACTCGTCGATTCGATTAACCCGCGTAATCGAATCCACTTGTCAAAATAAAGCTATCTAAAGCGACAAACATTCTTCATCGGAAAGTTTTAGAAAGAAGTGAAACGTACGCGTAGCCCACTTCTCGGACTTGAAATTTCTTCCTCCCTTAGCGTTCCCCACTGGTTTCGATTTCTGTTTCGATCTCCTTAAACTACCTTTCATATCAAAGTAAAAGTGATCGATCACAACAAAATTTGCTGATGCATTGGTCACGTTGATATAGGTTGGTTTACAACATGCGGGTCATAAACTCTTTAAAATGAAGTGAGGAGAGGCACTAAATCAAGCCATCTTCAGGTCAAGTCGTGATTATATCTTAATATGAGTCTCTCCAAACGCGGAATCGATCGTATCTGAAGCTCATCCTCTTAAGTAATTTTCAAGATTCAAGATGGAGTAAATAATAAATTATTTCTTCAACTCGAACCTATCTTGAGTATTGTTATTGTTGGCAGACATCACGCTCAACGTACCGTCGCTTTGTCGCAACCTGGCAAGCTTCATATCTCGAATTCTTCTTCCTATACTAAGGGCATATAAACCCCTCCGCGTCCGGCGTCTACTCGCATGGAGAATTAATCTCGCACATGCGTATGAGCGATTATGTAAAATTTGTAAATTATCCCTGCCTGATCAACGTCCGTGGTCTATCCACTAAGATTAAACAATTTTTTTAGCATGAATTATTTTCCATTTTATTCTCTCTGATTGCTTTCCTCGTTTATCATTCTTTTCCTCTGTATTGAATATTTATATTTAGGTAAAAACATAGACCAGTCAGTTCGATACGTTTAAAATTATCCGACCGTTTAATTTGAATATTTGGTCATTTGTTTACACCCCAATTTTCGTTGGCTTCATTTTAGAGGACTGACACTGCAGGCGCTGAATCTCGGACACAGTAGTTTAAGAATAACCTCGGTAAGGGATCTTTTTACTGCGTTGATTGTTTTCCTTTTATAGACGTTCCTTAATTACATTCTTTTATCTGGCCAAATTTATTTCCAGTTTCTTGAACCTGAAGCACCTTTTTAATTGCGTCTTTGGTTGAAAAATTTGTGGCGCCGGTTTCGTTGTTGTATAGATGTTATCTGCTCCAATAATCCTTATAATTCGAGAATAATATTTTATGTTAAATCATGTTATCCTAAGTATGAAATATCCACGAATAGGATTCTTTTTGTGATTTCTATTGAGATTCTCCAAAAACAAAATTTTATTATTTCAGATAGAAAATCAAATAAACAAAGATCAAACAAGCGAAAGTTGGGAGGATAGCGTTATGATAGTGTTAATCACAATCAGACTTAACTGAGGCTTAAATAATCAAAGTATCTCAAATTGAATTTTTTAAATGAAAATAAAACCTAATCGTAAATCAGTGTTGGTTTCAGTTTCACTTTTATCGCATTTTATTTTACTTTATACTTAGCATCATCTTATTTTTATTCCTTTCTTCCTCCTCTTGTTCTTCTTCGTCTGTTAATTAATGCCTTGTAATTAATAAATTTATTAGCCGCAACCCAAGCTGCGCTCCAAGTCATCAAGAACAACAACAGCAACAACAACTACCACTAAACCTATCTAAACTATTAAACACCATTATGTATACTATTTTATGGGAATGTGGTCAAGCCGAGCACGTTATCAGACCAAGGAGGACCAAAATTTTTGTTCATTTCGGGGCAGAGGACAGAGGTCCGATGAGTGGTGATTTTATGATTTTATTTCATTTCATTTTATATATACTCTGATAGATATTTTTATAAAGACTGTTAAAATACCTTCAAAGAAGACAAATATACTTTATTGCTTTTTACGAAATACTGTGAATGCCTCCTGCGGCATTGTATCGAAACGATCTCTCTAACTTTCTCACACTTTTCTCTAAAGAATGAGACAGAATACTCACGGCAAGCCGTAAAGAACAGAATAAATTTATTCGAAAGGATATTCAATAAAGAAAGGGTTAAAGTGGTCTGCTCTACTCATTTCCGTAACGGACAACAATGACAACGGCATACGAGAATTACAAGAGCCTTGTTTTTTTTTGCGCCGCCGAGTGGACGGTTAGATGTTGTGAAGTGTGATGCTCTGTTTTTGTCTTTCTGAAAGTTTCTATAGAACAAATGTCTAAAGGATACTTAATATCCTTTAGCATCTATTTAGCACAACCATAATGAGCAATGACAACCCAAATCGGAGTGGCTCACATCTTCAAGACGAGAATTGTCTCTCGGTCGGGCGACGATCGTTAGGACAGTTGCTTGAGCAGCAGCCCTTACCCAACAGTCGCTGAAAATATTATGTAAATTAGTTCGACCACGAAAAGTAGAAAGACGAGATGAGAATAATTGATAACGACGTTATACGGACATTGTCCAAAAATATATACAATCAATCTTCGTTCCAAGTTTCAGGAGAAACCTTAACGCGACCCTATGAGCGACGACGCCTTGTGACGCATCGTGTGAGTCTAATAATCATCATCCTTACAATAACTAAGAGAGAGATAGAAACGGTTAGCTGACGAGGGAGAGAGGGAGAGAGCAAAGCAGAGGAAGCGTCTTTCCCACAAAGAACTATCCACAGCTTACATAAGCCTCAGCCGGGCTTTATGACCGTTGGTGAACGAAACGCAAATGGTGGCAGATGGTGGTTAATCACAGTTTTGGAATTAATAATCCGGGGTCATTATGCGCAATGTTTGTTTGAAACGATTTTTGAATTATAGATCCTTCAGTTTAAATAAAAGTGGTTTTACTACTTTAGTAAAAGAAGAAGAAGAAGGGTAGAAACGGAAAGAAAACACAAATTTTAAAATAAAGCGAATCCTAAATTCCAAACCTCTAAATTTTTTTTCAGAAACTTAGTTTTTTAAAATTTTTATTAGTTGTTTGATTTAATTTATTTAATTTTTTAATTTTTTTTTTAATATTTTTTAATTTTGTTTTTAATTGTAATATTTAATTTTATAATTGACTTATTTTCACTAACTACTTTCATTAATTTAAATGTTAATTGTCTAATACTGTTATTAATTATAAATTATAAAATTATTAATTATAAATTATTAATTATAAAATTTTTTATTAGTTGTTTGATTTAATTTATTTAATTTTTTAATTTTTTTTAATATTTTTTAATTTTGTTTTTAATTGTAATATTTAATTTTATAATTGACTTATTTTCACTAACTACTTTCATTAATTTAAATGTTAATTGCTTAATACTGTTATTAATTTAAATGTTTGTTTGTTAATTTAAATATTTTTTAATAATTAATTTTAGTTAATTTTACATTTTCTTTAAGGTAATTCTTTTTACTTACTCGAGCTTATTTTCACTCCCTTTTTCATTAAATGAAGCTGTTAAAATACCAAGCAAAATCCTATCACTTTATGGATGAAGTATTTTAATGGAAATCTTATTGAGGCATATCAAAACTCATTAAATCCTCATTCGCTCGCTTTTGCTGTCTTCGCGGGCAATTGTAGGGTAAACCTCATGCCACTTGTCGCGCCACGTCCGTCACTGATGGTCGACCAAACAACCTGAATGCACTCATCGCGCTGTGGTTCGGTTAATGGTGCGGATAATAGAACAAGTAGGGAGTCACGCGCACGCGCAACTGACCAGACTGACCACTTCACATAGCCGGTAAACTGCGTCAATAGAGTTGAGACGACTGATACGGATTCGTGAATTTGTCGTTCTTGTTTGTTATTTCAGAAGTCGCCTTAGGGTTGGCACTGGCCTACGCATCCTGTCTGTTGCAACATTGGCAGGGGCGCATGCTGATAATGAACACTAGACTAATTTTGAACGTGTCAGATTCTTATACAAAATAATTTCGCATGCAAACAAACAAAGCATGATAGGTGGTGCGTAGTTGAAACGTTGCGGTGTGCGACGCTTAGTCGCCTGAAAGCCTTGCAAAAATATAAACGGGGCAGATGCTGGCACAGCGTGAAAGCTGTTCTTAGAGACGACGGGAATAGCCAGTGAATAAAGCAACAGTCCAGTCCAAGTAAGGCAAAGTGGTCTCATGTATTTTTGAAACTGTTCCTTGAGTAGAAATTCAATCTTTGCAGTAAGTAAATTAGCAATGACTGTGTTCGCTTTGTCAAAGACTCGCAAACATTCCTCGAGATGCATAATGAAACACAGTTCACACTCTTCGCATCGTCCCGCTGCGTCCTTTTCTTGGAAAGTGCGCTAATTACGGGGCTAAATTCTTTTAAAATTAGAATTTCAATTTTGTTAGAAAGAGTCACGCAATGGCACACAAAAGGAAAGGCATTACCTATCTAGAACGGCTGCAATAGCCACGCTCCTTTGTCCACCATGTAAATTGTGAGCATTTTATATTTATTTTATATTTATTTTGCTGAAAAATCAACTAGAATTGATACTTCCAAAACTAAAGGAAGGAACCCTAGGGACCACTTCTTCTTCCCTTTAATTCCTTGAAAAACAAATGAATTATAATAAAGCAGTATTGTGTGCGATTATTTGTCGGCAATTGGAATCCAAGAGTTCACGTTTACTGGTCGGAACATGTTACGAGTTAGATTTTGCCACGAGACTGCTTTGTATGCGTCTCTATATATGCGTGCGTGTTTGTATCTATTTTGTATCATTTGGAGCCAACAGACGGACGTGATTCAGCACTCAGACCGGCTCCAAGAGTAATTGTCGCATCCTAACACACTTCCATTCAACATGGTCACATTCTCGATGCGATTGCTATTTCTGCTCTTGTTGGTAGCTTCTATTGCCTCCACGTTATTGTTGTTGCTGAAATGGAATGCTTCTGTTTTGAGATATTTTATAACTCAGCTTAATCGGTTTATTTGCTCGTGTTGTTTTTTAAGTCCGAAATCGTCAACAGACCTCTATCCTGACCTCAGATATGTTGAGGTTAGGATACGTTAGGCAATAAGAAAATGCTATTCATTTGCGATTCTTTTGCTACGTGTGGCTTGTAGGTGACTTTTAGGATATAACCCGAATTCGATCATGTAATGCATTTCACGATGTTTTCATCTATTTGTGACTTGTATTCGTTGAAGGTACGGCACGATCTTGAATTATTCCAATAAGATGGAAATATTGCCATCCCTTTCCACCGGCAAAACAAGAGCAAAATTAATGTCAGGTTATTAAGCGGCAGCCAAAATTTTGAAATATATCCATCAGTCAGACCCAAAGCGTAGATTTGCATTTTTCTATCAGGTGGTCTCTATTGGAAAGGCGCTACTGCTGTACCACATTTCGGTAAGCCATTACATTGCCCTTCAAGTTGACTTTAATGTACGTCCCTTACATTTCTTTACGTCGATTGCTCGTTTCGAGTAAATTTCCCCGTTCCTTTTTTATATTCGTAAATGCTTAAAAATTCAATTCGGAATTTCTTTTACGAAGCCTAGCTTCGTCCTTAATCTGTTTTATATGCAAACCTTTTCATCACATTCAAAAACAAAAAAAAACTAAAGTCAAACGGCTTCTTGATACCCGTGTGAAATGTTTTCCTATGGCCTTAGAAATTGTTGAAGCCCTTAAAAACTGTTGTAGATTAATCAAGTTATAAAGACCATACAGGCGCGATACCTCCGAAAATGGCAGATGACGGGATTGAAAGACGAAGAAAGGGAAGAAAAGACGCCCGACACTTGTTACTACCGCGTCCCTAATGACATCCTGACACGCAAAAGAGACATTATCCGTGTGGCGTAAATTATAATTATTTTATCTCTCTGCGTAGGCAACGTAGACGATGCTGACCAACCACGATGAAACTTCTTCACAGCCTCCAAAACCTTTGTCTTTGACTTTGCTATCCTCCATTACTTCCGATCAATAATTTTCCAGCATCATTATTGAAGCTATCCAACATCGGTTGAAATTAAACGCTATTTTGAGCATCTGCAGCTTACTGCGGCGGTCAACGCCCAGTCAGTGCTAAGTCTGCTGCTTTATGGCCTACCAAGCTGCCTAAGCAGCAACCATCACCAAATGCACCAGCATCAGCAGCATCATTTGTTGGAAACAGAAAGTCCGACGGTGAATCTTGGTCCTCTAGACACCAGATTCATCACATCCAGTATACGAATGGCGGTACTTCCTTTGTTTATGAATACTATAAAGTATCAGACAAAGAATCCGACAACGGTTTCAACTGAAGGTAAGTGCCGTTTTGCGGGAAGACCACATCCTTTCGGTTTTTATCGAGGTCGCAGTGAGCGCCGTCGGTAAACCGTTTGCTTCATATTGAACTTTGACTGATAGAGACGAAAGGAGTGATACGTCGGACTTTAAACCTTTGAAATTTCGAACCGGCTTTCTTTTTAGGCTATATTCTCTTTATATAATTTTGATGATCACGTATCATTAATTATGAAATAGCTTCTTTAAAATTATGACATCGCCGCCATCGGTTTGCATCATTAATTTTATACGTGTGGTACGGGCTAGCGTTTTATTATCTAGCGAGATATTCTTTTATTCTTGAATTAAAATTTTGGTTTATGAGCGAAGATCAAGAGTACTAAATTATTAAACAACATTGAATTAGTTCGCGGTAGAGTAGTAAACGTCGAAAAAACTATGCGACGGCTACCGGGCAACACAACAATTCTTCCTTTTGGTGTGTCGTGTGATTGCGAGCATTCGAAGACTATTTCCAGAGAATTCTTAAAAAACATAGAGACGAAGAAGCCAACTGAAAACTTCATATGCGGTTCTTTTCGTTTTAATGGGAGGAAAAGACCGTGACCAAAAGATCGCGACAATTATAAAGCGTGAATAGTGAAACTAAAGAAAGGCGGCGGTTAAGACACGGAAGCGTATAAAAGAAATAAATGCAATTCTAGAGCATGGAGAAGACAAACTGTTATCTCTCGTTTGATAGAACTTTCCACCATCGCTGTCTATTCGACTGATCTTTACCGACGATTATTTTGCGTGTCGAGAATATGGAACTAATTTCCGTGCTTGGGAATGAATGAATAATAATTTACGAGGAATTGTATCATAAGAAATTGTATTATTTATGGTCAAACGCTTGATCATACATTCATTTTTTTAAACACGCCTGGACAGCTGGAGGGGTCAAAGAGCCCTCGAAGAGTTTGAAGGTTCCAACCGAACATTTAAATCTTTTCTAAAGCATTCAATTGCGTTGCAACCTTGAGGCATTTCTCTTCATCCCAGGAGTGCTCCAAATAATTTGATGAAATTTTAAAAAAATCACTGAAATGTACCAGAAATCATGACAGGTAGACATAAACACGAACAAACTGCATTGTGGTGGCGTCATGCTTTTTTGCAGAGAACCACCAAAGATTCTGCACTTGCCCGAGATTCTAAGCACGTGTCAAAACCGCAAATTAAAGAATTCGCAAAACCGCAATCATTAAAGAAATCAAAACAACAAACTTTACCCAATATTTTGCAGGCGAAGGATTATAACCGCAAACGTACATCAATCATCCATCTGAATTAGAAAAGGAAGAAGCATTAACTCAAGAACCAGTTGCAATCTACGCCCCTTTTGGTTACTGCCGGTTTCTTGATTTCTTCATTCTGATACTGTTTCCTGCTCCACTTCTTTTGTCTTACTTAATTCAGCGCCACTTGCTTGTCGTAAGTTCTGCCACAACCACAAGCGGTGTGTGCAGCGCTGCCACGAACTAGGTATGCCTTATGTGTTCTTAGTGTGGTTTTTGCATTTCGTAATTTTGAAACCCCGCACGTTTACCAAATATGTTGGTACGACGATGTTTCTGGCAGCGACAGTTAGCCGCTTCCTCTCCCGATATGAAGAGAGTGTGCAACTGTATAAAATTTCTTTGGTTTTTCCTCACATTTTCTCATTTTCATTTGTTTTGATTATTTTATTTATTTTATCACATCGTCGTCTACTAATAAATGAAATGGGCAGACACAGATTCAGGGCCATCTGCTCGGTGCATACCCATCATCAACGCAGCTGTAGCGATTTATAGATTTATATGTTGTTGTTGTAGAACAACGATGACCACATCGCAATAATAGTCGGCAATGATTGCGGCAGCTGCGGCGAGCGCTGTGAAATCAGTACTAGCATCATAAAAAAAAGCCATGTGTCTTCCCAAAAGCAGTTTTGCCAGGACACCAAGTGGTAGCACAAGCAATCAAGGGCATAAGTCCAAACGCAACAAAAACTATAACGCAGACATATTGTCAACAACGAAACAACAATAATAACGGCAACAATATAAGTAATCATGGAAAACGGAACCAAGCCACAAGAGTTTTATCGTTGCTGTTGTAGCACCGAAACGTTTCGATCGACCGACCGAGCGTTGCACGCGATTCAGTGTGCTGTGCTAGGCCACTAATTTCTAATTAGCTATCAGCACCATCCATCCCATCTAGTTATGATTTAGTAGCCCTTACCTCCCTCCGCCGTCATGTTCGTAGTGACGTCTATAGTCCGCCCAGCTTTATCTTTTCCACGAGAAAACAAACAGCGAACGGATATATAGTCCGATGTTTTATTGGCTGGAGATACTGAAGTACAACTGTCCTAACAGCAGATCGTAGTATGACACAATTGTAATACACCGTATGTTGCAATTCGCCGCGATTCGCGATTTTATGGCGATTGTGTCGTCTCCTTCAAACTTGCACAAATACTATTTAGTTGTTCCTTAAATCTTCCTTCTGTTCCACTCTGACACTTTATTTTGCACGCATTGACGAAATGTGCGATCAATCAAACCGTATGACACACAATTACTCTCTCATTGCAAAGCTTTTATTGGCCGATATATCGGTTTGAAGTTGCATCGTGTGCTGTATTCAAATTTTCTGTCACCGAGCAACAACCGACGCAGTATCTTCGGCTTTTTGTTATTAAAATCAAATAAATCAAATAATTTTAAAAATCAAGGAATCCACGAAACCAGTGCTGCTTCAAGACTCACGTCGACACGCATTGACTCGATCTAACAAGACGAATAAACCAAAGATAGTGCAAGAACACGTTACTCTTATGACAGCTTCAACCACCGCCCTATAACGGAAGTTCGAACGCTCTGGCTCACTCGAGAGGCGCATGCCTCGAGTACCAGCCCGTTCATACCCGACTTCAGTCTGTCGTATAATCTCGACTGATGTGTGTTCGTTTGTTTTTATTGAGCGCAATCGCGCACTTCGTATAAGTCTCGTCCTCTGTGTGTATCATCCAGATATTTCGATATTTTTGCTAAAAGATCAGCAAAAAACAGTACCGGGATTTTTTACTAAATTCATAAAATCAGTTTTGTCAACGTGTTGAGCCGGTGAGTGAATTGCTGCCCTTATTCGCCTTTCGTGATTAATTAAATCCAGTACATATTGGAGAATGATAACATTTCATAAATGTTTCACAGTATGAAAAAAATTCAGAAGTTGTTAAGACAAAAGTTCACCCATACTCCCTAAAAATATATCCCGTTCAGGCCGCTATTTCACAGATTTTTATCGATTTGTGCACTTTAATGACGCGATGATTACGACGCGCTTTGCAAATAAAATTACTAATTAATATAATTAATAACTAAAGTGATAAGAAAAAATAGCTCACTCACTATTCAGTTTTACTTATCCAGTTTTCTGAAACGTTATCAGCTCCAACTAGTGAAGAGCAGGTTCGTTTCATATGTTTTTCGTATTTATATTTAGTCTGCCCGGAAATAATAATACTTCAAAATCCTTCAATGGATAAATGCATTAAGAAATCCCACACTAAGCAATTCTTTGCAGCGATACGCCCACGATGGAGAGGAAGTAACAGTGTTTGCTTCAGAAGTGATTTTAATTGCGTGACATAATACTACTTGTCAATGCTATTTAAATAGTCTACGCTTAACTAATCGTTATATAGCCCATTTTCAATAAAAATATGCTGTTTATGAAATTATTAAGCCCATCTATTAAATTCTTGCTTCTTGTTGTTGCTTTTGTTTTTAAATTTCCAGAGGTTTCATAACATCCAAGGCCACTAGCATGTGATATTTTTATCTTAGTATGCAAATCACCACAAAAAACACTCAAGTCTTTAGTGGGGAAAGTTTCAAGTGTATTGGCGTGATCAGACCTAAGTTAGGTCGATAAAATTGTGAGTTTTTAAATAAATAATGAAGCCCTCGCCCAAGCTTGCTTTCATAATGAAATGTCCAGGAAAGACATCGTCGGTGATCACATCTTTGTTTGTGAGAGCGTCTAAATATTTTTAAATATATGTCCGATGACCAAATGATTAAATAGCGAAATAACAGTTAATAAATGACAATTTTCACCTATAGCATTTAGTTATATTCATGAACCTTTTCTTATGTTAAGCGTGATTCCCTTTTTGGAAAAGGTCATAAAATTTAATAATTAATTATTTCTCAATTGAGCTCCATTGAGTTTGGGTTTAGTAATAAAAAGTGTATTCAGAGGATCAGGTGTCATATTTTCTCATCTCTCAAAGCTCTTGCACTTAGTAAATTCAGAACTTAAACTAACTAAATTCATATGTCCATTCAATGATTAAGTATTCAATTCAATCTTCTGTTTTACTTTTCTTCACCTTCTCTCGCAACCACCTCGCCTATGGTCTGCGAGCGTTTCTTCTACCCAGAACAACACTTAATTCTTCCCAATTTAACTCCACTGAACTGAAATGGACGTGCGGTCATGTTTCTTTCTTGACAATTTTTTTTGTTCATTATTTCTTATGCTTTTATTTTTGTTCTCATTGCAGTCATTCGGCTATACAGAATTGCACCAGCCGGGAACGTTGTTGGATGGCTGCGGTAAGATACCAGTTTCTATCAAAAGCATACAAAAAACCGTTGTTAGTGTTTGTGATGTTCAAAATAGTCTTTCATCATCTTTGGTAAGAGATCATCGTCGGTAAAGGTATCAATGAAATAATCAGATTTAGGCCGTGGCATGATTTCGGACACAAGAATGACGCACGTAAGTATAGACGGTGGTGTCGTAGAAGGGGAAGTAGAAGTATGGTGAATAATTTTTTTTGCACATTTACTGCACTCAATCGCATAAGCGCAGGCAGCGTTCGCTTCTGAATTTGAGAAAATCAATCATGCCGCGTTGTCAATTCTGTTAAACTGAACCTTCTGTAGTATGTTTTATTAATAAAAAAGTTCGCAAGAGTTGTGAACTTTCGCAAGAGTTGTGACCTAGTAAATCGTTTTAACAGAGCACAAAGATCCGCCCATAATAGTCGAACGCCTGAAAAAAACTTCGAAAAAGAAATCAAGATAAGATCAAACCCTTGAAGTTGCATACCGCTTCCCTGTTTAGGGCCTTAAAGTGTCATGTTAAATTGTTGAAAGCTTTACAACAAATTTTGTTTTTGAATGATTTAATATTTAATTTTTTTTCTTGAATCAATTTATATTGCAGTAAATATAGTACTGCTAGTAAGACTTGTGCTTATTTAGAGAAAGTCTGAACCAGACTAGATAAAAGTTCTGTAATTTCAGACACGATTTCCAATAAACTAACCCGTTTAATCACCAAAGACCGTAGCCCCGTTTCGACGATCTAATCCTGAAGCCGTTCTGCTATCGAAAAATTTTTCTAGAGGGAGATACTTTCTAATGACCTTGACATTATCGTTGTTTGAAATCCGGTTTAATCTTATTCTTGCGTAATGTAAACGCAATTCAAACGATTATAACAGTTAAGTGTTGTAAATATTATTCCACTCTCTTAGTCTTCTTAGGTTTCTCTTTTTTATACCGTACATTCCTTCCTTAATTGAAACGTCAATACCAAAATAAACGTCAAAAAATTCTGGACATGCGCATAATGCATTCTTGTATTCTAGTATTCTTCCCTTAATTGCGCCTTAGTTGCTGCTTCATCCACCTAAACAGAAAAGTCTTTATGATTTGGAGTGAATTATTGTCGTGAAAATCGTGAAATTAGTTTTAACAATTAACAATTATAAAAATATTTGCCGATGCTAATGCTGATGATTATGTTGATGAATAGAGAGAATGCCTGATCAGCGTTCTCAGGCGTCTCTAATTCGTGTCAAAAAGTTCATCTGTGCACCAAATCACTCTCCATCATCGAATTCTTCATCTTTCAGATTCTGCAATGTAGGATTTAGGCATAATCTGGAGAGTCCAATCAGTTCATCGCAGCGCAGAGAAGACGATAGGATAACCTACATCAATAAAGGGCAATTCTACGGCATTACTTTGGAATATGTGCAAGATCCTGACAAACCCATCAAGAACACGACGGTGAAGGTGAGTAAGTGGAAGTGGTGGGAATCTTTAAATTGTTATTTATAGTGCATGCATTCACTGCGTCACGTTACCAACAAAACTCATATCACTTGATGTTCATAAAAAGAAAATGATTTGCTTAAAAATGTGAGGGCTGCTTAAAATAAGACGAAGCCATCCTGCTCAATATCATTTCCTTTGAAACAAAGAAAGACATTGAATTAGTTTGGATAAAGCTTTGGCTGCTTGAATAAATATCGTATACCCCTTAACCGATTTTTCTCGCTATATCTTCCTTTGGCACGGTTGCCAAGCGGACACCTTCCCCGTTTGAGCACCCGATTCCTTCCTTCCACACAGACTATCTGCTACAAGGATAATGTTTTTTCATCGAAACGATGACGTTGATAAATGATTTCTACATTTATTTGAATTCAGATTTGAATTTGAATATTCTTATGCGTATCCTTTCAGTTTGTTTATTCAGGACTCGACGGTTTCCACGGATCGTAAGATCAGACCAGATAAAGAAAGGCAGTTTGACTGACAGTCAATTGACAAAATCGTATGACGAATGATCCTTAAGATATGCGCTTCAGTCAGCTTTCGTATGCCTAAAGAAATGTGACGAAAGGATGTCTGGATTTCCTTTCGACAACTTCTTCGACAACCAAGTCCGGCTACTGTTTCAGTTTTTTTTTCGCGACCCGTTATTTTTGTAATTGGAGAGCGAAACTAATTCAAAGGAAAGACAAGACAAAACAATAAGAAAGACAAATAGAGAGCTCTTCCGTGTGATAAAACAACGCAATGAATAGCAATTGTATGTTTTCAAGCAGTTTGCGCAACTGCCTTGAGGAAAACCGGTCTGGCCTACGGAAATCTCTGTCTTGGTTTTACTCATGGCTAAACGCCTAAGGCAGAACACTTTTATCGATTAAATTGCGCCACAGTTGTTTCACTGGGAGTGGCCTTAACACCCCGATCATGCATACGCTTAATAAATTCTCCCCGGTAACAACCCCGTTAAAAAATGTGCGTCAAAAAAACACTCTCGGAAAATCCTAAAGCAGACTCTCGTGGTGACCAATTCGAAAAGATTTCTCTGGCCAGTGACATTTCTGGACATGGCAGATGGCGACATGATCACAATCAAAACGGGGTTCGTTTATATTTTACTGGTGTCAAAACTTTGCTACCTAGCGATCCCTTAACGCGAATTTCAACCCCATCGCATTGCAATGCAAGAGCCTTCGCGTTTTCTATAGCCGTCCACTAAAAAGCTTATTCGTCGTGAAGGGGAAGGGAAGTTGATGTGTCAAAATTAATTTATATTTGTTTTCTTGAAATGCCTCTCGGAGGTTGGAACCCGTTCGTCACATAAAATCCCAAGAGAAATCAGAGGGAAGAAAACGAGCGGGAACTCATGAAAATTACTTGAACATAATTTACGACACTATCTGCCGGCGATATCACTAGCACTGCACTGCACGGTAACCTCTAGTTCCGTCATCCTTCTCAGTTATTCGTACTGGTTAACCTTTTTCTCTCTCATATATTCCTATCTCCCTCTATATCTCTATTTACTAGTAGGAAACTGATGGCTTTTGTTGTTTTTGTTTCTGTTGTCATTTTGTTAAATTTTGCATAAATCCTTTTTCCAAGAAAAGGAATGTCTAAAGAAATAAAAATGCAAATTTATAAGAAAAATTTAAAGGATAATATATCCTGGCTTGAAGGCATGACGTTCCTTTGTTTGCATTCTTATTACACCTATACATACACCGTGAGAGTATACATGTACAAGCATAGTCAAGAGTTATGTAGGTATATTTATTATATTCATTACGCTCATACGTATGACACGATTATGCAGTTTTGTTTCATGACATCAGAAAAAGGCAAGGACGTCTGACTTCAGTCGGGTCTTGCCAACGAATTATAATAAAAAACGATGATTTATAAAAGGGAGGAAAACGAGGGAGAAGGAGATACAGAGAAAGAGAACATCCGTGATTAATTGACAGTTTCAGTAGTATATTTTGTCAACTAATTGGATAAAGCCATTCCAAGTATTAACTCGATTATTTACGTCTTTTATTCCTCTCTCCGCAGAGTGTCATAATGTTAATATTGTGCCATGAAAATATTGTGCCCGATGACACAATCAAGGCAGTTCTCTGTCGGCACAATCAGCAGAACTCGGTTAAACAAAGACCACGGGACGCAGGCAAGTTATTCCTTCCCTACCTGTCGCGCTTCATTTCCTTTAATGCGTTACAAACGATGGAACGCACTGAACATATCCTAACTCTTCGGCTGTAGGGTATACTAAATTCATTTCTGCATCTGCGAACGTATTTGAAGGCTATGACCATATTAAACAACTCATAAACACCATCTCTGATAGGCATTAGTTTACGAGAATTTTGTATTTTGGAGCTCGCGTACAATAATTGCAATACAATAATTTAAATACAACATTTTGTAATAAATTAACTGAATTCTTGCCATCTTTTTTGGAATTCGACTAAAATTGAATTGGATTGTATGGCGTTAGTGTAAGAAATCCCATTCGTAAACGCCGCTCAAGAGTATTGTGTGAGCCATTCAAAGGCATTCTTGCCAGCTAAGAAATTTACCATTTGGTGTTAACGCAGGCATGGGTTAATCCGCGACTCTCATCTACCCACACAAGAGAAATCCGCGGTTCTGATTGATCAGTCGCCATCCTGGGGCGTTTCACATTCTACCCATTTTAATTTTTTTACTTCGTCTTCTTCTTTTTTTGTTAATATTTCAAAGAAAATATTGCTAGATTGATACTACCGTGCTTTCTGTTAACTGTCAGCACATTTCAATCAGCACAATTAAAAATTTTCAAAACACACAGACACACCGTCACCAAATTAGTATCTGTTCACGAGTGTGTGTGTGTATGCACGCTCATTACTTGATGACAGCTAGAATAAGTTAAATTCTAATTTATTCAGAAATGCAATTTTAGCCTCTCTCTCACTGCTTCACCTTCTTGATCATTTGACGTTGGTTTGGTTTGACGTTTACAGCGGTCGCTACGTCTAAGTGCCTAGCAGCTCATACATTTCGATTGGTTTTTGCACTTATTTTCTGATTATTTATCTTTTTAGGTTTTAATGATTTTTCTTTGCAATTTCAACATCGTCTTTGACAACGGGCCCAGACGCTGTTATCCACAGATGAAGTTTCATTAACCCGCATTGTTATGATAATTAATTCTTAGTTAGTAGCTCACTTTATGCCTTGATTTACACCCTCTTGCCTTCATTTACATTGCATCTCCTGTACCATCCTCCTTGCCTTTCTGGATCTAGATTATAACTATTCCTCGACACCGATATGACTTCTGCAATCAATGAGCACGGTACGGATTACGTTCAGAAATGCGAATAAAAATTTGCTGTCAGCTTTGTCTAAGAAGTTTACAAAAGGGAAGGATACCAAAATTGAACGGAAGTGGTCTAAAAAGGCATTTTTAGATTACAATAAATTTTAGAAACTTATTTTGGTATACTCATTAGCTCGTTACGTTGACTTCGCCACGATCGCGAACGGGCTGATGTTTTTTCTTAGCAAATTTTATTAGTCCGAATTTATTAAACTGCACAAAAACTTCTGCGCGTTTGTCGATCAGCGTTTGGACATTCTCATTTCCAGCGGTTCAAGCCGAGTCCTTACAGATAGATGACCCCTCCGTTTTCTGAAAATAAACGCAGTCAACAAGATGGAGCTATAATCAATCATAAATGAAATAAACTCGTATGTAAATGCAAGCGTACATCCTTCATCAAGCGAGGAAATCAGTTCTACCTCCGATTTCAACAGCTTTTCTCCTACCCACCAACTCTTTCGCCTTTCCTCGCATTCGTAACCATCACACACGCGTTGCCATCCGACTGCTAATGAGACGCAACAAACAATAATCGAACGCACACCAAAAACCGCAAACTCTATTGACGAACCGCAACACAAATATCTTTAAACTGTTTATGACGCTGTGAAGTAGCTCTCTCTCTCTCTCTTTCAGTGCTCTTTCATTCTATGATTTTTATGTTTTGTTTTAAACTAGATTGTCCGTCAACTGAGTTTCTGGTAAAGATGCTCGCCGGTTTGTAACTTTTTATGGTCTGGGCCGTTAATAAATTCCGACTAAACATCGCTGCAGCAGTGAATAGTCTGCACGAGAGTCTGAAGCTGGTGGGCGGGGAAGTAGAAAGCCATTCCTTACTTGCCACAATTCGTGTTGTTTTCGCACGAAGCATGCATTCCGTAAATACTTTGAAACGCATTTCCATTGAACAAACCAATGCTCCATCTGTCCAATAATAATAATTACAACAATAACAACAAAAACATCGTTTGTGGTAACGAATGCGATATACTGAGGAATCGCATGTAGGTTTAGCTGATGCAATTAGAGGCGGTCGACCCATTCTGGTATTGACATTTTCGACGAGATCGTTTGACGACGCGTCGTTTTAAATACTTTTGATTTCCTGTTTTAGTATCAATATCGCTGTTCAGTGTCTCAACACATACTTTAGCAGCCAAGAAGGTATCAAGTTATGTGCATTAGAAAACGATATTTTCTCTTCTACTTCCTCCAACCATTTGTTTTTACAATTGCCCCACCGTTCCACCGTGATGGTATGCGTCGATCTTTTGTTTGTTTATTTGTTTTGTTTGATCTTTTGCGATTTCAATTTCTTTCACCGCAACAAATTAAATCATTCTCCTTTACGGACTAGATTGCTTTTTGTAATCCAAATGTTGAAAAATTTCCCCTCCTTTTTTCTTTTTCGCGGCCTGCCTTTAACTAAAAGATTGATACCTCTAAAGAACTGTGAGACACATCGAGCCGAATTAAAGTCTTTTGGGATAAGGCAAGTGACCGAATATCGTGGCACATGCGTCAGCGAATTTTAATCCGCGTTAATTTGCTTATTGTGAAATGGTCCGTAATTTTATACGATGCAGCATCATTCCAATCCTCAAATCAAAAAAACCATCTACATCTTTCTATTGATAAGTTTCAAATGACAAGGCCCAACGAAATATCAATGAAAGGTCTGAATTAAATGCACACGCTTCTATTCGACCTTCGGTTGATGCGAAACACACGCTGTTAATCCAAACATCACTCGCGAAATCGATAGTAGTGATAAAGCGAGATCTCCTAGAGTATCGGCAATTATTGCATCGTAAACAGTGATCGACCCTCTTGCACTGTACTGCGTTCATGTGCCTTTACGTATTAATTGCACGTCGTTCGCCGACATTTGCATTATCATTTCCTACGAGTGCGCCTCGTTGGATGAATGAAGGTAGACATAGACTCAGCCGTTCTTTACACTGATCATTATATTTGCTATGTTGTCAATATGAATATCGTCACGGACTATCTTCTTGGCCCACAAATGAATTACTTTTCTTTTGATTTTAATGTTTGTATTGAAAAGTGTTGTTAAGAAGTGCGTGAGTGCTTTGAGTTTTATCCTAGTCGTCTGAACCTCCTGGGAAAGCAACACCGCACGCACTCTCGTGCCGTTGTTTTAGTTAACTTATTGAACGTCGAATTGCAGGTCGTGAGCATCATCCCCTTAAAGACCTGCACTAATAGTTTAATTCGGCCTTGACTTTTTTTATGCTAGGTTTTATAAATGCATATTTCTGGTTTTCACCTCAAGCTTTTAAGCGAACTTTTTGGATTTGATCAACGATGCATGCATGCGATGAACCCACTTAATTAATTCTGCTTTCTCTGCGATTTTCCAAAACATATTATCGCTAAATGAATTTCAGCGCCGAAAATATTATTGAAGTGAAACAAAATCGCACACTTTCAACAAAAAAAAAAAAAAAAAAAAAAAAGAAAAAAAGAGAAGATACAGAAGACTTAAGAAACAAACTCATTGTCAATATAGAACTTTGTATTTTGTAAAATTTTCCATTAAAAACCCAAAGGTACGAGTTTTCATGTGGACTAATTGTGGAGCTGAACTCTTAATAGGGTGCCGGGACCAATAAAGCGGAAAATATCTTAAATATACCTCGAAAATACGTTTGGGAATGTAGGCACATAACTGCTGCAACCGTTGCGAAATTGTTAATCTTCTGGTCGTCAGTTTTCGAATTAAATAATAAGCAGCCCCGTGTGGGATGATCTACTATGGAATTAAGCACAACATCAGCCATACAGATGTTCGCGTAAAACCAAGGCACAAATCTTCTTCACGCCCTACGGCGATTATTTAAAACGTCTGACACATCATCATATTTGATATCATGACGATATTTATTATCTGCTTCCAATCAAAAGAGGCTTTTCCGATTACGATTCTTTCGCGTCAGTGTGACGCCTACTGTGAGTACTACAAGTCACGCATTTACGTATGATGCGAAGAAAATTTATGAACAAAAGATTTAAGCAAAAAACTCGTTTTTCCACGGTCTGTGAAAATTAATTAAATAATTTTGGGAAATTGTCAACTGGGTAAAAATTTGGAAATTACAAACAACTCGCCAGTTTTGATCGATTATCAATTGCTTAAAAGCACTAACGACAGAGAAGACAAAGACTAAGGCTTAAGAGGTACACAACGTAGGGTCATTGGCTAATAACTAGTTATGCATCGACATAAAATTACAAATAATTAATTTTTGGGATATCACGCTTCTGTTATAACTACGAAGTCCGTTTAAACTTGACTTCTCTTCATCTTTTAGTTTTCATGAAAATTAATAGACTGTTAAAATAATTCATTCAAGAAGTATTCTCGTTCTTTCTCTGAAGAAGTCGAAAATATTTACTGAATTTTTTCTGCCCGTTTTAATTCTATCTCAAACGATAATTATCACGTGTTTCTTTCTTTCACAGGTGGTTGATCGAAAGGTATGCGACGAAGAACATCGGGCAGCCAAGCGAAAAATTAAAACGACTGAACGTAGGACATTCAATGATGTCTGTCATCCTGTCACCGACCACGCAATTCAAACATCGATCACGCAAAGACACTGACGTGGATTATAGAGCTCTCACGATCATGAGACTCTTTAATAATCTGCTACGTCAGATGCGAAAGGAAATGTAGCCACGGCGAAGCTTAGGCTCTGCAAATACATTCCTCAGTGTATACATATGTTGCTTCCCATAGTGCCCTCTGCCGCGATTAACTTTCTGAAAATATTCTCAATATATAGAAATTATATTCAGAGAAATTGCAAAATATTGTTATTGCTGACAGCACCAATATATTATATAGTATCGTAAATTCAAAAAGTGTGTATAAATTAGTATAAGCTTGTATAAAAGTGCAAAGTAATTATTACAATTGTTTTTCTCTTCCTAGATGCATGCCATTGTGGTCAATTCGAAAAAGTGAAATGCCACCGTTAAATAGCACAGCGTTATTGCTTAGCGAGAATGCAGTTTTCATCGTTGGCGTTTGACATTTTGGGTGAAGGAAAGTAAACAACGTCTTCTTTATCAACAGAAATGGTCAATTCAAGATATGGCGAATTAGAAAGATTTACCAATGCTCTTCTTGCGAATCGTTAGGATTTCGTCATTCACATCCAATATGCGAAAATTCATTCTTGGATTTTTTATGAATTAAATTGTTGAATTATCACCAATTGAGTTTAATTAAGTTGTGTTTTAATTTCATTATGAAGAAGTCAAAAGGAATATTTTTGCAACACGCAATCCTGAGCTTTCTTAAGAGTCTAACAGATATGTGCATGTGTGGGTGTGCGCGTGTGGGAAAACTTTAGTGTGCGGACATCCATTACAAAAATGTTGGAAGGTATTTCATAATATCTGTCTTCGTCGGTCGAGCGCAGTTGAAGACGTGAAGATCGTTACTGAATAATCAAAATGTTACGTCCTTAAACCGGTTTGAGATGCCGACGTCATATGTTTGCAAACATTAAAGGTGTTCCCGGGCTTTTTCTTTATCTTATTGGATTCCTAGAGTTACTCCAATATTCACGAAGATAATTAAACTTTGAAAAAAAATTGCTTGCTTCATTTTGCAACTGAACTTTTTCTCCCTTAAGCTTAGTATTAAAGCAACCTCTTTTATAGCCCATTTCCAGCGGGCCGACGCCGCATTTATGTCAGGATGTGTTGATTATGATACCTTGTTCAATCGATTCAACCTGATTCGATCCAACTAAACGTAAATTGAGGCGGTTGACCGGAAATCATCAAAAAAACATTTTATTTTTATTTTATTTTGTATTTAAATACAAAAATACATTTTATTGATCTGTCCTCAATTATAGTTTATTGCTTCAGTTTTCAATTCAAGACAACGAGTTTATTTTACATTCTCTGTGTTATCTGTGCTTCTTCTGAACTCCTGTGTAAAATATCCACAACAATCTCGAACGAGTATAAACCAAATTAACCAAATCCACGTAATCTAAATTACAAAAATTGTCGGTTTTGTAACATGAAGCGAACTTAACCGAATGGGCCCTTTTTAATTATCGAATACTGGAGTAGAAGATGCTGTAAAGTATTTCTCCGCTTTATACAAAACAATTTTTACTGCCCGTTTTAAGGAATGCCGGGAACATCGGGAAAATTGTATCGAATCACAGAGAGATTATTGCCAATTCTGTTTTTTTAAATTCTAACCTACATCCAGAGGTTAAAATTAATTTATATACATTGCAAAAAACACATCTCGGACTTAGAAAATTTATACCTTTCTTCTTCGCTCTGGGGACCATTTTCGATTATATGTTTGAATTCTACTCACGTGCCCAATTAAATACAGTTTTAATTTCTATTTTACGAAATCGATTAGTCTATAATCTGTTTTTTAATCTTAACAAGAATTACAAAAAAAAAAAACAAATTTGTATAGTTTTTCGAAACCTTATTTACTTTACTTCGACTATGTAGAATTTCGATTTTGTAATAAAAAATCGATCTGATAAGAAACAAAATAACACCAACATCAACACCATTGCATCGTTTTACTTGACGTCAAGCCTTGATGAAATATTAGACTTGCAGGTGGATGCAACCTGAATCAGGTTATCCCATTAGATAAATAGTTTGAGAATAATCATTTACCACCACTAATGCATTCATGATTATATCTTTAATCGTATGTAAGTATTTTTTGTCTAGCCCTGATTTGCATATTTCGTAGATTCCGCATAATTCGCTCGTGGGCGATTTACACAAGCGATTAAATTTATTCATATGATGTGTCTAGGCTTTGACCGAGTTGAGTTGGCCACTGCCACTGCCAGCACTCTTTTTATGGCGTTTGTGTGGCAACTGCTTCACAATTAATGCAAGCCACTTAGCGTAAACCGTTGATGAGACTGTGGCCTACTTTGTGGCCACTTATACCGCAAACTTAAGCTCCTGCCCGCACCTTGGTATTCCATCCAGTTGCAAATTGCATTGATAATATTGTTAATTGTACGATCAAAATTTATTGGACACGATATTTTCGCGTTGTTGTTGTTGTTATTGTTGTTGCAGTGCTGCAGCGCTATTGGTAACTGTGATTTGGAGCTGTAGCTGATGCTGTTGATATCGCTTTGCTGTTGTTGTTGTTGTCATTGCTGTTGCTAAAGATGTCTGGTGTAGTCATGGCGTAGTCACCGATAAATTGGTGGAGGCAGTTTTCTCTTTTGTCACATTTAGAAATTTCCTGACGGTGGCTCCTTGACAAAACGACCAGCCGGACTATTGGCATAACGGTTGCTACGTCATGTTTGTTTTTGTATTAACGGAAATGCGGCGCAACAATTTGTTTTTGCGTGTAATTATTTGATTTGTGCACGCGTTGTAGAGAAATAAATTTTAATTGACTTTTTAATTAATTTAGGAGAAATTATTTAAATATTGCTACTCCTGGTCCTATTCGTGCATAACTATGTGCGCGGCGATCTGCCACCTGGGCTGACAATATGGCTAATAAACGTCTACGACTACGTCGTAAAAGCTCACCAATCTCTGGTGTGCCTATACGAATATATAGTAATTAATCGAATTGCTATAAAATATAAAATGCTGATCGAGAGGCTTGCTCAAGTCCAAGTGGAAATCGGGGACACATATCTGCATTTTTCTTATCTTCTCCGATAGACAACCGAAGTAATTTCGAAATGAAATCTCAGTAAATGTGATTGGATTGCGTGGTGGATCATGAGATGCATTACGCTCGTTTTGCTGCAAGGCCGCAGCCTTTATCAGTAAATATTTTGCAATTCCTTTCGAATCCTCTTCTAGCTTCACGCTTTCCCCCTTTCCCGCTATTTTACAGTGTGTTCCAACGAAGCTGCAATCCTTTAAAGATTTCTTGGTGAGATTATTTTTAATTGCCTTTGCAACATACAGGGTGCGGGATATAAAACGTACAACTGAAAACACGAAATGGTTTTTTCCAATATGTGATACAATTTTATGGAATCTCTTTGATTTGCGATCGCGAACGCACATATCCCTGTCTTGATATTCAGAGCCATAGGTTGGAATTATTTTTTGCGATACCATCAAATTGTCGTCGTCGATATCGCTCTGCTTTTATCAGCATTCTACGGCGAGGCGTAATAAAAACGTTGCTGCGAGAAAAAATGATCTCGTTGACAATTTTCAAGTTTTGAGCACCAACTTAGCCATCAGTCTTGCCTGTTGGAGTACCTTCGTGCATAAGTCTGTGGAGAGAAAAAATATATCTTGTGTTCCCTTCATGGATTTTGTTTGCAAATATGGAAACAACATGGAAGGAATAGTATAAAATGTAGAGTATCAGGCCATCCTTTGTTCGTTGCAAGTCCATCCTTTGTTCGTTAACATAAATACTCTATAAACAACACCTGTATCAGGTTTTAATAACGTTCTTCCATTCCGTCGCAATGCGTCGTCGTCCGTTAACTTGCCAGATTTTTCTTGATTCCGAGTATCCGAGAAGTTCTTTAGATAAAACATTATGTTCATTAAATTATAAAAATGCACGTGTTTTATCGGTCATTATATCAAACCGTTTTTTATTATTTATTGCCTTTGCTTGGTTGCAGATGTATCTTTTCAAACGAAGCCTTTTTTCTTTTTTTCTCATTCAATTAACTCTAACGTGCAATTATTTTCTAACTTCTAATAATCTTGTAAATAATTTATTAAAAAAAATCTTTGCCTTTCAATTGATTAGAATCCGGCGTATGCAGTGGTAACCTTGTTTCCTCAGTCTGAACGCGATTACATGCGACGCACTAGCTCGTTGCAGTAGTTCTCGTTGGTCTCCGAAGACTTCAGTCAGCGCCTGACCGCTCTTACCATCCCTCTTATGGAGTCTTGGTTGCATACCGTTCATTTAACGCACGGGGCTATCTGTCATCTAAGCTAATTTAGCGCAGCAGCAGCAAATTTTTTAATTGCTTCTAGAGAAAAAAAACAACTGATTGCAGTAAGCGTTGGAGTGTTAAACCATTCGGTGCTAAAAGCAATTAGAATTACGATCGTCGCCGTTTCGAAAGCGCATTTTTATTAGTTGCTAACTACTTTGTACGCCCGCCCCAAATGGAAAATGTGAGGAATTGAAAAATTATATTTATATTATCGTAAAATGGCAAACTGTAAGAAACCATTGCAAGATAATCTTGTTCCGGTGCCGTCGGATTTTCTTCGAAGTTTTATTAGAAAACTATAAAACTATTGCTCTCTTTGAATTAAGAAAGGAATTTTTAATTGACGAAATTCATTGAAGGTTATCATAGAAATTGTATGGGAGATAAACTAGGCGCCTTATACGGTTTCTTATAAGCAGACTTACTTCAGGTAATGCAAAATTAAGCGCCAGAATATCATCGTCGTCTGGAGGTATTTGTCTTTGAAACTGATACCTCGGTCTGCTGCTGCCACGCTTCCACGCAAACGCAATACGTTAAGTGAATTATTTTGTCTCTTCGCAATTAATCAAATCGAACGGACTATGCGTGCCAGCATTTAATAAATATTCATATATTTCAAAGTCTATAAAGTCGTAATTTTAACTTGTCCAAGCCGTGGGGCATCCAGAAGACTCGATAAGGCGGATGAAAGTTCTAATAATTCTATGATTATTGAAAAATATTTAAACATATAAATTGAAAGTTGTTTAAGAACGGTGTTAAATTGTAGTAAACGGTGTAAAAATTGCAGTGCTCTTTAATTTTAAAGAAAATACATAATGCGTCGGTCGCTAGCTAGTTGCCGCGGCACACCCGCGAGCTGGAGGTAATCCTCACATTTTATTAACTCAAACTCTCGATCAATCTGGCAGGCCATATGAAGTGTTTTTAGAGAACGGGGTCGTCGGGCGGGCAAGCATGCGTCAGTTGATCGCGCATTGCATTGATTGCAAGATTGCACGATCAAAAAAAAAATTCTGTGGGGAAGATAAACCGATCCGCTCCGAGACAATACTATTCGGTGCAACAAATTAACGGGACGTTTGTCGGTGAACCACCTGATATACCTTTTACCGTCGAGTTGCTCGATTTGAAGTAAGTTATTTTCGCAAGTTGTAACTTCGCAATTATTTTGCTTCGAACAGAAGAAAAGCTAGAAGACCACTAAACAATCGGTTGACCCAGGAGACTTCTATAAATAATGTGTTTTGAATAACGTTCGCAGGAATTGCGGCTCGAACTAGATAAGCTTTCACCATTTCTTAATACTCGGTTGAAATTGAAAATTGATTCTAATGTTTCGTAATGAACGACCAAAAATGTGCAGGCGCCATGGGATAAATGCATTTCTCCTGTTTTTGTTTTTATGCTTCGTCAAATTGATGATAAATTAAACTACTTGTAGTTGGACTCAGTTGGACTCATTCACCATCAGATCTATTAATTGTAAAGAATTTCTTTCAATGCTTGATTTTTAACGATAATGGACGAAAGGGGACGACGACTAAATATCTCTGACAACTCTTGACAAAGCAGCAGTGAGAAAACAATCGTCAAATACTATGCGAGCGAACAAAGAATCAATTAAGGAAGTGCATTAGACAGAGGTCCCATCAATTCTACGCATTCTCTATAACCCCAGGAGATTTTTCGAGTTCCGTGATAATCATTCAGATACGTCGAGATGGTGGAAGGCTAACAAAAACCGAGCCAGTAATTACCCAAACGCGCCGAATGCACCGACTGACGAAAGCACTGGCACGATGAAGATTAAATGCGTAGCCATTCATCACAAAGCAGTTGAGAACAGAGAGAAGCTCGCGCCACGATGGTGTGACAGCCGATACATCCAATGTCTTTCTGGGTTTGCGTATGACTCTGCACTTGTCAAGAGAATTGAAAAAAAGAATGAAAGGAGTAAGAACGTCCCTAAAGCAGACAGAGAACGTTGTTCAGATAAAACTTAAGGCCATCGCTGGAGAAATATTGCCGCCCAATTAATCATTGTAATTACAATGAAGGGAGAGTTAACCGAGACCATCCTCATCTGATTGTGAGAAATATTCGCCGATGATCAGGAATCACACAGCAGGACGGTTCTTTTGGACTCGCAGCTTCGACGTTGTGCCGATCAATCTCGTTGGCTTGAATGATACTGAACGATTAGCCTGGTCATGATTAGCTGATCTCGAGACCAAAGACATATTTATGTATGAACGTGATGACGATGCATTATTACTGCAACGACATAAAACTGATAATGTGAAATTCCTTGGAGATGCAAGTAAGAAGCGCGTTAACAACCCAATTGCATTCTTAAATCAATTGGTATAAAGTTATGAAAATGTACACGATTTTGCCTGCCAACGATGTCGTTTCCTTCCGCGTCATTACGAGTGATTATGTTGGCAAACAGAAGGAGTGAAGCGTGGTAAACGATTTTCATAAGTTTGATTTATATACACTAATGATATAAAAGTCGCAAATGTGCAGAGTTCACGAATGTGATATTAAAATACATTGCTAACGCTAAATTAACAAACGCTCTAAAATTAACGTCCTAAAACGTTCTTATGACCGCGCATGTCAATGATTTTGAAATAAATAGTAGTAAAAACTGGTAGTTGATAAAATTTACAATATTTTTAACTCGCGATAGACGAACGCGTCATTGCTTATTTGATCATCATGAAAGTAATACGATGCAAACAATATTGCGGGTAACATTAGTGAAAACAAATAACTCCCTAAATAGCAATCCATTTCAAGCAAGAAAGATTACGATGTAATCTGGGTTAAGTAGGCGCCGACAATACGGGCGCTACCGTTACGATGCGACATACTTCCTTTGGAGTCACAACTGTCGTCTACCTGCAGTCTAGTTTTGAGGTAATGATGAGTTGTACCAGAGCATTGACACGACTGGTTTATTCACAACTCGTTCGCAGTTCGGTCTGCTGATGAGCTAAACATATCACAGCTTAGCACACGCCTGTTTGACTGGTGGCGCACTTCAACGGCTGCTGGCTGCTTTGATCTAACAACAAGTTCGTTCACCGTTGGGTTAGTATTCTTTAGGGTCATGCGATGGAGCTAATGATTTGTTTATTATGGAAACTAGATAATGACGACATCATAGACGGCGAAATTGTTGATTCACTATCTAGTTTCGGATTGACAGTGATAGAGAAATGCGATAAATTGATAGTCGTGATAATGATTGCATGAAGAGTTATAGTAGGAATAGCTCGAAACTGAATTGGATTTCTACAAACATTAGACCAGCATTCATGAGAAGCTTAAGGATGGAATTGGAATCTCTCTAATGTGTCAAGGCAGTAATATGTACAAACGAAGATGTTAATTAAATGCTTTCAATTGTCATTCCATCATTAAACTTAGGCTTTTAGTATTTATTAGTCAATGATGTCCGAATTCCGTTCAACTTCTTGCCAACCGTTCAACTTCTCTCCCTCGACACTTTTTTCTATTTTCCCTTTTTTCTTAAATTTACGAACAAACAAGTTCCAAATCAGTTCTTGGTCCACAACTTCTCAGTTACCCGAATGGCTTCTTCCCTCAAACTGACCTCACCCACCAACCAACAATAAACAAGTAAATGTAAACATGCAGTCGACAAACGAGTTCATCCATCTACGCAGCTGTTGGCTTTACGCAGCTAATTTCTGTTTGCTGATCGTGCTGAACAAAAATTCTATATAAATATTATTATTGGGTCAAGGACTTGTGACCAGATCCAGTTTGGTTCGTTAGAGTTCAGGTCTTTTATGAACGTGTTTCTTACAGATTTTATGTAGTTTATATTCTATCGCATGTTTTACCGACTACAGGCAAGAACCCGAATTTCAAAAACAGGTACTGCCGTACCATCTACAGTATCGCAGCCATTATCAAGCCGCCACGAGATGAATAATCTTGGCTGATTGCGGTTAAGCGTTCGTATGATTACGGAATATCTTGCATCCCAAAATGAGAAGCATTGAAATGAGAGGACGGGGAGAAAATTATTTAGTTAAGGAACTATTGAGGTAGCCTTGGTATCGATATCATCTGTACGCCGCCTGTTTGTTTGACACTTGTGAAGAAGTTAAACTTGTTCGACGGGCACGTAGGACGACCCAGAAACTGGTTAAAAAATGTAATCATATCCTGAAAAAGTTATAACTAAATGTCTGCAAAATTCAAACCTTCAGAAGAAATCTTCTGCCACATGAAGGCCGAATTGATAGAGACAGGCAGATACCTAGGAGAGATCCTGCGCGTTGCTTAGCCGCTCATCCAGTTTTATCCATCAAAGTGACTTTTCAACCGAAAGTATACCCTTGTATTCATGTTGTGAAGCAAACACTACTACACACTTTACACTTTACACAACACTTCACTGACACTAAAGACTTGTTTGTTTCTTAGACGCTTCTATGCGATAGATGATTTATAATTGGTAGTCATCCATCCCGATGGTATTCCCAAAGTATGAATAAGCAGGCTGATTTGTAATTTGTCCAATTTGATCCGCATCTTGATCTGCTTCGGGTGGCAAGAATTTGTCTCTTCTAAAGGTTAATATATTTTGCTATTGCGTTCTGAGACTACGTTATACAAGCAAGATATTGTTTTATATGCTGAGCAGACTGTGTCCTTTGAATCTTTAGAGCTTGCTCAGTTCGATAATTTAAACTTATTGCAAATATCAATGATCGCCAGTCAATCTTAAACGATTTGCTTCTCGACTTCCTTACAAAACATGTTATGACGCCATTGTCGCCACTGTATTTTTTCGAACAATTTGACTTCAAGAAACCGCACACCACCTCATTTACTCCAGCAATGAATTCATTCGAATGCGAGTGAAGTAGCTTCGAAGTAAAGTGAAAATAATAATAATAACAATGATAACAACTAAAACAAGAATAGCGACAACGTACAAATCAGTCTGGGACGAATGTGTGGAAGCGATACAATTAATCTTTACTGACCGTAGCAAGCTGAGGTCAAGAGGAAGATTTCAGTTTTCATTGTCAAGGAAACTTTTATATATTAAGTGCCTATCAATTCGTAAAAAATTTGAAATTTATTGTTTCATAATTGGACGTGGGCTCCCAAGAGATATTTCGTTAGCCTTGGTTTTGTTTTTGTCCTTCAGAAAAGGTCTCCCAATTAATCTACGGAAAGATGTATGAATCCAACTTGAAGGCTAAAGGCTAGTGACTTTGCATTTGACGATCACGTCATAACAAATTCATTTAACCACATGTTGAGAATGGTTTGTGTTATTTATAAGATGAAAGCGTCGGTTTCTGCAGCAACGCGTATCGTAGAGAACGTGAGAAACTTTCTACAGAATCTGAAATTCCTTCCGTCCATAAAGAATCTGCCTCCAAGAGAAACTATTTGCGAAGTACGTCAAAAAAGCTACGCCAACGACGCTGGTACGCCAACGGTACTGGTGGAAATATATATCTTACGATATATATCTTTCATCTGAGCCTATTCTAGGTCACCCATCTCACCTCTGGAAATATGTGAAAAATGTGCTCAAGGATCGATTTTAACAACCGCAAGAGCACAAAAGAATGCTAACAGATCCAGATATTTGATTAAAATCTCTAACGTCCCGACACCGGACCGGTCGGACAGTTTAGAGAAAATGCTGCATTTCTTTGGATAAAGTGTTAGCATGTGTTATTCTATTCCGTGACCTTGTCGTGTGATCTTTATCCAATAAATTGTAGCCCGCCGGTGAAATCCGTAAATATTGCGAACGCAAGATGAGAAATACGACGTGGTGCAATTCTTCGATCACAGAAGAAAACAAGAAGGAAACGAGTAGAAGAATGGTTGGCTGAAATGCTGATTCCGTTGTTAAATGTTAACTCCGTTTGTTGAGTCGTGTATGCTGTCACCCGTTGTCAGTATCGTGTGTCCACATGAAAGTAGTTGACTGCGCGCTTGTGTGTGTGTTTACTTGTATTTGCATTAGAGCAACTCTTTACAAAGGCATGGCCACATCTCTACAAAAGCAAAATCACATTAAAATTTCCAATACTTTGGGTGTATTGTTTGTGTTTCGAATGTATTAGAACTAATAATTACGCCCACTACGGCAGAAAATTTGTTTTTACGAGAGTAAATTTGTGTCAGAGAGAATGCTGTGGCCTGATACTTCATGTTATCAGATCTGTTAAGAAGAATGTGAAGAATGTTCTTTTGTATTAATTCCCCCCAAAAATTGTTAAGGAAAAACTCTGTTATTGGGGTCACCTTAAATTGGCCTTAGCTTGGTGGCTTGATACTGATCATTTTGCTTTGATCACGAGATGGTATCGTTGGGCATGTAACGTTTGCGAAACAGGCATCCCGCGGGCATCGATGCACCATAACTGCTTTTGAGAAATTACGGTATAATGCTTGACGAAACAAGGCTGGTCATCAAGATTGCATCACTTACTTATGTTCGGCTCCCGGAGCGCGAACTGTACACACGCAGTTGATTAGTATGCAGAATTCGCGCATGTGGTGTTGGTTAAAATTGTTTTGCAATTATTCTTCAACATCATTTCATTAAACATGCAAATTTTATAACTCAAGTCCACTAAATTCGACGCGGCGGTCCGACGCTTCAATTTTAAACTGGAGCTCAGGGATGTTTGGTTTGGAAAAAACATTGATGAAGAATTCGGAAGGATATCATAATTTCGAGAGCGTAAATTGCGTAGAGTCTCTTCTGACCATGACCATGGTTCTTTTCTTAATCGATTCGACAAATCCAGCTGTTCGACAAGCATAATTACCATGGAAGAGGCTCAGACCATTTGAGGGGAGGCTCAGACCATTTGAGGGGAGGCTCAGACTATAAAGCAGGTCTGCAATTTCAATTAAAAAAACTGGATGTCGAAAACTGGATGTCGTGGTCGACACAACATTACATGTCGTAACAACAACATGTCGTGGTGGATAACTTTATAATTTCCTGCAACTCCATCCAGAAAATCTAGATCATTCTTCGCCAATTTGGATGGCTGTTTAATATAGCGCACCAATTAATAATACAGTTGCATCAATTTGCGGCAGCCAATGTCATTCAGTGGCAAGATTTCGTGCCGCGTATACACAAGTGTCGGCTGAGATTTACTTTACTGCACCATACCATGCATCTCCTCCTTCCGAGCGGCCTCCGAATTTGTTAATCGATTTCTGCTTCATAACCGACTATATTATTACAACGAAATTGCAGTTGGCGAGCTGCGTGCTTGCTGGTAGCTGTTGCAGCCAAACGGGCCTCTACGGCGAATTAGTGATTATTTGGAACAAACACTGGAACCGCGTCGGTGCCAACTCCGAACAGTAAATAATAATTGTAAGGCCATTATTGTTGTTCTGCGGTCTATAGTGGTTGGAATACGGTTTCTACTATTTTTGCTATGATTGCTTTCGTTGCTGTTTCTGCATTAGCTTCGTCTGGCTTTACCATCCCCACGAACATACACTGAATGTCATATCCTAGAGCAGATTTTTTTTGAATTAATTACTAACAGTAGAATGAGTTGGTGGCGACATAATCCTGATTCGAAGGGTGATTATGTTCGTTGAAGAATCTTATTTTCCGTTGTGGCAGTACGCTCGATCAGGAGTGAGAAATGATGCGTAAGTATAAAGCTGAATTAATGTGACATCACTTCAATTATAGAATCGTGAAAGCTCAGACGACACCATTGCAAATGATCCGAATATAATCTTCACTATATATAATGCAAGTATTTTTGTATATTTCTTTGTCGAAAAGGACTCGTGCAGATTAATTCAGTCTTATTATACCCAAAGTGGGATTAGTCCAGCATAAAATATTAACTCAATAATCTAACCTTCCTGCAAGGCTCTGGAAAGTCTTCGGATACTTCTATTGGACATTTTGAAACAGATAAAGAATATCACTTACTCCCTAGGAGCGTCATGAGAGTTCCGTTACTCTTTTCACCCTTCATAAGTCCTAATTCTCAAATCACAGAATGCATTTGCGTCTGCGTCTCTCAAGCATTAACACTGCAAGAAAGCCACAATATATTTTTATTACCAAAGGAGATCATCGATCGATTCTTCGTCGATTGCTGTTTGAAACAGATATGCTTTGATTGAAGTTAAGAGACAAAGCCAATCATTTTTCAGTCACTGCCAACACATCACATAAAAATGAGGAAAACACTTGGCCGCTTAGGAACTGCAAAAAACTGAACCCTTCGTTGTTGTTGAACCATTGTCAACTGCAAAAACTGAACCATTATTCCTTTCCCGGTCAGCGAGTTCTGTCTCTCTAGTTGAGGACGCTTTCCAATTTACGCCAATGCGTTTGATCCATATCGACAGTGCTGGAATTAAAATTATTATCAGATTGTGGTATTAGCTGATTGATGTGAGAGGACGATACATTATTGGCCGACCGATGCAAGCAGACATCGCACGGTCTGTCGTTGATGTTGCCTAGCATCCATTAATTCCTTCTGTGCTTGCCACCAAGGCTAACCAACTTTGTTTAGTCGACACCTGACACGAGGCAATACTGCAGCCATTTTGTTATTTTATCTGTAGAGGATACTTCTTCAAATTTTTATCAGTTGGTATTGATCATGTGTTCCCTTCTCGGCCGGTAGATGTTGCTCTAGCTGCTGCCGTAAGGAAAGGTAGGGAAGGACGCCGCTCGGGATAGCCAATAAAATTAAAAGCATTGCCTTGATATCTGCTCATTCATGCGTCAATGCTGGTGTCTGATGCAAGCAGGCCACTAGCATCGGCCTGCAAGGGCGCATCAAGGTTTGGGACTTGCATGATCCAACAATGCGAGGTCATTTGGTCAAAGAGAATTGAATTCATTAAGAAACGATCATCACCGATTGTTGTCTATAACGGTTAAGTAAAGGTTTCGCTGGCGCATCCTGTGAAGTTAAATCATTACGAATCACGTCAATCTTGCAACATGAAAGCTCTCTTGAAATCAGCCTTCCAAGATGGGATTGGATAAAACTAATGTAAAAAATAAAAGGAGGCAACGGTCATTTTCTCTCTGTATTTCTCAAGCCCACTTCTTGCACTGTTTTAAACATGAAGATTTATTGATTTCTTTTTTTACTTTCTTTTCTTGAAATTTTAATATTTCGGTCTTATGAGGCTAATCAGCCCCAGCCTCATTCTGACCGAGTACACTTTCGGTAGACTCGTTATTATAACGTTAAATTGATGGACGCAATCTCGACGTGGCGACGTCAAAACGGAAAAAGCGTGCATTCAATAAGTACAAACCCTAGTCATTCTTGATCGCGAATGAATCACATATAATTTATTTTAACGGACTTCTTTGACATTCTTAAATTTTTTATATCGAATTTCGCGAAACGCTTTTACCAAACACGCGATGACTTACAAATGTTTGGTAAACGTATGGTCATTGCGGGGCGGCGGCAATGCATCTCGGAATTCTCGTTCAAGATCGTCTTCTTGTAGACGAGAATATAAATATTATTCTCCAATTTTTATCATCAGAGCAATACACAAACAGCATCTTACACTAAAAAGCATTGACTACGTCGCCCTTAGGCTTACAGCTCTAACAGCATCTTCGAACAGCAACAATGTCCATCAGCGGCAATTAATTTGCAACAGCTTTTTGATCGCCAGTAAAATCCATGGTTTAGGAACGGACGAAGGACCGCGCAATAATGTGTCCTCAGTTACGCCCACGGCTAACCGAATGACGAGAATAATGCTATTTTATGAATAAACAATCAACGTAGCTCAAAAGTGAAGTGAACGAGTCTCCGAGAGCGAAGCGACAGCGTTCCGACGTACGGCCGCTCTTCGTTTGCAACGATCCATGCAGACTGCAGACTGTGGCGAAAACGTCAATCGAAGTCAAAGTGATTTCTCCATTCGTGTGGCGCGTTTGCTTTCTATTCATCCTTTCGCGGCGCACCGTACTCCTCCTTCTCTCAATAACCTTTACGCCACTCAATGCAATGCAAACTTTAATGCACTTTAATGCACAGACGTTTCCTGCACGGAAATAGTTTTCTAATTTAACGCATTCGCAGTGGCCTTAATGGAACAGCGCTGAGACGATCTTGTATGCCGGACATGCAGAAGTACTCCCCAAGGGCTACAGTGTTGATTCATACCATCAAGGAAATATAGCATACACATTTCCCCCGACATGAATACTGTGGCCAGAGCAGTGGCAGGTGGGTTCTACGAAAACTCTTGTCAGATCGGTTGAGTGCGGTTCGCTGCAGCCGGATTTGATTTGGCGGGGTTTAAGGACATGGATTGCAGCATCGCACCAGATCGCAAATCGCAGAATAGCATCACGAAAACTTGTGCCAGTAAAGTGTTTTATCCATTTGGAAGACCCCTTTTGTATTTACTCGAAACTGCACGCAATAATAAATGGCAGTGGCAACGGATGTTTCTAGATTGAGACTTAGAAAACCAAAATGATTAGTACGTTTTGCAGGTGCATTTTGCCGTTAATCATTCAGATACGGAAGCCAGCATTTCGCTTCTGCTTACTTCCTGTCGTTCTGTTGGCGATGTTTAAGGCATAGAACCTCAAATAAGTTTGCACGCTCAAATTTGAAAGATGTTTGATGGATGAAGTATGCTATATTTTCGTTTCTCATATCCAAACAAAAAGGGATTGATGGACCGCGATATAACCTCACGCATCACGCTTAACCAAGTGAGGTGATCGAGCATGGAGGCTTATTTATTTACAGCCTGTAAGTGCCCATCGGGTAGCTGCGTCGTTTACTGGTTCCACGGTAATTCACTCTATCGATAGTAGCCATTTTATGTTTTGGTATTATTCCAGTATTTCATTATCACTGCATCGAATTTAAGGATTCAGTCATTTCAGCATAAAAATCGGCCAGACCTTTATTAAAAAGAAAAACGCAAAATTGGAATTAAATGGCCTTAAATGAAAAAGAAATGTTTTCATATCGAAAGATTTAGTTCAATAAAATTGGGTTGACTCAACCAACGTTGTCTTCTTAATTCTCTGGACGTAGATGTGTTAGTGATGAGTACTAAATACTACCTCTGATCAAAAACAGTACGTACGTATCCTCTGTTTTTGTCCTCGAATCTGATTGGAAGCTTTCCATGTGATGTTTTTAAATTATTCTACTGCGTGCGAAGAATATTGATAAATAATTTATCAATAGGAATTATTACGCGGCAGATTCTGGTTTGGCCAATTAAAATAATCATTCATTCTGTTCTCGACATTTTTATGAAACCCTCGCCCCGTACATGAGATGAATATAACCGAACCGCGAAGGCATAATTTAATGTCAGAACGCGCTCGCGGTGATCACTAAACCCTACGGTTATAATTGCTATTTCGCGAATCGAAAATTATTGACCAGCGGATGCTGCAAGGGCTACAAATTCCGTTTTTTTTCTGTGTATCAATTTGATCGCCTTTTCCATTCAATGTGAAAAAATGTATTGGTTCGCAATGACGCAACGCATGTTAAATAACCAGAAATAAAAAAGATAAATAAATAAAATAAAATAAAAATAAAATAAAATAAAAATAAAATAAAATAAAAATAAAATAAAATAAAAATAAAATAAAAAAGTGAAAAACAAAAAGCAAATTGACAATAACGAAGAGAAAAACAAGTATGAAGAAAGCTTTGAAAGAAATGGGACAGTCACGACAGGAGGAGGCTTGTGAAACATCGATGTTGCAAAAGGGGATTATGTTTTTATTCATTGAAAAAAACGCATTCTTCGATTGCAAATAATTATACGGAATATTTGGGATAATATGTACTTCTTTGCCCTTCCCTTCTCCTTCTCTATAGAAATACAAAATCGATAATATTCGTAGCTTTGCACAAAACAGGGCCGTTGACGATGATGATGCATGAAGTGCGCCAAGTTTGCACGGAAGCATTTTATTAAATGCATTATACAAGCACTCCCACACAATTGCTTCACAATTATCCTCAGGATGATTAGAAATAGATGATGTTTAATTCTTGCCATTGGACGTTGTGTGCGATCGATGAATTTGCAAGCTTTATCATAATTTTTCACCGCCGAAGCGAGAATCGTCTCTTGCATCTCTTGCATCAGACGTTATTCATAATTAATTAAATATTTAATCATAGAATGCTAATTCCGAATATAATTTCTCTCACATATTTTCCTATGACGGTGCCTCGTCCGTCTGCTGCGCGGCCACATTGAATCTAAATTTTCTTTGGTCCGGGCATTAAATAATTTAAACCATTGCGATTACATGTATGCGGCCATATGATATATTACAGCAATCAATGCTCATTGATGCGACTAACTAACAATGGACGTTAGCGTTTCCATTAAGCTGAGATACTGCCGTGGTGCCCAACCATAAACGGCTTCTGTTCAGCTCCTAGTAAAAATACTTCGCCACTTTGTCGGCAATGCATTACCCGGTAGCCGCAAGGCGCCGCAAGGCGTCGTTGACGCAACGACAATACCAACGGAAGTAAAAATTACAAGCCCGCTAGGCGCAATGGACCAACCGATCTAATCAATGAATAACCAAAGTAAAAACACCTGTAACTAGTTTATCCTTTATTCATCGAGGTGGTTCGACGCAGTTAGTGGACACCGCGTTGGTCTGGAAAGTAGCAACAACATTGCGTAGAAGCGAAGCGGATGCGTGCGTATCTTGTTGGTTGATCTGGAGATCAAACTCAGAATATAGTTAACAAGATTGATTGCCAGTTGTGGCTACCAGAAAATTGACGTTGACGTCGGTCTAACTTGCTATGTTAGGAGGGTGCAAACGAGGCGATGCATCCACAGAGAAGAATTGCTCTCAGGAGCAAAAACGAAATATATTAATACTTAATTCAGATTTCCTTTTTTAGTCCCCGCAGCTAATATTCATACATTTATTTCTGAAGGTATCACATAAGCAGCCTCACCCTTTTGAAAACGTTTGTTTAGTTTCTTTCTTCGTTAGTCGCACAAGCGGCGAGGACACGTTGCAGCCTCTGACTTTTGAAACTGTTGCGAGGTTAACGCGGTGCCAGGTTTGCTCGTTTTATTAACACTGTTATAGTCTTTTCGAATGTTGTTGTTGTTATAGCTTCTTTATTGTTGATGTTGCAAAAGCGATGTTTTTTTTGATATCTATCGCCTTTTACTGAACAATGTCGTTGTTGTTGTTGTTATGGTTTCACCGTTACAGATATTGCTTATTTAAGTAATTGTCAATCAATTGTTGGAACATTATAAAAATTTCCAGTTATGAAATCTTTTTCAATTTCGAACATGACTAACATGGCCGGGTTTCCACGAAGTCTTTCGTTTCTCGATAACTGCAAGTTTTTAAGTTTACCGCATTGCTTCCACTTTTAATCGCTTCCACAAAAGAAAAAGACTCTTCTCTTGCAACGGCGACAATAAAACACAATGACGACAGCGTCATAACCGTAAGTATAGTCGGGTGGCATAGCTACAAAACCAGAAGCAACCAACCACACGGCAATAAAACCGCACGACGTTTGGTCGATTGGTGTATAAAGTGAAGCGCATGGATGCGCGAATAAATTCCACGCCAGAGGGAGTGTCAATAAAATTGATAAATGCCTTTTAAGCTGTCACTCTCAACAGTTACGCCGGCATAAAAACTGCATGAATCTTAAACGGATTGGTTTAACTTTTTCGCACCCGAAGGCTCCTGCAATATAGTCTGTTTAATATCCAATAATTAACACCTTCAGTGAGCTCCTATGTTTCTGATGCTTTTATTAAACGATTCTGGATTCATCGGTTGTAATTGTTTGTGAGTTATAGCCCATTAATTGCGGTATCCACCATGACTGGAAGGATTTTGTAATGCTAGCCGTGTGCGATATTTTGTGGAGGCTTTATTAATTCTTTCTACTTCTGAAGTTTAGGGATGGTTTGCAAACATTTCGAGTAAATTGTAAATGGTGTCGTCCATTTTGAAAAGCTAGAAAAATTCATTCATCAAGCACGCTTGTGGAATACGTAATTAAAAAGCGCACACAATCAAAGAAAAATATGATAAAATAATGCCTGAGGGAGATGGAGATAAAGGGAATCGATGGTTAATTTTCAGTCCGGAGAGTCTTATTGACCATCAAACCAAGACTTAAGTAAACGCGGTGCAAAAAGCTGATTAATTTGATCTCTGACGTTAACGTCTGATATATTTTGCATGTCGAATGGATCGAACCTCGGTGATCAAACCAATACTCTCTCTCGGTCTTAGAGAACAGATAACTCCCACCCGACCTACCTACGTGTACATTTTCAGGATACCGATGTACCGATGTTGCACAAATTCTAACAGCAGAGTTGGTTAAGTGCGTTCATCTGATTAAATAGAACCGCGTCAGGTCAGACTCGACAAGAATTGCTGCTCGCCGCAAACAAGCACAGGATTGGATTGATTATGCGGCGAATTTGCTGCAAGCATCAATTTCAGTTAAAACCGTGAATTCGCAACACAATCAGCAAGTTGTTGGCGCACGGTTCATTGGCAACTGGCTCGAATAGTATCAAACAACTGTGATCAGTAAGAACTTTATTTTCGGTTTGAGGTAATTGTTTTGCGTGCATTTTTGATAAGGTGCCTAAATGAAGCCACTTTGAAATAAAAAATACTTTTGGCCCCAAATACGTTGAAATTTTGGTAGCTTGTGTGGTTTTAATGATTGTTAATCGCACTGAGCTCATTGCCAATGAGCCAAAATAGTTAGTTAAAAGAAAAGAAGTCGAAAAAATAATCAGAGAATTATATTCCGTCAGATAAGTTTTATTGCCTTACACCTGATCTCACTGGAGACTTTATCAGACTTTATCAGCGCAATTAAAATCTTTCCAAATATGGAAACCGTTGGAACATTCTCCAATTCCTATTAGGCTCGCCTGACAGAACCACGGTTTAATTATTTATTTATTTACCTTCCCCGCGGTTTTTTATTTGATCTTATCTGTGCAAAAAACTCCTCGATTCAATTGACCCGCGCAATCCTCATTTGTAAAACCCAAGAAATCAAGCGCGTCAAACACTTTTCGGAAACAAGGTTCAAACAAAATGCGCGTCATAAACTGTTTAAAATGTAGTGAGGAGAGGATGGATCAAGCCATCTTTAGGTCAAATCGTGATTAGAACACAATATTAATCTCCCCAAGCGCGGAATCGATCGTATCTGAAGCTCATCCTCTTAAGAATTTTTCAAGTTTGATGGAGTAAATAATAAATTATTTCTTCAACTCGAAACTATCTCGAATACGGTTGTTGTTGGCAAACATCACGCTCAACGTACCGTCGCTTTGTCGTAGCATGGCAACTCGGTTTGTTCTTCTTATACTAAAACCGTATTACCCCTTCCGCGTCCGGCATCTATACGCTTGAAGAATTAATCCCGCGTATGCGTATGAGCGATTATGTAAATTTTGTAAATTGTGCCCGCCTGATTAACGTTCACGGTCCATCCGTTAAGATTAAACATATTTTTATAGCATGAATAATTTTTCATTTTATTCTCTCTGATTGCTTTCCTCGTTCATCGTTCTTTTCCTCTATATTGAATATTTATATTTAGGTAAAAACATAGACCAGTCAGTTCGATACGTTTAAAATTATCCAACCGTTTAATTTAAGTATTTGGTCATTTGTTCACATTCCCATTTTCGTTGGCTTCATTTTAGAGGACTGACACAGCGGGCGCTGAATCTCGGACACAATAGTTCAAGAATAACTTTGGTCAGAGGACCGGATGGATCTTTTTACAGCGTTGATTTTTTCATTTTATAGACGTTCCTTAATAACATTCTTTTATCGGGCCAAATTTATTATCAATTTTCTGAACCTTCAACACTTCTTATTTTCTTCATTGGTTCAAAATTTTGTTTTTTTGTATAAATATATATCTTCTCGAATCATTGTAATTCTAGAATGATATTTTTTGATAAATCATGTTTTTCTAAGTCTGAAATATCTACAAAAGTATTTGTTTTCGTAATTTCTATTAAGATTCTCCAAAAGAAAAGATATTGTTGTTTCAGATAAAAAATCAAATAAGCTAGTGGTCAAGTAATCAGAAGCTGCGGCGGTGACGCCAGGGGCGTTAAGATAGTGTTAATCACGGATAGAATTAATTACGGATAGTAATTTTGTAAAATGAAAACAAAAGCTAATCGCGAATCAATGTTGGTTTTAGTTTCGCTTTTATCGCAATTTATTTATTAACCACTAACGTACTATTTAATAGAAAACCAAGCCAAGAAGTGAATAATTTTATAGGATAGTGAATAATTTTATATATACTCAGATACATTTATGCAGAAAATTGAAATATCTTCAAAGAAGACAAATGTATTATATTTCTCTTTAAGAAATATTATGAATGCCTCTTGTGTCATTGCCACGAAATGATTCCTCAAACTTTCCCACACTTTTCTCTAACGAATGATACAGAATACTCACACCAAGCCTTAAAGGACTGGGTAAAATTATTCGAGAGGTTATTCAATAAAGAAAGGGTTCAGTGGTCTGCTTTGCTCATTTACATAACGGACAATAATGATAACCGTATACGAGAAGTGTGACGCTCTCTTTTTGTCTTTCTTAAAGTTTGGATATAAAATAGTTGAAGGATACTTAATATCCTCTAGCTTGTATCGTGTTACGGCATTGAACCGGACAAGACGCTTTCGCAAATGCGTTGTTCACCATAATCACCACGGTCAACAATGACAACCCAAATCACAGATGCGCATATATTCAAGAGCACAATCGTCTATCGGTTGGCCGACGAATGTTAGGACAGTTGCTTGAGCAGCAGCCCTTATCCGGCAATCGTTATACGCATTATGTTAATTAATTCGAACACAAGATGTGAAAAGCCGCGACGCGAATGTAAACTAATGGGTTGGCGACAGAGACGTATGGACCTTGTCCAATAAATACATAATGAATCCTTTATGAAATTCCATTCCAAGTTGCAGAAGAAATGTGCGTCACTAACGCAACCCTATGAACGGTGACGCGTTGCAACGCACCGTGTGAATCTATTTACGAGCCTTATTGCATTTAAGAGAGAAAGAGAAATAGTTGAATAAATGGGGAAAGTGGGGGAAAGAGAGATATATAACGCTTCCATACCTTCCAACAAAAACTGGCCGTGGTTTACCAAAGCCACAGCTGGCCTCTTTTAATACTATTGGACGACGCATACGTAAATGGACAGATGGTGGTAATCACAGTTTTGAAAATAGTAATTCATTGCCTTCGTGCGCAATGTTTGTTTAAATCGATTACAAAATTTTGAAGACTTTAGAATCATTTGGAATAAAAAGAAAAAAAAATGATCAAACGTTAATTTTTAAATTTTTCGAAATAACTTTTTTTACTTAATTTTAACATGTAATTCTTTCTATTTGATTATGATTTGATTTATTTCTTTTTAAATAATTTGTTTTGTATTTAATTTTTCAAAAATATATTAATTATACGAAAAATACCTCTCCATCCTCCTTTTCCGTAAACCAAGAAGCCGAAGCACTAAACAGAACTTAAGCGTTTCCAACGAGGCATACTAAAACCCATTAAATACTCTCTCGCTCGCTTGCCCTGTTTTCGTGTAAAATTGCAGGTTAAACCTCACGCCACGTCTCTCATTGACGATTTCCAAAGAACTTTAATGCACACGTCGTGCTTCCTTGTGGTTAATGGTGCAGATAATAGAACACCAAGTAAGGCACGCGCACGGGTAACTGCCCAGACTGACCACTTTACATGGGCGGCCAATTGTGTTAATAGAAGTCAAATTTAATTATACGGATTCTTTAATCTGGCATCTTTGGTTTTTTGTGCTTCAGAAGTAATCTCTCGATATACGAATAAATTACAATGAGTCTGGGGCAAATATTGTGTGCGATTATTCGTTGCAAATCGAATCCAACAATTCAACCTTGTCGACTTAAGTTTTGACCTCGTTTTGACCGTCGTCAAACTTATCAAAAGTCGACCCGTCGGATTGTCAAACTTGACCGTAGTCGACTTAAGTTTTGACCCTTTGAGTGATTGCAATAAAACTGAATTACAATGACTTCCTATAATGTCGGCTTTCGTCATCCGCAAAACATGAACGCAAAACTCTTCTCAGGTGTTCAAACGACAGCCAAAATATTGAAACATATGCGTCGGTTAATCCCGGGACAAATGTTTATGTTGCTCTCCCTGGTGCTGTCTATTCAAGGGGCTGATACTGCCGTATCGTATTTCAGTAAATCATTTTTTGCATCGTTGTAATTCTTATGATTACAGATCCTGAGTGAACATCCCTTTCCTCTTCTTACAATCGTAGATGATTATGCATTCAGGTCGGTTTTTTCTACAAGGATTAGCTTCATCCTTAAACTAAAGTCAAATGGCTTCCTGGCAAGCGTGTGAAATATTTTCTTATAGTCGGAAATTCGATATTGCTATAAAAAATGGTATGGATTAAACCACTTATAAAGAATATACTGATGCGCTACATCCGAAAATGGCAGAACCTAGACAGAACCTCTAAAACGGCAAACAGGAATAAATGTTAAACACTTGTTACTTCCGTGCTCCTGATGATATCTTAACATATAAAAAGGTCTTTACATACTGTGACATATATTAAACTCCCTCCATCTGTCCACGTGGGCGACGCATCGTATAAACCAACAACGATCAAGCTTCTTCACTTCCTTCGCTACCTTTTCCACCATTAATTGGTGGAGATTGGTGGCAAGTTCAATATTGAATTTAGGTCCTTTCGATACAGCACATCAGGTTCATCAAAACCAACCTCCGAATGGCGGTACTTCCTTTATTTATGAATACTATAAAATATAAGCCAAGAAGTCCGAAAACGATTTACATTGGAGGTAGAAGACAAGTTACTTTTTCTCTCACTATCTCTTTCTCTCTTAACAGTCTCTCTCTTTCACTCTCTCAGTGATTGTCATAGATGAACCCCTTACCCCTTAACCCCTTACCCTTACTTTGAACCCCTTACCAGACTCTCTGATCTAGACTCTCTAGCTATATTATCTTTATATAACTTTGAGAATCACTTACCATTAATTCCGGAATTGTATTTTCAAAAACGGAATGCTACATCACCGCCATTAGTTTAAGAAATTAATTTTATAGTGATGTAACCTCTATGACCTAGTGATGTCTTCATCACGTACGACATTTATGCAATTATTCTTGCGTTAATGATCCAGTTTATGAACGAAGAACTATTGCACAACTTTAAATTAATTCGCGGTATAGAAGTAAACGTTGAAATAGCTAAAACTGAACAGCTTTTTTCTTTTAGTCTCTTTTGTGATTGCGAGCATTAAAAGACTGTTTCCAGAGAATTCTTTAAAATCATGAAGACGGAGAAAACGACTGAAAACGTTTATTCTCATTAAACGTTTCGTTTTATTGAGAAGAACAGACCGTGACGGTTATAAAGCGAGAATAGTGAAACCAAAGAAAGGCGGCGGTTATGACACGGAAGCGTATAAAAGAAATAAATGCTTTTCTAGAGCATTGAGAAGCCATGCTGTTAGCTCTGGTCCGATAGAACTTACCACCACCGTTCTCTATTCGACTGGACTTTACCGACTTCTTTTGATCGTCGAGAATCTGGAACTAATTTCCGGGAAGCTTGGGAACGAATGAATAATAAATTATGAAGGATTGTGTCATAAGAATATTTATTATTTATGATCAAGCTTACATTTTGGACGAGCTTGCGTCAGGCTTTCATTTAGTAAAACACACATGGATAGCTGCAGGGGGTCAAAGAACCCTCGAAGAATTTGATGGTCCCAACCGAACTTTCAAATATTTTCTAAGGTTCATTCTTCTTGGGAAAGATACTGTTTTACATATAATCCTGTCGTATAATCGCGACAGCTAGACATAAATGCGAACAATCTGCTTTGTAGAAAATTATTAAAGATTCCAAACTTGGCCAAGACTGCCAGCAAGTGCTAAAACCGCAAATTGGGGAAGTTGCAAAACCGCAATTATTAAGTAAATCAGTAAAACCTCCGCACCAACTTTCGCGGTTGATACAGGGATACAACCACATACTTGGAGTAGTCTTTCATCTGACTTAGAAACGAAAGAAGTAGATGTTCTACAGCCAATTGCAATATTCGCCCATCTTAGCTGTTGGCGTGGTTTTTTTTATTTCTACATTTTTATTCTGGTGTCAGGTCGCTAATTTCTAATTAGATATCACCCCCATCCCATCAAGCTGTGCCTCTGTAGCCCCGCTTACCCCTCCCCGCAATACCATCATGTTCGTTATCATGCCTATAGTCCGCGCCCGCTTTAATCTTTTCCACGGGAAATGAATGCGTTAGTTGCTTGCAATTGGTCTGCACACGTAAAGACTGCCATCGTATGGGTGAAACCGCAAACCGTGCGTACAGTCTACTGTCCTATTGGCTAGATCTACTAAAGTATAACTTTTCTAATAGTAGATCGTAGTACGGCAAAACTGTAATACACAATCTGTTGCAATTCGCCGTGTTTGCCGATGACCATCGTGTCGTCTTCTTTAAACTTACAAAAATATAATCCACTTATTTATTTATCAATCTATCTCCCTTTAACACTATATATAAATTGGCGGGCATGTGCGATCAATCAAACCTTATGACACACTATGACGCTCTCATGCCAGAACTTTCATTGGCCCAGGTGTTGGGTTGAAGTTGCAACTTATGTCGTAATCGAACATTCTCGTTCTAACAGAGCGCATACGAGCAGACGATTGTGGACAAATATTTCATAAACTAAGATTATTCCTCTCGAGAATGAAGAAAGTGTTAAGTTTGAGTGCTTAATCGGTTGTTCTTATGTTCTCTAATTATACTCGAGTTGTTGTCAACAGCATCACATAATTCCCACATCATTTCGAAACACACGTTGGAACAGATCTCCTTCTTTTTGTCACAGTGTCAACCACCGCCCTATCACAAAAGTTCGAGCACGCCGGCTCATACGATTCCCCCATACTTAGAGGGACAGCTCATTCATACATGGTTTCAGTCTGTCGTATACCGTTGATCGGTGTGGGTTCATCGATTTCGAGCAAATGAATTTCATCCTCAATTAGGGACTGTTCGGAGATTTATATATTTTTGGCTGAAGATCAACAAAAAGCAATACAAAAAATATTTTTTACTAAATTAATAAAATCAATTTCGTGAATATGTTGAATAAAGCAGTGATCCATTGATGGTTAAGGTTAATGGATGGAACTTTGTATCCGTCTTTGGCGATTAATTAAACAATAATATTTATTATTTAAAGAATAATATTGACTCAAATTTATTGAAAATTCTAAGCACTTCTATAGGCTATAATTCATCCATATACTAAAAAAACTGTTACTACATCAACCTCGTTTAGCCCTATATTAGTATATTACTGATTTTTATCGATGCGTGCGCTTTAAGGGCGTTCAAATTTATGTCGCGTTTCGTGAATAAAACGCTTATGCTTCGCAGTTGTCGCCGCATTCCGAAAAGTTATAAACACGGACTAGTGAAAAACAAGTTTGTTGCTTAAGTTGTTTGTATTTTTTTACGTGACTGCCCGGATTAAACGTTATTTGTTAAACGTTATTTATTATGTGTGTTATTTAATGTATGTTGCTTAACTAATCGTTATTTCGCCCGTTTTCAATTAAAAATTATGTTTAAGAAATTATCAAGTTCAGTTCAATAAATTATTGCCTCCTGTTATTACTTCCCTTCCTAATTTTTCGGAGACTTCATAATATTCAAGGGGTTTAGCAATATTTTTACCATAGTGTACCTTGATGTAGAGACTTTTAAGTGTGTATAATGGTGTGATCAATTCTGAATTTACTCGAAAAAAATACTTAGTAATTAAATAATGAATGAAGCCTTTGCTTCATGACTCTTGAATCTCATGAGAGTTTGCTCCAGGAAAGGCATCGTTGGTGACTGTTTCTCAAATTGCGAAATCATCTTAATATCTTTTAATTAAATGAGCGATGATCAAATTATTAAATGGCCAAATAATAGCTAATGAAAAATTATTCTCACTTTTTAAATCTTTAATGTATGTATAGTGGACGCATTTCACTGCATTTGCTTGATATTCATAAAAAGAAAATGATTTGCTTGAAAATATGAGAGGCGCTTAAAATGAGACGAAGCATTCCTTGTGAATGCTGCTTAATAGCATTCCTTGTGAAACAAAAAAAAAAACATGGAATTAGTCTTGATAAAGCTTTGGTTGTTTGAAGAAATATCGTATACGCCTTAACCAATTTTTCTCGCTATATCTTCCTTTGACGTAGTTGCTATACGAATCCCTCCCCGTTTGAGCACCCGATTCTATCTTTCCATCCTCTACTAAAAGGATAACGTCTTTTCATCGAAACAGTGACGTTGATAAATGATTTCTACATTTATTTGAATTTAAATTAGAATTTGAATACTCTTATGCATATCCTTTCAGTTTGTTTATTCAGGACTCAACGGTTTCCACGTTCTGTAAGATGAGACCAGATAAAGAAAGGCAGTTTGACTGACATTCAATCGACAAGATCATTTGACGAATAATCCTTAAGATAAGTACTTCAGTCAACTTTCAACTGCCTAAAGAATTGTGACGAAAGGATATCTGAATTTCCTTTCGACAACTCCTTCAGTTGTTTTTTCGCGACGCGTTATTTTTGTAATTGGAGAGCGAAACGAATTCAAAGGAAAGACAATGATGAGTTCTTCCGTACGATGGAACGACGCAATGAATGAACATTTTTTGTACCGCCCGAAACCCGTCCAACCAACGGGTGTTTTGCCTTGGGTTTACCTATGGATGAACCTAAGGCTCTATACTTTTCTCGACTAAATTGCGACGCAATAGTCTTTTCAAAGGGAGTGGCCTTAATACCGCCACCATTCGTTTGCCTAATAAACACTCCTCGGTAACAACCCCGTTAAAGAACATGCGTCCGAAATCCCTTTCGGAAAATCCTAACGCGTTGACCAATTCGAAAAGATCTCTCTGGCCAGTAACATAAATTTGGACATGCCAGATGGTGACATGATCACAATCAAAACAGGGTTCGTTTATATTTTACTGGTGTCAAAACTTTGCTACCTAGCGATCCCTTAACGCGAATTTCAACCCCATCGCATTGGAATGCAAGAGCCTCCGTGTTTTGCGTAGCCGTCCACTAAAAACATATTCGTCATGAAGTGGAAGGGGAAATTGATGTGTCAAAATTAACTTACATTTGTTTTCTTGAAATACCTCTCGGAAGCCCATTCGCTGCTTAAAATTTCAACGGAAATCACGGAAGAGAAAATGAGCGGGAACCCATGCAAATTACTTGAAAATAATTTACGACACTTAATATCTTAAGGCGAGATCACCAACACTGCGCTTCATGGCAACCCCTAAGCGTCGCCCCCCCCCCTTGCAAATGCTTCGCAATTATTTGTACTGACTGATCTCTTTCTTTTCTTATACCCTCTCTCCTTTTTCATCTTATATTTACCAGTAGTAAACTGACTGTTGTTGTTGTTTGTATTGTCAGTTTATTTAACTTGGCATAAACTTTATTTTCAAAAAAATGTCTAGAGAAATAAAAATGCTAATTTATAAGAAAAATCAAAAGGATAAATTATCCTGGCTTGAAGGCATGACGCTCCTTGGGTTGGTTTATAATTATAGATATATAGAAATATGTATATACGAATATTATCAACAGATATATATGTGTATTTATTATATTCATTACGCTCATATCTAGACACGATTATGCAGTTTTGTTTCTTGACTTTACAAAGGGCGTTGAACCACAGCATCTGACTTCAGCCAGGATTTTCCAACGAATTTTATTTAACGAAACCATAGAAAAGAAGAGGGAAAACTAAACAAGGAGCGACAGTGGCAATGGTGTCTCTCATGCCTTTTTTTGCTAACTGACTTTATAAAGCAGTTCTTGCTGTAAACTCGTTTATTTATGTCCTTTATACTTCTCTCCACAGCGTCTTATAATATTAATTTTATGCGAAGAAAAGGGCCCCGATAACGAAGTCAAACGCATGGCAGTCTTGGCATAGTCGGCAACACTCGGCTCAACAAAGAATACTACGCGCTGATTATTTATTAATTCTTCCACGACGCTTTAAGATCATGAGATACATTAATAGAAAGTGAAGCGATGATATCTTTTGTTCTGTATATGCAAAACGACAATTAAAGCGGCGCCAATTTCTGATAAGGTTGATTCCCCACCGACCGCCCTTGATTATTGACTCCACCGAGGCCAAGATGACGAATACTCACTAATCTTCGACTCTTTTTCTCTACAAATCGACAACATTTAAGTGCTAATTTCATCCTCATTCCCTCAGCCGGTAAAGAGGAGGAACAGTTTGAGCCACGCTGGTATATATAAATATACGTAGGTGTGACAAGCACAGTTCCTTCGATTCGATCTTTACATCTGTTTTGTGGCGAAGCTCTATCAAAGAGTGCCTACATGTTCGCTTATAAGCGGGTAGACAGCCCCGTGCTTTGTCATAGCTGCGTAGAAGTTTTCTGCAGTCCCAAAACCATTGTCCAGTTTTGGCCAAACTGTCGAAATTCTATTTAAACCAACGCATTCAATTAGTTCATATTGTTCTGAATGGGCAAAATCTGTCTACAATGAACTCTTTCAGCGAAAACTTTCATCCACTCCGAACGTTCATTATATTCCATTCCATCCATCTATCTTTATGACGTTGACATTTAAAAATATAAAAATTCACGTAATTTATAGAGAATTTTCCAGAGATTCGAAAATATTAGTTGTATTAAATAAAGATTAGTAGTTTTGGAGGTATAACCGCTCAGTGCTGACAATTTATCCACATTGGGAAAAATGTGTATTTAGTGTTTATTTTTTGTCATTTTTACGATTAGTTTGTATGTAAATAAAGCGACTAATCGGCAATTTATCAGTATCAACGTTCAAGTATAATAAAAAATAAATGTTTTTTGTCTTCAAAGTTGTTTTTCCAAAATGTTCTTTCCAACGCTCATTTTTTGCGGAACAGTTCTAATTGAGGCGTGGGCGTGGCAGTTTTCTGATTTCTCCGACTCAGTTGATCATTCTGAAATCGACTCAGGGGATCATTCTGAGCTAGAATATATATACTTTTCTATATATATTGGAGCTCATTCACTGCGTTACAAACTTAGTATCAACGTTAATATATCCTTACACCCCTTTTTTAAAGGAAATAGGATATAAGATCAAGTAAATGAAGAATACATTTTTTAATTCAACAAAATATTCATTCCATTTTGGTATGAAGTTTTTGCAAAAAAACAAATCTCAAATTTGACAACGAATTTCAAAGCACCCTGTTATCATATCAATGATTTTTGCAACAAAAAAAGTCAAAAGGCGCCATAGTGCGTCGATTCCCTCTGCCTTTATTTCCTGTAGGACGTTTGCATCTGAAGGCATTTAAGGTTACTAAGGTTTAATGGTCACCACACTTCGTTCTATGCAATGTATCATCGTATAGAGATTTCCTAGATTTTCTTCAATTGATAAGGTCTTTCCCAGTGTCACGTCCTTCACTGGAATCCTTTAGAAAGATCTACCAAGGTAAGAACTGAAGCCTTTTCAATCTCAGTTTTGAACAAGATCTCATAATCATTGAAATTTTTGGCCTCTCTCTCTCCAGATGTGGACTCCATACATAATACATCTTATCACGTGGAGTACTAATCGGGGTCACGATAATGGAAGCAAATAAACCTTGGAAAGCTATTAAAGTCAATGAGGCTTAAATGCGATTTTAGAAAAACCACTCAGTGTTCACTAAATGAACGTCGTGGTGTCAATGGAAAATCGGACTTGGGACTACTGAGAATGACTGATCGGCTGGCTGAGCGATCGGTCGATCGGCGCAACTATTTTATTTCAACTTCCGAAACTGGTAATTTAGTTGGTAGGTTGGTAGGAACGGTACGCCTGTCCTTCAACCAGGTTCTATTCATTACAATATTCATCAATTTCTACGTCCGTCAACGTAATGGGATTTGACGCATTTGACGGAACGCATAATCACCACCTCTGATATAGAATTTTCACCACCTCCACCTAGTTTATAGAATCTTTATTTTGGAGCGTACATGAAATGAGCTAACCCAATCTATATTAAACGACAGTGGACGGTGCACTTGCGGGTATTTCCATAAGTCTATGCACTTTATCTCTGTTTATTTATTGCACTAAATTTTATTGACTTTATTTTGCAATTTCGACTTCGTCTTTGACGACAAGCTTGGACTTAACGCGATTTTATTAACCTTATGATACGAAGTTTTTAATTATTATCTCACTTATAGCCTTCCATAACTCATTTATCACCTTACTCCCCCTCACCGTCCGCATCAGCCTTTCCACCTTCTTGAGCTTAAATTATAACTATTTCTCGATTCTGCGGTGACCTTTGCATTCTATGTATCCGGCAGTGATTACGCCATTCTAAAACACACGAATAAAAAACACTGTCGGTTTTCTTGAAGAAAATCGCTATAAATGAGAGTCGAAAGCGGCCGGAAATTGCGAAAAGGAGTTTTTAGATCCTAATGAATTATACAGACTTTTTTTCGTCTATTCGGTGTCACGTTACAGCAATTTTGTTATTTGTTCAACACAAACGCGATCACAATGACGTTTTTTATTAGCAATTTTTATTGGTGAGAAATTGTCGATCTGCACACGTCGAATTGCGTTTCCCCTCAGCATCTCCATTTCCAGCTTTTGATGGAAAATTGTTGTGGGCAAACGGACATTCTTATTTTTAACGTCCGTTAAAAAGGAAATCAGTCTACCAAACTGAATGATGATTAATCTTAATGGAATAAATGCATGTGGAAACGAAGCGGACATCCGTCAGAAAATAGCATAATCAATATTTCCTCCACAATTTCTGAGAGCACGCTATAAGCAGCATCATTGTTAATGAACCGCAGCATAATTTTAAACTGTTTGTGATCAGAACTATTTTCCTTTCTTTATTTCCTCTTTCATTCTTTGACCGACCGTCCGTTAGTTGAGTTCATTGAAATAATACCGATGCTGTCGTGTGACTCTTTATGGTCTACGCCGCTTAATAAATTCCGATTAAACATCACTGCAGCAGTCTATAAACTGCACGATAGCCTAAAGCTGGGAACCATTCCTTACTTCTCACAATTCATGCCGCTGTCGCACGAAGCATGAATTCCAGAAACGTTTCCAAACACATTTCCACTGAAATAACTAATGCTCCTTCTGTTCAATAATAATAATTACAACAATAACAATAAACACATCACGAATGTGATTTACTGTTGAATTGCGTGCAGGTTTAACTGACGCAATTAATGACGTTGCCAATCCAGTGTCGACATATTTTCGCCAAGATCGTTTGAAGATGCGTCGTTTTTAATGTTTTCCATTCCACTTTTCAGATCCATATTGCTATTAGCAGCGTCTCAGCACAGACGTTAGCAGCCAAGGAGTATCATGGTAAGTTCATTTTACTTCTTCCCACATTTATGATGTTGGATTAAATTGCATTAAATTGCAAATTTTCAATATTCTTATATTTTTAGAAGATACCTTCACATCAATAAGTTCCTTTCTTCAACGCCTTTCTTTTCATGCAATAAAGGAGCGATTATAGTAATAGCGTCTTGTGTAGCCCTTTAAAAGTCTTTTGTAGCGCTTTTCTAACGACAAGGCTTCACGAAATATCAATGATATGGAAGGGCCTGTTGTAAATGCCCACCCCTCTAGTCGACCTTCCGTTGATGTAAAACGTACGCTAATAATCCAACGTTCATTTGCGAAATCGATAGTAATGATAAAACGAGATCGGAAGGAGTATCGGCAATCATTGCATCGTAGACAGTGATCGACCTTTTTGCGTTTACTTATTAATTGCACGTCGTTCACCGATCATTGTATAATCATTCGCTATGAATTGAATAATTGAATGAATGAAGGGCGACACGAAGGCTAATCATCACCGTAACTGTATCAATATCGCCACGACTGAGAGCTTTGCCCTTAAATGGATTACTTTTCATTTGATTATAACGCTTGAGTGCCATACTTTTTCTGCTAGCCGTCTGAACCTCCCGGGGAAGAAACACCACGTGTGCGCTCGGTACGTACGGTTACTTTAGTTTATTTATTTAGTGTCGAATTGCAGGTCGTGTGCAATCAATGGTAACACCAAAAGCCCTGCAAGAAAATCGATCATTGTCCTTGGGTTCGATAGTAATTGTTGCAACTCGTTGTTCGGTTGGTTAATGCTAACGGTCATTAGACAGTGCGGTGTACAGTAAAAGATTTCACGAAATTCGGTTAATATTGCTGCACACACGGGCAAATTCGGTGGATTTATACGCACTTTGTGATGACTTCTGTTGCAAAATTTCAATTCAAAAAAATAAATATTGATAAATACCATTTTTAAGGCAATGATGGAAATCCTTTCCCGTCGTTTCGCGTCAGTAGGTGTCATTGTGTCTGATAGGAAGACCAATAAACGAAAGATTTAAGCGCCAAACTCATTTCGAAGATCAGGGTCGAAAATTAATTGCAAAATTTTGAAAAAGGATTTAACTAAGTAATATCCGATAAACAACTTGCCAGTTTTGATCGATTACCAATTGCTTAAAAACGTTAATAATGAGGGAGAGTAAACACCAAAACGTAAAGAAACGGGACGTAGGAGTCATTGGATGATAACTAAGTATGCACTCGAGATAAAATTAAAAATCCTCAATTTCTAAGAATTCATTTTTATTTCTTCAACAAAGCAATTTAATCATACGAACAGAGTCTATAACAATTATAAAGCACATTCGAACATGGTCTCTTACCACTTTTTAGCTTTTAAACATATTAATTGATTTCCGAAATAATTTAGGCTAAAAGTATTATCGCTCCATTTGTGGAGGCGGAGAAAAACTCCCAAAATATTTTCCTCTTTTACTAATTCCATTGCAAACTATAATTATCACTGTCTCCCCTTTTCCAGAGGGCGTTGAACGAAAAACAAGTGGTGAAGAAAATCGGAGAGCGGAGCAAAAATTGACAACTACAGGACCTAAGAGACTCCATGGAGTCCATCATCCTGTCACCGTTCATGTCTGTGCTTATCACATTGTTATCATATTGTGGGGAGGAATAATCGCGTACACCACGGGAGAATTTGGACCTACAATGAAACGGAGCCGTCTGGCGCCACCAAACTATGGACTAGTTATATTTTATCTTCATCAAAAGATTGAAGATATTTACACGACGCTCTTCGTAGTGCCCTTACCACGATTGAATTACTGAATGCGTTAAGATAAATATGGTACAAAAAGTTCATATATACCAGCCAATACACAAACACACTCAATATAGTATTATTTATGGTATATACTCACATATTTTGTAGTAATTAATAAACTCCTTGAATAACAGATTTAGTTACTGTTATTTTTTTATTCCAGAATGTACGTGCTTTTTGTCAAACTGCATCGGATACTCAATATACAATATACAATATCCGTGTTAATAAAGCAGGAGACGGCGAGCGAGTGATTATAAAATTCTATAAAAATCTTACCAATTTTTAATATTTTCTCATTTGCTTGACCTTTCCTTTATCTCATAAAGTTTCCTAGGATTACTGCAATAGTTACGGAAATAATTAAACTTCCATTATTTAAAAAAATTGTGTTTTCTGCCTTAAATCGCTTTAAGACAGAAATTAGAATAAGCCCATTTTTTAATATTACTTTATCAATTGTCAATAATATGTATATTATTCAATTATATACGTATCTTTATGTGGGGGAAGACTGCCGTTTTTTACTTAACGACATTCAAAAATCCATGACTTTTATGTGGATTGAGGTTCTTCTAATCAACTTTTGGCAAGCATCTGTCTAAACGTCTAAATCTATCTAAAGAATATATTGTTTCGTAAACAAATCTACATATTTATAATACATAAATATTGGTACCTTTTTAAATTATCGTGTGGACAAAGCTACACCTAAATTGTAGGCAGTAAGAATTAATTTCCAACGTAAACATAAATTAATGATGTCTGGTGTCCAGTAGAAAGACAAATCGGAGCTAGGTATCTATTCTTAACTTTCCCCCTTTAAAACCAGGACCCCCAGGACCATAACAATAATAAGAGGTTGCATTCCAAAAGATTCGCCATACCCTTCCTATTATTTTATTTCGAGCAACTAGCATTTGCCCTTCGAACTTCGAGTTATTAAGACAAGGCTGATTATAAGAAAAGAGTTAATTGTCAGACCCTCAGACCATACCAGACCAGACCAGACCAGGAAATCAGGCCATGTAAAATTCTCTCAAACGCATAATACTGAGCTTCAAACTACAAAAAGGTAGTCTCCCGCGATGATTAGCGCTTTGCTGCACCCTGGCAGAGTAACTTTGTTTCTGAAATGTCGTCTGATTTTGATTCTAAAAGAAAAGAACAAGATTAGCGAACACAAATATCGAAATTTTTTGCAGTTCTTTTAATGCCGATGGCAGACCTTAGTGTTTTGATTCCTAAATGAACCAGTGTATTTTTGTGGGACGACACTGTAATTTACGTATATAGGTCCGTGTTTATAGCACGGTGTAATAAAATAATCTTATAGGGTGACACAAAAGCCTTTTATCTCTTTTAGTGTGTTTTACACATATAAGTACGTAATTTGACAGTTAAGCTCGTTTCACTCTATACGAATTAGATGGTGGTTTTACGTATTTTTTATGTCTGGCTTTTCGCTATTGGAAAAACTTACATATCAATTCTCTCCATTATAAATATTCGTCATTCAATGGTCGGCAGCTTCGTCGATTTGAAATTTTGCCATCTTTATTTTATTTTCGATACAAATTGGTAATACAAATTGGTATTATTTCTGTAAGTGCTGTAATGCTCATGTTCCGTGTAAGGAATGAACTGTTTAGTTTAGGTTTAAGTATAAGTTCTCTTATTTATCGAACGACTTTATCAGAGTAACCCAGTTTGATTCTGCGAGGTAATATTTTTGTAACGCAGGTCGAGAGTTGCAGTCTTCAATTTGCAACCAGTGTGCGTTGACTGCAAATCTTTTAACTAATCTTTACACTGGGATTCCACTTTCATTACTGATTAGGTACATAGTTGGAGTTTTTAACAGTACTAACTTGATTTTCAATAAATAAAATATAACGTCTAATATTGTCAATGGCAACACTTCTTCCATAAAAAGTAAGGTTATGTTTACCATATGTTCCAAAAGATAATTTATTTTTGGTTTGCGTTTTCTAGACCGAAATTGCGAACGTGCGATCTCGTCCAATTTGCACCAGAACATTAAGTACTGCAAGCTATGTGGCCTATTATCCTAGGCTTCCTACGTTCAAAAGCTGTTTACATCACCCTTCCAGTGGCATTTGTTGTTGGATTTGTTGGTTATAATGTGGAGAACCTTCTCTCGGATAAATACACTCCCTACAGCGGTAAGTGTTGCGATTCGATATTACTGGTCATTCCCAGAAAAACCTAATTAATTCTACGATAGAATCAATTCAAGAGAAGCGCATAGAACGGCTCGCGAACGAGATTTTAAATAATCCCACAAAAGTCGATCTGCATTCGCCGAATAATATCCTGGAGAGAAATTTGTCACCATCTTTGGCGCAGAAGGAATAAAAAAAAGAGATTGTTGAAAGTATCGTGTGAGCTTCAGTAATGGATTAAATGCAAAATGTGTAGCTGTTAATTCAGTGCTTTGTTATTGGCTATATATGGTCGTTTTTTTTTTGGCCTTATGAAATTAAATCGAATCAATGTTCGCAAATGAACTAGTGCATCTTAGTTAAAACCTTTAATTTGGTGTCCAAATAATTTATGATTGTAACTGAAGTACGCAATTATGTTATGAATTACGATACTATAACGCCTAACGCCAATTTTTGCATCATACTAAGAAAAACCCAGTTTAAATCGTTGGCCGAATTGTACTTTGATTTCATTAATTCATTGTCTTTAGTTTTGTAGGACGATAAGCAATTATGTAATTGCTAACGGGATTCACATTGTACGAAAGTGATCATTATGCTGCTCATTTAAATACGATAAACCAAATCCTTAACAAATGCTGAAGGTCTAATTGTATTACATGTGGCAATTATGGTTGGAACTCGTTTCAGCAAGCATTTGAAATTTATTAATAAAAAAAGACAGAATTTTAGATAACTCCATGATTGGTCATTGTTCTTTTCTTCCTCTTTATTACCACCTAATTTATCTGAAGTATAAATACCAAAGGTTAAATAAAATATTTTAAAAATTTTTTTATATGGACCACTACCAGGGAACGAGTTTTGTGTAATATGCAAAGCCTTATTCAATAAATAATAAAAACAAATAATACAAATTTGATAATTTCTGAATTTCGTTTAAAATTATGTACTCTCATGATATCCGTGCAACACCTATATCATCCTTACAAAGAGTGGTTTCCCAAGTGCAAAGCTCTCGAAATGCACGGGATTCTTGTGCTTATTTATAAAAATGCAGAAAATAACGTTAAGCAACGATCAAAATCAATGGTCAATGGGAACAATTTATTTCATTATCTCAGTTACTTTATAACCATTACCTTCATACTATTGTATGCCCAATGAAGATAAATAAAAAATGCTGTTAAACTGAAATTATTTTTATAGATGTAAGCAATTTGCAATAAAACTGTGACCAAATTCATTAAGCCTTCCATATAGTGTATAGTATAGTATATGGAGCGGAGGAGTTGTTTTCACATTGTATTTTAAAAATTACAAATATAAAATTACTTTTATTAAAAGTTATTTAAATTAATTAAATTCAAACATTATGCTAAACCATATTTTATCATAATTAAATCAAAAAACAAATTAAGTTCGATCGCAAAGAATTCAACACTCTCAATTAATGTTCAAACCAAATATGAATCTTCACAAATTCTCTGTAAAACTCAAGACCTTAAAAAGTCGCAAATGATAATTTGTAGATCTCTCTATTTCCCCATGCGTTGAATTGACCATTCCTGTTGGCAGAGTGGACATCGATTATTCTGCTTCACCCAAAGGGACATGCAGCAGTGATGAAAGGAATGATTGCATTCACCCCAAACGACAACGCAGTCCTGTTTACCGAGGACATCGCGTTTGTTTTCAGCTTGACAACGAAGGCATGCATCTAGGAAGAGGAACAAGTAATGATAATTAGAAAGAGTTTATTAATTAAAGCAAACTTTAAAAAAGAAATGTAACAATAATATAATGGTGTTATCATCAATAATAACGACATATTCTCAGTTTGCGTACATATAATTTAAATATATTCAATTTAAACATATATGTACAAATAAATGAACTGTAGAAAATTTTTATAATTGTCACGCGTTTGCTTCTCGCTTTGCGCATCAATGAGACGAAAATCACACATGTGTCTATAACATCGGCATTGAACTTCAATTAGTCTTGGTTTTGAAAAAATTTCCTTAAATTAAAATTGAAACAGGGGCACACTTAAAGAATTTTTAATTTCAAATAAAGTATATTGATAGTTAATTTCTGTTTACATTTGTTACAAGATCGCCAGTACTGGAAATCAATTGTGGGTAGAAGTAATAGCAATTTTTGGCTTTATGAAAAAGTATTCTAAAACGTTTCCTTACCCTGTGTCATTTAAATTTCAATGAAAACAATTAGCTATCTGTTTATGAATGACGTCAAACATCTTTGGTCATATGCTTAATGCTCTCTTGTTTATTATTCGCGAGTATGGAAAGGATGCTAATGAAACCAGCCTCTAGTTTTTGAAAAAAAAAACATTCTAAAATTGTTTTTATCATATTTTTCTTTAAAAATAAATTTCGTCAACATCAATTGTCATGAATTGATTGGCAGCTTATTAGCTTTCTGTAATTGTTCGTATGATTTGAAATATTAAAAGTAAACTCGATTTTATTGAAGTATAAAAATGTACTTTCTTTTCTTTTTCTCTTCCCTTTTTTTTTGCTATCTAGGTCACTGACTTTGATTAAATTAATAATAAAGTAAAAACAAATTAAAAGCCAACGAGTCGAATTTCTTTAAAATAAATCGAATGCGTCGAATAAACGCATATACTTATGATATTCGTCACCACCACCGCAGCTGATACAGATTCTTGGAATTGAACACTGCAATTTTACAGAACTTTTACAGCAATGAACTTGTGCCAACAGGTGGCATTGATGGGAAGCATAAGGGAAAAAATTGCCTTCCGGTAGAAATTTTATTACGGTTTAGGTTGCTGATTTGGTGCCAAAGTAGGCAGAAAGTATGGGAACACAGCAAGACTTCCTTTCACTTAGCTCTTACGTTGCCACCAAATCTCTTTGAGTTCATTTCACTCAGACCCAGAAATTCCTTAATTATCAAGCCCATAATTCCTCTAATTATTTTTTCTTACAGAAAAAAAATCCCGTTTCTTCCTCTCGAGTTTCATACAGTACGTTAGACCAATCTTCCCAAATGATATTCGAGACAATTATCAATTCCGGTTTTGAATGAATATTTGATTTTAAAAAAATATTTTAACATTTTAAGAGAAATTAAAACAGAAAAATTTAATAAAAGTTAAAAAAGTCTAAAAAACAAATAAAAGCATTTTTTAAAATAAAGAAACCGAAGAAAAAGGAAATTGTTCAAGAGATTCCGCGGTCCTTTTACGGTTGAAAACAAAGCTATATGCCGTCAAAACAAAGATGAATTTTTATCTATACTAACAGATAAGTAAGGAAAGAGTAAATAATATTGTAAATAACACTCTTCATCCTCATCATCCTGACTCTCATTAGATGGTTTGTTTCTTCATCTAGATATTGCGCGCCTTGCGAAAATTTCACAGAATTCATCTCTATCAATCCGTCTGCTGCGTTGCGTAAATCGAAACTTACTTTCAAGAAAAACAAAAAGAAGAAATATAACAAATCTTCACCTGATAAAAACAGTTAAACGTTCCAAACTTCTCAAAATAATTCATCGGAAGAATATTTCATATTGAAATTGGCGGTCTAATTCGAAAATAGCGTCAATCGCAATCATTTAACGGTCGACATACTTTTTTATAAACGCCACTTATTTTAACCCTCCAGACTTAAATCGGTGCGAGGACGCATTAAATAATAATTACTCTCATTAAAGATGTTTCGTCGACGTAAAAAGATACGACGGATGAAAGGAACGTGCAAATATTTACATAAAAACAAATAATTTTTTAATCTGAAATTAGTTTAGTCTTGTAGGAAGAGTGAGGAAGAGAAAAAGGGAGAGTTTGTATAAACAGACGGGTATCGTAAAGTGCTCTTCAGAAAATACGATATTAATTAATAATTAGAGAGAAAGAGATGAGAGAGAGAGGGAGAACATTAATAAACGAATATATAAAAATTTAGTAATTGCGATTATATTACCGCAATTGAATTAATTCTAGTTTTTGGGCGTAAATTTTTGTTGCTTACGGTACCAAGCACGAATTATTATAATTTTTTTTAATTTAATATTTTGTTGGTAATCTCGAATAAATTAAATATAAAGTACTTTAGACGAAATTCATAAAGTTAAACAAAATTAGAACAGACGCGTAAAGCTGGTCAGGTCTGATAAACAGTCTGAGAAGAAGAAGAAAAACGAATAGTAAATTATAAAAGAGTATAAGAAACGTAAATGTGAACTTGACTGAAGAGATTCTTCAAGGAAATTACGAGATGGATTCGAGATATTTTTTGTCGCGTTGTCAATAATTAACAACAAAGCTTATTAACAGTATTTATTCGTTTCAAGTCGACGAGAAATGGATGGATGTCATTCATTAGGAAGATTTCTTTCAGTTGCAAACTTTTGCAAAAAACCGAAAATTATTATCATAAAGTTGCTAAGAGAACTACTAATTAGTATTCTTAACAATGACAAAAACTTCATAATTATGCGAAACGAAGGAAAAAGCTGTTAAAAATATAAATATATTTATCTGTCTAAATGAGCAGGTAAATTACAATAAAAAGACCCTAAATAAATAAATGGAGAGCGATATATAAATACCACATCACACCGCACCGTACCGCACCAGACTGAAACCGGCGCACCGTCATACATCTCCTTAACGCACAGATCTACGCATTCATAAATACGTATAACTGTATATGCAAGCAAGTGTGTGTGTGTGGGTGAGTATTTTGTGTGCGATTGTGTGTGTGCATTTGTGAACGTGTGCGAATATAACTATTGCTTAGCTTATTACGTAGATTAATGATGGATGGTTTAGAGTAAATAGCCGGTAAGAAGATGCCGGCTTTATAAAATACATAAATGGTGAGAAAATGCCAACAGGTTATATACGTTTGTACACGCATACGCAAACACACAATCACACACACACACGCACACGCGTGCATGCATACATCTAAACTAACTGGATATTTGACCACGTTACTCACAATGCATATTTTTAAACATATCTGACGTGACGTAACGCACGGGGGCCTGTCAGGTCCAATCCATTATCATGATCATTCATTATTTATTCGTCTCCGCATTCAATAAATCCATCGTCGGCAGTGTGCTGTTTGGCAAGAGGACAAACAGGGTTACATGCGCGCACTTATTGTATTTATACATTGTCACATTTATCGGTGCGGATTTTTCTCAACTTATTCTGATAAATTTTACTGCGGTATCATCTAAAAAAAATTGTTACATTTATACGTTTTTTTTATTTATATTTATACGTTTTATTTTTAGGTCTGAAATTAAATACTATTTATTTACACAGTAAAAAAATTCCCCGATAAAATTGACTAAATTGCAGTCTGTAAGTAATAATGACATTTCTAATCATCATCAGCAGTTGAGCAATAGAATTAGATGATAAGAGCGGGAGATCAACTCAAGTTCAAGTTTAGGGATATCTTTTGAAGTGTCTATGGCATTAGTGATAAGTCAAGATAGTCAACCATTATCACTAAGCCGACCTAATAAAATAAGCAAAAGGCGCTGTTTTTTAAAAGTGTCATGCAAGTGCGGAATGATTGTAACCGCAAGCAATTGCATGATCAAGATATCAGCTATAGACGTGTATGGATATTTATTCAAAACATATATAACGTGTATACAGTACTCATTTATCCGATATATACTGATTCACATTCGTGGATACGTTTTCATGACGAATGACAATTGCGTTTCTGACGCAATAATTCCAAAAATAAGTGTAAGTAAATAAAATCTCTGGATGGATCCTCCAAGATAATGAAAAATTAATAAAAACACCAAATTTCAGAGGCATGGCAAGATCTTCAAACGTTTTTTTTTTTTTGAGAATTACTTTTAATTAAGAATGAAGCATTTTTGTTGTAATTACGATTGTCGTAATTGAAACACGTTTGTTTGGCTGTTGGTTTGATGCTTTTTTATTGTTTGTTTGTTTGTTTATTTAATTGAAGAACGAACATCTGTAGCAAAGTAACCGATTTTTCTGCGACGTGGTTTTACAAAGTATTTTTATTTTAGTTAAACTTGATTAAGATTTATTTAGTTAGTAATTAATGTTTGTTTACTGGTTTTTTTATGTTTGTTTTTTTATTTGTGATAATATGGTTGTTTTTTGTTTGATTATTATTTTATTGGTTTATTCGGTTATTTTTATGTTTGTTTTTTTAATGTCTTTTGTTGTTTATTGTGCTTATTTGCTTGTCTTCAATATTTCTGTTATGTTTGTTTGTTTGTTCTTGTTTCTTTGCTTATCGTTGTTTGATCGGTGTTTATATGTTTGTTTTATGCCTGTTCACTTGTTATTTAAGTTTTTTGCTTGCTTTTTATGTTTGTTTGTTTGTCTTTAATGTTTGTTTTATGCATGTTTGTTTGTTCTTATTTCTTTGCTTATCTTTGTTTGCTCGCTTTTTATAGTTTCTTGTTTTTATGTTTGTTTTCTTGACAATCATGTTTTTTTGTTAGATTTTTATGTTTGTTTGTTCCCATATCTGTTTGCCGATTTGTCATGCTTACGTGCCCGTTTCTTAATCTTTGGTATCTTCTTAATCTTTTTTAATCTTAAAAATTATCGTATTGAACTTTTTTACCTTTGCTCTATCTAAATAGCTGTTTGGGGACCTCGATATATTCTTATCTTAAGCTTATTCTCAGGTTGAGTTCAGGTGATTGCTCCCCTCACTAAATATTAGGGACAAAATATTCGATGACAACGCGGTTAACGGAATTTATATACCATTCACCTTTGATTAAATACAACTGTTTTTTTTGCTTTAAGTTAAGGTATAAATTAATTATATATCGAATTAAATACCAGAAATTCTAATTTAAGTATCTGCTATATTTCAAAATTAGCATCATGCCATCAATATATCTGGAATCAGCTCTAACTGTAATCATTTCTTAGAACATTTATTGAATGCAGTCAAACCCGATATGTTACATCACTTATAAGATGCCAAAGTTATATCTCAGAACTTAATACCAAACACACTTACACACACATGATATACATATACATCATTAATAAAAGTGCGCATTTAAATACGAGGCGCCTCATTGAGCCGGCTCCGAGTTTTTTTTATAATAACGTTCTGTGAAATTCTATATTCGGTGATTTTCCATTCCGCAAATAGATGGAATGCATGAAAGCGATGCAAATTGTCAAGTAGGCGTCAATGCATGAGAGGAGTGCCGTTGTATATGAATTCTAACTCATTGACGGGAATATAAATGAAGAATGAAAGTAAAGAATTGTGACACTGAACTGTAGGGTTGAACCTAACAAAAAAAAAAGATCTAAAATAAATACAGAGAGGGAGACAGAAGGCAATATATTTTGTAATAGAGAAAAATATAGAGAAGGAGCAAGATGGATAACTGTCAAGATTAATATAAAACAAATAAAAGCAACAAACTTCGCGCTATTTAATTATTTGAAGATCAAAGGGTTTGTGATCCTTTAGAGAGTACAGATCAGTCTCTCTCCCCCCCCCCCCTCTCTCTCTCACGCACACATTAATAATTATTCACATTGGGGCAATATGAATATGCGTAAATGTATATGTGGATACGTTTTACTTTAATAATGACCGTTATAAATCGATAGAGATACAAGCATTGAATGAACGTTTTTTTTAAATAAAATTAATTAAAATGTTGATTTACCAAATTGCGCCGTCCGCACTCTGTCTTTTTGCCAGTTTGCCATGCAAACAAATCTTGCGATACGTTACAAATCGATACAGTCATATATCGAGTACATCTATATATAGACCCATATTAATGTATGTGTGCTGACTCTTTGGATCATGCTGCCGCATAAATCATTGGCAGCAAATGAAGTGAATGGAAAATCCCCAAAGACAAAGTCTCGAGTTGGCTGGTAGATTCGGTAACTTTCCGCAATTGGTGTGATAAAAAAAGCAACCCACTCGATGAAGAGAGTGCGTGTAGTGGCCCGTGCGCCGGGGATACAGAGGATGGAGTCACTTTTGTTATGAAAAAAAGCGTAGAAGATAAAAGGCCAGAAACGAATTGATGCGAAAGAAACATCCACCAGAATCCAAGATAAGTCCAAGAGGGGACGAAATTGGTTTACGATCACAGTGATATTCACTCCGTATACGTGCACGATCATACATACGCACACATACACACACAACCACGCACGCACAGGCCCACAGGCGAACACAAGCATGCATCCAGTGGCGTTATCTTACTATTATTTATAACTTCTTTTTTTTTGAAAAATAAAGGTCGTATCGTATCATATCGGCGTATATATAAAAAAATAATTCCAGAAGTGAAATTTCACATTTACTCATTTCAGAATTAACCAGCCTTAAGTGTTGGTCTAATTTTAGAAAGAGCAAAGTCCACAATCGATAATCGCTTTATGAATTATACAACGGAACTACCAGATATTGTAATGACGTATCAAACAAACTAAAATTTCTTCCAAATTTATTTATTACAATTAAGAGATCTCGTGAATGCTAATTTGAATAAGAAATTTCGATGCTAATGTAATCGATAACAGGTTAGTGACGTCACTAAGGGCTTCTGACATTGATCTTCTTGCGTCGCGTGGGAATTGTGTGCGATCACCTTCGAAGTATACTAATATTGTTTGTAGTGTCTGATACCGGCATTAGATGCCTTTATACATATATCCATACAAACGTATAAATGCGTCTATATGGTATATAAATATACATAAACATGCATAACTCGAAGGCAATTGGAAAATATTACTCTATCTCCTTTATTCATACCATTATGAAGTGTTACTATGGCTAAAAAATGTTACCTTAACGATGATTCAGCAGCGCACTTTATTTTATTTTTTTTTTAAAAACCCGTAAAAATTTAATACAATGCACGAGTAAAGCGTGTGATCGGTCGGTCGATCGATCGATCGATTTGGGCATTTTTGGCTGGACTAGATGTTTGGCAGGTGGAGTGAAAAGGCTTTAATATCAGAAATATCAACCAACGGTATCAATAAAAAAACTCGCTTGTTAACTCAACAAATCACATAGATTTTTTTTCTCAGAGAGAGAGAGAGAGAGCAAGCGGGCGAGATAGAGAGGACGATAAAGTTCAAGGGTTACGCGTGGAAAAGAGAGCGTAGCCTTAATTTAAATGAAAATGATGAAGAATTTGAAAGTTATTGTAATTTTGACTTTGAATGAATTTCGCCACGAGCCATTGAAAAAAAATTATTTCTCTTTTTTATTTTTCTTTTTCCCTCCCAAATGCATGTGCATGCGATGTCGGGCACGTTTTCAAATTTAGCCAAAAAAATTCAAACAGTTTAAATGAGAATTGCAGAGAGGTTTGCTAACATTTCTATGACACAGAGAGCGAATTTGGTGTGTGGTTTGAGCATGTGTGAGATTGATTGATCATACATATATTGATTCATAACGTTATGCTATGCCGCCGCTTTTGCATGTGATCATAGATGTCTGTGTAATATAACGATTACAAACGTATGTATATATCGTTTCTCGAGTTTTTTTTAATTGATATAAAATTAAAGCCGCCTTACAAGCCCGCCAATCGGGTTTGTTTGTATTGAAATATTGGAGGCTCGTCTCAGTGTTTCTACATGACAAACCCACTTCGAATTTTGTTCGGTGTTGTTGTTGTTGTTGTATTTGGTGATGGTGGTGGTGGTGGTGATTGTGTTGATGGTGACCTGTTTTGTCGTCATTCGAATAAAACTCAGTGGCGGGCATACGACTCGTTGATTGGGATCGTGATGTAAAAAAATAACTAAGGTGGGAGAGGGGGAGTGATTGAGAGAGGAAGAGTGCTTAAGGGCCAGTGCAATATGAAAATGTTGCCGTTGTTTCTGTTGTTGCTAAGGGTATCACGTGTTTCAAAGCATCACAATAGAAGTTTTTTATATATTTCATATCTTCTAAATGGATAAAAAATTTATTTGATTTTATTTTTTTTTAATTTCATAAATTTTCTTCGACGAATTTTTATTTTGCCATAATCGCCGAAAGATATTTGTCCTCTACATTTAGAATTATCAAATCGAATGGAACTTAAATATGTTTTAATAGTCTAGGGCATATAAATAATATAGTCAAAAATAAATATAAGAAACAATTCATCATACGAAAACGATCTTTAATGATTGAGAAATTATTGCTCATTCTCTTCAGCGGTTAAAATTTTTTATCTATAGATATTGCAACGCATAGGATCGACGTATATAATTCCGCACAGATTGACGCTCTTCACACACACACACCTATATACCCACCCATACCCATAAACACACACACACATTTGCACATCTTATGAGAAATTGAAATTTCGTTCGAAACAGCTAATACCGCGTAGCCAGAATTGAAGCGAGTTTGAACCGTTCAGCTTCTATATAAACCAGTGGCAAGGGAATCTCGTGTTTAGTTCGGCAGTGGATATTATCGGAAAGGTAAGGCTGCGGCCGTTATCCAAGCGTGAGCGAGAAAGGGAGAGAGAGAGACTGCGAACGATCGCGATGAATTGTGCGAGATATAATATAAATATATATATATAAGATCAATCTCAAGGCATTTGGTCTGTGCAATTTTTAATAGTTGTTTCTCGTCATCAAAATTTCGGTTTTGATTTTTTTTAAAAAAAGAAGAAATTTACAGACTAATAATAATTGCAAAAAAAGGAACAAATTTAAAAGTGACACCGAAAAATATTCGTGGCTTCATCAGAAGACACTAAGAACGTTAAGCACCTCTTTGACTACCAACTACCACCAATACTACTACTACTACTACCCCTCAACACTTCAAAACCAATACGAAGTTTCTTTAGAGTGAACTACAAGCAAATGCACGGAAAAAAATAATAAGCAAGATAAAAAAAATTACATGAAACTCGCGTTATAAAGTTTTTTCTATATCTGTAGGAAATTAATTAATTAAAATTTTACGTAACAAAATTGTGTCGTATTTGTAACACATAACGGTCAGCATACATATAGATATATATAGTTGAGTGAATACGACGTGGAACACATATATAATCGCGTCTACCAAAGAAAAGTCAAGGGCATGAAAGAGGCAAATAAATAATACAAAATTTATTTCCATTTTAAAAAAGACCATGAATACTAAATTTAGAATTCGAAAAAAAATAAATAAATCGTACTTTACGATTTTGGGTGAATAAACCAACGATGAAAGTGAATTGAAAATGCAATAAACAAACGACTGACGGACCCGACCGAACCATTTGATAAAGAGTGGAGAGAATAAAGCAGAAGAGAAAAGAGCGTAATGATTTTGTAGATTAATTTAATCATCAAATTGATTAATTCATTTCGCTTTTTTGGGGAGAATATATATTTTTTTTCAAAATATGCAGAAAAAAAAACAAGAAATTTAGGTGTAACAAATCTCAAGAGAGGAGAGAATTAAGTGGAAGAGATAAAAGTGCAATGATTTTGTATACTAATTTAATCATCAAATCAATTAGTTTTTGTTTTCAATATACTCAAAAAAAAAAAAAGAAATTTAAATGTAACAAATCTTACCATGAAATTCTTTTTTCGTTGTAGCCAAGTGATTATTACCAAAAGAAAGTGCAATAACTATCCCTTACAACTGATATCACTGATATTGTGATAGAATTAAAAAGAAAAGGCAGAGAAAGAAACCATGAGTGGGCGAGACCATCATGGTAATCAACCTTTAAGTCATGCAATGGGCAAGATAAAGGATAAACTCATCAGAAGTGGGGTAAGTGTGAGATTAAAAGTTATCAAAGTAAATTAAAAGATTGAATTTGAAAGAGAGAAAAATCATGTCATAAATATTATTACATCAGTTTCTAAAGATCTCTAAAAATTATAAATCAAAATTTTGTTAAATTAAAAAATGCGTCTCTCTCAACGAGTAGTCTGATGTTCTGTGTTTGCAAAAAAAAAAAGAAATTGAAAAAATAACGCTTATACTCGACAAAAAATATAGATAGTTAAGACCTCTAATTGAAGGTCATTCAGTAATATTTGCTACACAAAAACGCCACAACTTTCAAGAAAAATGATTTTTTTTCATTTCAATACAAATACATAAAAATTAAATTGCTATTGCTTGTTTCTCCTCATTTTGTCAAAATTGCTTATAAATTTTAGACCTTTTACAAATTTTTCGAAATGGAAAATAAATAAGAAAATATTTTGATGTATTATTTTCTGTCTTTTTTTTATTTTTGCAAAAACTCTGGACGACTAAAAAATTAAAAATAATTAAATATTTTTAGTAATGACGTAATTGTGAGAATTTCATTTTTTATAATAAAACGTTCGATTTGTCAAATTAAATTTTCGAAAATATTTTGTAGTCATCAAATATCTGAGTATTCAATTAAAGATTAAACCATCGGATGAAGTAAATGCTACAAATTATTAGTCCCACAAATTACCTGTTGAAACACTACTTTCAATCTTATAAAAACAATTGCGACAAAATATGATGCGACTTTTAAAAAGAACAATTCCAAAGAAACCAACTGATGGTCCAGCCTATATTTGTGTTTATGATGAGAATATACATTTTTTGCAAACATATGAAATTTTCAAGGCCACATATTTCTACGATTGCTATAAATAGAGAAAAAATTAATATTTGTCTATTTAATGAAATAAGTTTTTTTTGTTCGTGTTTTTGTACAAAAACGTATGATTTTCATTTCCGTTCAGGGTAAATAATTCGAAACTTTTTTGAGTGTTTAATGTTTACTTTATTTAATGTTTACAGACTACTTTTGGATTCGCGGACCTCAATTTTATTTAAATTTACCTTTAAAAGTAAGCCTTATGTCGTTTACAGGACCACCAAACCTTTAACAGAGACGTTGCAGCGATTTTACAGAGTTGTTCAAAGCAATTATTCAACTCGCTGATTTTAATAAGAAAATTCACCTCTGAAAATCCACCTTGTGAAATGAAAATGAAAATCTTTCTCCTCTCTATATTTTTTACAGCAGGATGAACAAGGCTATCAAAGAGTTGACTCAGCCGTTGGTACCTTCTCGACTTCTAACACAGCAACCAGTTTGGATACGATACTACCTGACGATCCATTCTCATTTAATATTGACTCCAGCCAATCACAACAAATGAATCCAGCCAGTGATTTCGATCCGGATGATACTCCCCTTCAATTTAAACCAATAATTGAAGGAGATGATATAACAGAGCCTCCCGTCATGGTAACACCTACAAAGGTTAAGAAATTTGTTGGAAGCTCTGATCTAACACCTCTTCCACCACCTCCATCATCCTACAGCTTAAACAGAGATGGACAACGTGGTCCAGTAATTGGCCAACCCACATCAACTGAAGATATACGTCGTAGCAAGCAATCCTTAAAGGGATCGAGAGTATCATTCGAGAAGAAGGCTGCAGAAAGTAGTGATGAGGATAGTTTCGAAGAGAAGCGTGAAGGCTATCAGAAACAGAAAACAATTAGCATGGATCATAAAGGAATACTGAAGGTATATCTAGTGAAATCAATGGGAAATGAATTCTGATAAGAATTTAAACAATTTACAATTTAGGATTTAAAACACATCCTCGCAAATGATAATCGTAGACAGTTTCAAGCGAAGAAACATGTATCGCTCGATATTAAGGGCACCAGATTTCTTCAAGATCTCTTAAAGGAGTCCTCATCCGAGGAGGAGTTTCGTAAAAACCGCAAGGAATTTCAAGGACGTAAACATCAAAGTTTAGATCCACGCGTTACTTTCAAATTGGAGAGAGTATTACAAGGATCCAGCACCGACTCTGACGAAGAGGGTGACGATGTTGAACATAAACGTCTTATATATCGACCAAAAGATATTACCAAACCTGTGATTATTGATCTTAAGGAATTTGAAAGTGAAAGCGAAGAAGATTATGTAACAACAAGACAGAACTTCCAACAACAACGTTCGATTAGTACAGATTCAAAAAAGAGGTTAATGCGAATTGCTTAAGAAAAATTACATTTTTTTTAATAAAATTCTTTTCTATTTATAAAAAATAGTCTACGTTTTATGGAAATGAACGAAATTGGCAAGAAGAAAAATGAAAATTTACGTCGTTCTATACCGTATATAAGACAAATAACTGAAGATGGTAAACCGAAATTAGAAGTTTATCGACCAACAACAAATCCTATATATATTTGGACACAGGTAATTATTATTTAATTACTTTTTTCTGTATTTCATCGTCTGAGCCCCTGAAATGCCATAGTTTAAAAAAGTCGTTTTTCATTCCGAGTCACCTCTTCGTCTAGCCTTTTCCAGTTGCCTTTCAACTACTTGCCACTACTATGGACCACACCTTGCCGAGCATAGTATTGTCGAACAGTTGGAAAGCAGCTGAGAAAGACGAAACGAGCTAAGAGTATGACTCTTCGAATAAATGCAATAGCGGACATATAGTTATTTATAACAATAATATGAATTGTATTAAGGAAATATCTACGAGGCAATACAGCGTTCATTCGTATTTTTAAATTTACTATGAAACGCTTCAAGGGCTTGGTCGTAAGGGAAATGCTTTAAAAATAAAATTAAGCCTTCACCACTTTCCAATCATCATAATTAATAGTAAACTATTCTTATAACTGCTATCATCAAGTTATAAAGCGTAACCTTTAAATCAAATTAATAATATAACAATAATTCATTTAATAAGACCATAAATAAAGTAGAGGAAACGATGCTTTGGACTCGGGCAACTAATAGAAACGGTCTTCGGCAAATAAAGGTTTAGTGGGCCATTCTTAGTTCTGTTAGAGGAGTTCATCGGTTAGGACGGATCCTGAAGTGCTTATCATTTATTTGTTCTTTTTTTAAATGAATGAAGCGGCCAGAAGACGATTTTTCCAGTTTTGACTGCCGATAACAACAACAATTATAGCAATAGCGACAGCGACGCCGACCGTGCATTTAATGATTAAATAAGCAAAATCAGAGTTCGAATAATAATAATAATGATGATGATGATACATTCGTAAACAACGTGATAATCTTATGAAGGCATTTTAATATAGAATATACATATTTTATATAAATAATGATATAGAAAAGTATACAGTAAATATTTTAATTAATTAATTAATCGTCCTTATCTCGGGTGACTTCTCATCGTTATTGCTTTAATCAGATGATTTTAAACGCAAAAGACAGGCTCTGAAATATTACGATTTTACAATAATAAGAAGCTCTTTAGGAGAACGTTGTATAGCATAAATAGCACTCAGGCTCTTAGAGATCAATCATGCGTTTAAAGTTAATTCCAAAACGATGGATACGAAAAATATTCGCAGCAAGAATTGTAAATTGTATTATGTAGTGATAATCGTTTCTGTTCCCGTTTCATCAAAACATACAGACTGATAAGAAATCAATAAAGACACTAGATTTGGTCTGTATTTACCTTAAACTAATGCTACGTTGCCTCGATTTATAGTCTTATCACTGGACCGATTTTGCATTCGTGAATTCAGTGGAATCAGTAGCTCCTACGTAGTCTAAGAGTCAGAAAGTCGTCGCCTCTTCATTAAATCGCTGATATTTTTTTGATTGAATTAGATTTTATTTTGTATTATTAAAATTTTTTAAGAATAATGAATATCAAAATATATTGTAGTGATTTTAGAATTATGATTTTTTTCAAAAGCGAAATTTTAAAATGCCATAACTAAACTTGTGTCTTCTTCTTCCAAAAGTGAATTAAGAAACATTCGGGATTTGTGATTTGTTGCAAATAAAATCTCAAGAATGAAAATATTAATGCGTGCAGACACTCATGTGTCGTTTTCGGTACCTGCAGAAGAACCAAAAGCTAAATGCACTTATTCACAGGTCATTAAAACATTAACCTAACACACCACCCCCACCACCCTACCATACAGCACATTTATTCGAAACTTTTTTTGGAAAAATTAAAATTCCTTGGAAATATCCTTTCAGGTACTTGCTGCCATTGCTGTGTCTTTGGGTTCACTTGTGGTGGGTTTTTCCTCAGCATATACTTCACCTGCCTTGGTTTCAATGACTAATCCAAATATTACGTCCTTCGAAGTAACCCCTCAATCGGTAAGTTTTCAATACATTTCGTTTAAATTTCAATTTCGAACTCTGTTCTGAATTAGGCATCTTGGGTTGGTGGCCTAATGCCATTGGCCGGTCTTGCTGGTGGTATCGCCGGTGGACCATTTATTGAATATTTGGGCCGTAGAAATACCATTTTGGCCACCGCTGTCCCTTTCATTATATCCTGGCTTTTTATAGCCTGCGCTGTTAACGTGGCCATGGTTCTGGTTGGACGCGCCTTAGCCGGTTTTTGCGTTGGCATTGCTTCCCTATCGTTGCCTGTGTATTTGGGTGAGACCGTACAACCAGAAGTACGCGGCACATTGGGCTTATTACCGACAGCATTTGGTAATATCGGTATACTCTTATGCTTTGTCGCGGGCACGTATGTGGATTGGTCAATACTGGCATTTTTGGGTGGAGCATTACCGGTGCCATTTTTGATATTAATGTTTTTGATACCGGAAACACCACGTTGGTACGTGTCTAGAAATCGAGAGGAGAGCGCACGAAAGGCTCTAATGTGGTTGCGAGGCAAGGAAGCTGACGTAGAGCCCGAACTAAAAGGACTTATGCGCACGCAGGCCGATTCCGATCGTCAAGCCGCAAAAAGTACAATTTTCGAATTACTTCGAAGAAATAATCTGAAGCCGCTGTCAATTTCGCTGGGATTAATGTTTTTCCAACAACTGAGTGGTATAAACGCGGTGATCTTTTACACAGTCTCAATATTTAAAGATGCTGGATCAACAATTGATGGAAATATTTGTACAATTATAGTGGGCATAGTTAATTTTATGGCGACATTCATTGCAACAGTTCTGATTGATCGGCTGGGACGAAAGGTAAGAAAAAAATAAATATTCTATAGAAGCAATCAATTTTGAAAGCATTCAACCGATAAGAAAGATTTCTCGTTCAAGGAAAAATCTTTCAATTTTAATCATTTTCTAAACCTTGTTTGATTAGATTTGATCTAATCATCGAATTATATATTTTTATAATTTATTTAATTTTCGTTTATTTTTCTTCTTTTTTTTTCTTCGAACTCTAAAATTCTAACAGATTCTCCTCTACATTTCGGATGTGGCGATGATTATTACACTTTTCACTCTTGGCGGATTTTTCTTTTGCAAATCGAGAGGAATGGATATATCGAATGTTGGCTGGCTACCCCTTGCCAGTTTTGTAATATACGTCGTTGGTTTCTCCTTGGGTTTTGGACCTATACCTTGGTTAATGATGGGAGAAATTTTGCCAGCTAAAATTCGCGGCTCTGCAGCTTCAGTCGCTACGGCATTTAATTGGACGTGTACTTTTATTGTAACCAAAACCTTTAGAGATATGATAGGTATGTTTAATTGATTACATGTGAAAACATATAGAGAACCATCTCACTTTTCATCTATTCAATTCTTTATAACTCCTCGACAGATACTATGGGTGCGCATGGAGCATTTTGGTTGTTTGGATCGATATGTTTTGTTGGACTTTTCTTTGTGATATTTTACGTTCCTGAAACACAAGGAAAAACTTTGGAAGATATTGAAAGGAAAATGATGGGCCGAGTGCGTCGCATGTCATCGGTGGCTAACATAAAACCGCTTTCTTTCAATATGTGAGCGACGAATATTGTTTACTAGATTAGATACAGGCAGAATTAAGGTACGATTCTCTCGATAAGTGGCATCGAGAGTGGGAGGATACACCAAATACTAGATTTAAGTAGGTACTTAAGCATACTGTGCCAGAATTATTCATTATCGGCAATGAATACAGAATTCAAGAAAATTGTGAGAAAAGTTTATTACTGTTTATTACAATTTATATTAATTATAATAACATATTAATGACGTAATACATTTTGGTATGTTACTCTGATAAGAATATTGATTGATATTTGTTATATTAATGAAATTAAATAGATAAACAAAAGGTCAGAAAAATTTTGTCATTCTGTAAACATCCGTGGAAAACGTTTAAAAACGGTTTATGTATATCAGTAAGAAATAGATCAGTAGGAAATTTTAAAAAAGAAACTATAATATATATTTCCCCTCCTCAGAGTTAGCCGCCAATGTTTCAATTTTAAAAAAAACAATCATCTAATAATCACATATTTTTTGACCAAGAACTTTACAGAAATCTCTTCGCTCTGGCGGGTACGATAACGATGACAAGTATGCGTATACAAGTTTACTTTGCGTTTGATTACTTCAATGGGTGCTTTCCAAATCGATCCATTCAACTATTGCCAATATTTCAATAATTGGGTTGATCAGAAAGTAATTTCCTCTTGTTGAAAAGGAAACACCGTTTCCTTGTTAAACGTTTGGCATCTAAATCTTTCAGTAATTTAATATTTGAGCCCATAATTCTTTAATTTAATCACATATTTCTCAGAAATCGAGGACTTAAGTTTGTCTTCAGTAGCCTCTTCTCTAAAATGTGATGTGATTCAAACCAATCGATCTCATTCTAACAGAAAGGCATAATCTCTTAGAATCAGATCGACTGGATTAAATCAGACTGGTTAAAATGGTTGGAAATTTACGAAGGTAAGATTTGACAATACGCAACACTTAACAAGTTTTCAGCTTATACGACCACGATTCAGTTTATATTCTGCCTGCTCGAGCAGTATTGTTTAATGTATAAATATAATGGAAAAATATTTTTTATGAAAATGAGTATATAGCTTTCAAAATTTGTATATAATTATTGTAAAGGCTGGCTAACTCGCTGGCTGTAAAGTTCACTTCGGAAAAATACAATAATTAATGTACTCGTAAAATCTTAAATAATAAAAGTAATTATTTGTAGAGTAAAACCAATTCATATTTTATTTAAGAATTACCGGTGATTATCACATATAAATTGATTTAACTTCAACTTAAGGAGTATGCGGAAATCTAATTTTTATGTTGGAGTAATTTCGAGCTTCAAATGCAGTATACAAATTATCAAATCAAACAAAATACGAACTATAATGATTATTCCCAAAACACGCTCTTCCAAAACTTTATGACAGCCACATTAAATAGATAATGGACTTCTGATTTATTCTGTTTACTTTGAAGTTTCAGTCCTGGATTCTATGTAAAACCACGCGGTCGGCAAATAATGAAACGAATAATGAATAAGACGAGTTTTTAAAGTTTTTAAATTTATTTATTTAAAGACAAAATTTATAAACTTATCTTTGGGACTTTTTAAAATTTCAATTTACGGTTTTTCGAATATTTTATTATACAGAATAATCCTATTCAGAAACGCGAAAAAAGGTTACTTGTATTTTGGAAAAAACAATGAAAAGGGTCGGAGAATTAAAAATAGTCAGCGGAAAGTTCTGTCAAAAAAGTCTAACCATTCATAACAAAGACTTGGTCGATGGATTTGTACCGCTGTGTGGCATCGATTAGATAAAAAGGCAAAATAGTCTAGGAGATATTGGGACCAGCCTAATATATTTTGAACAGTTCTAATAAAGCAATGAAGTGAGCGAAATTAGAGACTGAGGTGAGTTTATCGAACTTTCCGTTTCCACGGAGCATTCGATTTTCCCATAAATCAATTTTTGCTATATGCCTGCTATAGCAGAATCCGTGGAAAATGCTTATTAAATTAATGATTAGGACTCACCCATTACTTGTACTCTGCATATTGCGCATATATCACATTCTACATCCCAGCTCCACATGGCCACCGCGTTCCACTTTTTCAGCGTGAACATTTTCTCCGGCTTACTGTTGTCGCCATCGTCGTATTGTTTGTCCAGCGAATTCTCATCATATTCGGCCATATAGAACACTATATCTTTCAAATTATAATTAGTTTGATAAACCAAGGTATATCATATATATCACAAAAAAAACAAAACAATGACTGAAACACCGAACGTTGAACTCGAATGAGATAAGGCGGAAACACACCTCACGTTCGCTTGTGTAGGGTTGCCACGGACCATAATTAGATATTTTTAAATACTATGTCAGAGTTCCTTTTGTCCAAGAAGAAAACTGATTTTTTTTTTCAAAAAATAATTATATACTAAGAGACACTTTTAATGTAATTTATTATTAAGTTGTTTGGACATACATTATTCACTCAGAGAGTAAATATAATATTGTTCAACTTGTTATAATACATTAAGACCGTATCTGTTGTTGTGCTCAGACTATTGAATTTTTTTTTGATACCTAATTAGTTTCCTTTCTAATTTTCTTCCAATTTTTTAAACAATAAACGCATATATTTCGAAAACTTCAAAATATTACATTTTTTGTTTAGAATTTTAGAAACCAGAACGTCCTCTTTAATTCTTTTGCATATGGGAAAGAGTTTATACGATATATCCTGATCTGTGTGACGGATTCGAATCGTTTTTCACAATAACATAAAAGATAATCTGTTAGAAAATATAAATCGTCGGTAATCTAGCATAAGACTATTACATAAATGTATCTTTATTATGTGCATATTCCTATCACAGTTTAGTAGTATTTCGAGTTTGGAAAATTCTTTGTAATTAAATAATAAATATTTCCAATGATGTCGTTGTGAAGTTTACTACACTCCCAATTTTCTTGGCTTTAATATGCTGACAATTTCCTTAAGGAGATATGGTAAGTAATTACAACTTTTATACAAAGTTGTAACAATGTTTTTACATTTAATTAAAGTCAGTAAATCTAGTGCAAAATCTGATGATAAACAATTATTTCACCGTTATTTTTATTTGATTATTACTATATAATTGTATTATTCTATTTTATATTATTATCCGAAATTGGATGGTGTTGTGACCTTTCATGAGCAATTGGATATTTTTAATGTGTTGAAGATTTATGCCTCGTGTAATATCGGCCAAAAGATTAACGATGTGTTGTCACTGGAATTAAGCAGAATTATTTCCAAAATTAAATTATGTTTCAGTAAATTGAGATTGAGATGGCGCGTTAGGTAGCGTTTGAGTAGCATTGTAGTATAGCAGTTAAACTGCTTGCATACAAATTAATGTTAAAAAATAATGAAATAATTTGGCCTTTTCTTTTACGGTTAACTAATTGATTATTTGCGTAAAACGCTGTTTGAAATATTTTTAATAATGAGAAGAGCTTTTTCAGTTGTTGATCAAGTTGATCAATCAAGTCTTATTCACGAATTCAAATCTGTCACGGAATAAAAAATGTGCAGTTTCTTCAAAATTTTTGGTTTTCTGACAATTGTAAAATATTAGTACTTTAATTATTTAATTACTTAAATAATTATTTTAATCCTTTACCCGAACGAAATTTGCAATATGCGTTCTAAAAGAGAGCGGGAAAAGGGAGTAACTTTTTTTGTAATATAATTCTATACAAAATGTAGATAAAGTATGATTTTTAAACATCCAGGGACCTCTGACCATTTAGCCATAATTACAGCACTTCTTTAAGTGACAGAAATTTACTGCATTGATGAATAGAAACATAATAAGTAGTCCTCTAGAATTGCCCAATACAGTAGTTATTATTCGGTTACCGTAAATCGATTTTTGAGATTTTCGTGCATGATACTGCAGTGAATTCAGCGCAGCTCAAACACAACTCGAGCGGAGAAACTAGATCACGATTAAGCTAAAAATGACCGCTTTGTTCGCTGTTGCGAGTTGCGGTAAATTGCGAAACTCGCTGTTGGAGCATTAAAGATTGCAACATTTAATTACGTGATTAAATACTATTGTGATGCATATTTTAGACGTGACGTAACCGCAGCAGCCATGAAAGTTGTGTAATAACAATTGAATCGATTTTATTTAACAGCGAATAGAGCGTATAAGGAGAGCGGTTGAATGCGATACAGCCGTAACACCTGTTACGTCGATCGAATGTAAGCAACGAGTTGTTCGGTGAGAGCGTTGGCGTTGACAAAACATGCTTCTCGCAACAAACGAAAGAAATGTAATCGGTGCAATCACCTGCAACGTGATTTGCAAGAGAGCCCTCTGGCCATACATGAGCTAAAAGCAATACCTAAGCAAGCCGAACCGATTGGTACGTAAGCGTGGCTCGGTTGGTTTGTGATCGGTTTTAAATTTATATTCGAAGTGAATGGGGTTTAAAGCAATTCGTTTGCTTTCGTTTGCTCGCGCAATTAAAACCAAGTTAAGTTTGAGTGTTTCTTTAAATTTAATATTAAATACAAAAAGAATAAATCTACAATTTTAATTTGTATTTAAAAAAATAACACATTTGGCTTATAATACAATCATAAAACGACTTATCATTCGTTTCATTAGACGATGATCTTTTTTATTTCCTCCTCCTCCTCCTCCTCCTCTTTTTCTCCCCTCCTTCCAATTCCTCCACATCTTCCACCTAATCCTCCTCGTCCTCTTGGTGTAGCTCCTCCTCGACCAGCTCAACGACGAATGCGTACAGATTTCATTAATTGCTGTTTCTGCGATGTTCAATTCGTTTGTTTTAACTTGTATTCGCGATCTGTGATGGCGATGGCTTATCTATCTATTCGTGATGGTGACTGTATTCATAATGGCTGTGCTCCTCTTTATGAATGATGGGTAGCTCGACGTGATATTTTTCAGGGATAGGTATTTCCTTGTGTACCGGCACCTTCACTTCTGAATAAACTGGGTATGGTTTCTCTATCGGTACCTTAACTTCGTAAGGGACAGGCTTCTCTACGGTATAGGGAATCTTCTTCTCTACCGCGTATGGCTGAGGAACGGGAACATTCACATGAACTGGGTATGGCTTTTCCACGTATACTTTGTATGGCTTGTCCACTGGTACTTTAACCTCGTAGGGTACCTTCTTTTCAACAACTACCGGGTATGGTTTTTCAACTTCAACCGGATAGGGTTTCGGGACTTCCACGGGATACGGTTTCTCGACCGCTACTTTCACTTCATAGGGAACTTTCTTGATTACCTCGTACGGTTTTGGCACAGGCACCTCCACTTTCACTTCGTAGGGTATCTTTTTGATAACTTCATAGGGTTGCGGCACGGGCACTTTTACCTCGTATGGAATTTTCTTGATGACTTCGTAGGGTTGTGGCACTGACACTTTAACCTCGTACGGTTTATCAACAGGATACTTGACTTCGTAGGGAACCTTTTTCTCGACAACATATGGCTTCGGGACATGAACCGGCACTTTGACGTATTCCTTCACATGCACGGGAACTTTCTTCTCTATAATGTAGGGTTGCGGAACTGGTACTTTAACTTCGTAGGGTACCTTTTTCTCGACAGTGTAGGGAACATGTTTGGTCACCGTGTACGGAACAGGAACTTTCTTCTCGATTGTGATAGTTTTAATCGATTCATGATGATGTCCATAATGTCCATGATCACCAAAATATATGCCGCGTTTCTCAAGTGTTTTATCCTGAGAAGCTTCCTTTGACGCCGATTTCTCAGCTGTGGCCGCTGAGTCTTCGGCACCGGCTGCCAATGCCACGCACAAGGCGAGACAAGGTAAAACAAACTGAAAAGAAGGTAAGAAGGTATAGAACAAATATTTGTTGAAGTGTGAAAGTCCTTTTAATAAAAACTGAATGAGGATTATCCATCCAAATGCTTTACCACACGCATTGTTGAGCTGACGGACTGGTGGCTAAAGAGGAAAACTATTCAAAGAAACTGTTAAGCCAGTAACGAGATCCAAGCTGGGACTGAATCGTCAAATCAATGCGGCACATTATTTATACAAAATGTTTTATGGACGTTCACCAGTAATGAACGACAGTGGCAGCAGCGGCGTCGGCCGCAGCAACAGATGGAGACATCAATGTATTTTTGGTTTTACAATAAAATAATAATGTTTGGCAGCGTCTGGCAAATGGCAAGCAGTGAACAAGTAGCGAATGGCGTACGGGCAAGCAGCGAGTTACCTCACAGTTAAAAGTTTGAATATATCGCGTATGGAGTTATGGCAATTTCTTGCTTCAGCGAACAGCGCATAAGTATAAAAAAACAAACATACAAACATACAAAGAAAAATCAATGATGGATTTTTTCGTTTTTTTTATTTGACTGCAAGAGGTAATAAACCGAAAACAGTTTATTCCCAAGGATGACCATTAAAGATTGCCGATCATTAAATATAGTACTATTAAATTAATGTCTAAAACTTCCACAGGAAGACGCAATAATATATATCAATGAATACATCAAGCGGAAATACACGATGTATTTTGATATCCTTTGAATGCAGTTTGTCTTAAAATCTGCTACAGATATATATGTATTTAATGCATATACACAATGATTTATGCCAAGTTATGAAATAAGACTCCAAAACTTGTCAATAAACTTGAGCAAATGTCATTGAAATTTTATATTATGCGGACTTCCAGTGAAGAAATAATGACAATGTCAAGACAAACACATCTTTTAAAGTAATTTGAGAAAGAGAAAGGCAAACCTTCAAAGTCAATGTTAGGATTATAAAATCGTCTCCAATCTCTTAGTACTGGAAGGCATTCCAAAAATCGTAACAGAAAATACCACGATTATCGTAATCACCAAAGTGTTTATCAATAATTTTAATAAATTTATTTTTCTATCATCATAAATTCTATCATCGCTTGTTAGGTTTGATTTGTAGGCGGAACCTTTTCGGCGATATGTCAATTTCTTTTTACTTTTCTTTTCATTTAAGAAATTTTCATCTTTCTAAAATAGTTTATCCTGTATTTATTACCACCGCCACCGCCTGCCGACGCCATAATTTCTTTAACGCTATTTGGCAACGAATTACATCATTATTATTATAAATACATAAAGCAAGTGTCAATAAACGCCACAAGACTCTGTCATCTGTCAGAAAACGAAATTTGATTCATATCGAGATGGCATGAAATTCTAACGATTGCTGTGGTTACATTATGTAACACCCTCAAAACATACGATGAATTTATTCAGAGAAAGTTAAAAAAAAGGAATCGAAAAATAGCATCGCCAGTAAATAATTCCCGTTTTATGTAAAAATACGATTTATCCAACCACTTGATACAGTTTCAATTAAGTTACACCACAATTACTTACCCTCACCCGCCTTCCGTAACAACATAGCAATATCAGGTGTTTTCAAAGTGGACCAAGTGTAAAACTTAAGAGTAAACATAAATCCGTACACGCACACACACGCATAACCTCTGAATGTATGGATAGAGGTTTGCGTCGAAAACGATTGTAATACAAGCGTTAGTTACATGCGTTACGATCACTTTAACTTTTATTTGCTTCTTAATTTCCTTGCCCAATATTCCCCCCTCGCACTCTTTTAAAGCGTCGACTTCATTTTTCACTTTAAACTATTTCAATTTTGTCTCTTTACTCTGCATCGAGTACTGCACATCGTAATAAACTCAAACCTAACCGAATTTTCTATATGAAAACACTAGCGGTTGTTGTTATTGTTGTTTAGCAAAACTAACTAAAAACAACGCTAAACAATGAGTCTAACCGCTGCAACGAGTTGACCACATGCGGAACCGTGATTACATGTACAAACGTTGGAGAGCATATAATGCGACTTTGTTTTTGTTTTCAATTTCACCATTTTTTTTTTGGTTGAAGTAGTCGAGCGACTCGGTGTCTGTCCAAACCCGACTATGCGGTAGCGTTCACTTTTTAAAAATAGGAATAATTTTATTGACGGTAGTGGTGAAGGCGATGACGGTGGTGGCGTTGGTGATGCCAAAATAAAGCATTCGTCGGACCTGCATTAATTTGCATCGATCGTTTGGATTATTCGTTCGTTGATATTTCGTTAGAGAAGTCAAATAGTACGCCGTCAATGTATGACCTCTGCAGAATAATTCATTTCTTGGCGTTCGCTAGTTTTCGATTTTCATTAACTGCCCGATCCGTAAATTCTAAATTATTGGTAAAAGAAGGTCGATATCATAAAACGAAGTTGATTGGAACGGGTTTTCGTGAAGGTGTGAGCCATGTTTTGGATTACCTAATAAATACCTACGAACAGTTTAATTACCCTCACGGCGGTGTCAGCGTTTAAGCATTTACTATTTTTCACTGATATTTAATTCCGTTGAGAAATTAATTTAGGAAATCCAAAGTGGTCTTGACCATAAAGACCTGTTTCTGAAATTGGACGGGCGGATACCAACAGAAGAGATATGTGTGGGGTGCTTCTAAAATTGATAGGGTAAGGACCAATTATTTTGGCCCGTTCGATAACTCATTTCGCTTTTTCATAAGATGGAATCAATTTTATTTTTCCACAGTCAACTTAAGTGAGCTTGTTCTTTTGCTGGATTGGATATATTGCAAAAAAAATACTCATCCAAAACAAACAATTTCTGTTTGATTGTTTGTTCAAAACAAACAAGATAATATAATTAAAGTTATTATTAAAGGTGTTTGGACATGATCTGGATAGAAAACCGGTTGTGCAAAATTATGTTCTGACGAACGATGATTATTGACGAACGTTCTGGCAAATCATAGAATAAGAAATCGCCAGACCGCGAAGAAACCGCTGCATCGCAATGACATAATGCAATAAACGACTGCAGTAAAATCAACAACTTTCAAACGAACTCAACAAATCGAATAAGCAGAAAGCTCAAGAAGTAACTTTTGGTTACAACTTTTAACGAATGCGCTATCTATTAGTGCTATGTACCATATATCACTAATTATCAATCGCAACGTTCGATTAACCAATGCAACGAATCTAGCTCGATCAGCTGCAATGCGTTCTATGACACACAAGTTCGTTAAACTCAGTTGTTTGATGTAAGTTGGTTCACTGACAAATCGAGTGTTCGACATTGGCGATAAACAAGTTCGACTGTAGCAATGTTCGAGCAGCAATGACTAAACTGGAGCGAATAATCGAACGAGTAAAACCGTTCGGACAATTAACGAAGTACATCGAAACTTCATTATGCAGTTGATTCATGGCAACGAATGTCCTCACAACAACGAACCGACCGAACGTGATCGATTCGAATAAAGTTAATAATGTCTACAGGATTCAGAAGACATAAACTTCATTACCTCACTAAATATTTCTTCATTACAAATATTTTCATAACTCCATTGTGTAACAATTTTGTTCACCACGTTTAAAATTTGACCGGATATTAAAGAAAACAGTTTTTGTACTAATCCTTTATTAAAGACGATCGTTTATTTGCTGTTTTGTGCCTTAGTTCGTAACATAAAAAAAGTTTAGCCTGCTGAAAATCGTACGATGCCGTCGGAAAAAAAATTAAACGCGCTTAAAATAATTAAAAGATCGTGTTGTGTCTTAGATACATGTTTGCGTTCAGCCTCGATTGCTGTGAAGTATCTAAAATAGATTATCATTAAGTTACTTGTTTAACGTATTTGGTCTTTTTGCAATGTATTTTCCTATTTTCTTATAGATGCATGATTATTGTACTTTCGCGTCGTGGTGCGCACGTCAAATGGTTCTATACTTTTGGGTACGTCGCGGCCACTTCAGTGCCGTTATGTATCCTGACTACGACTTCACACCGAGTCCAATTTTTCATGATTCTTTCTTGAGAATTTTTTAGTTGGTAAATTCCGCAATAGTTTATGATCCGGTTTCTGGTCGAAGAAGATGCGTAGACGTTTCGGTTGTCGCTGACGGACATGCGTTGCCGTTACGACCGTCAACTTCGATGCGTGTGAAATCATGGGCAGAGCTAACCTGTCGGAACGATAATTACCAAATGAATATTAAAGCTATTTTAATGATCATTAGTACAGGAATCCTTACGGGACACTTACGGGACTTATGGGAGTAACTATAATAGCGGTACGCGTTGTACGCAGTAAGGCAGTGTCTTCAGTAGTATCATCACAGTCTGCGTCCATATCCCCATCGAGGTCGCCATCACCATAAATATCCCATGGAGGGGATTCATCCATCTCGCCCGCACAATCGAGATCTTCTTCCTCAAGGTCTTCGACCTCTTCGTCCATTAGAATGACTGTAAGAAGATTGCAAAGGAAATAATCAGAGAGCCCTAAAGTAGAGCATAATCAAGCAATAGAGCGATAGTATTTTATATTTGCAAAAATATATACAAGTGAAGAAAAATCAGGGAAAATATCAAATACTAAAGCACCGAAATTCATGACTCATGATAATTTCAGGATACACTCATACTATATATACGGTATAACTATTTACTCTTCATAACACACTGCCAGTTCGATTTTTAGGTCTATACAATGGAAAGGGCCCTTGGATACAAACTAAAAGTAAAATCAACTGCAGTTCGGACTTTTAAGAACCGCTTTCACTTCCCCGGTGCATTAATATTTTCTAGAAAAATTCAATTCTGCGGGTTTCTTCATCAATTGGATTTGAAATCACTTAGGGGGACTTTATACGGGTACATGCAATCAACCCGATTACCGTTCATTTATTACAATTAAATAAGGAAACATGTTTGCGTGTGTGTACGTGTGTAAATGGCAATCAAAGTCTTAAAACAACAACAACATCGATACTAATTCTTAAGGACTAGAAAAATAATACAAGAACGATCTCGTTACCGATAAAAGGCTTCGGAAAACAGAACATCAAAAACGAACACCAAACGACCACACAAGACGTCAAAAAGAACTCACAATTATTCTGACAACGTGAGTGTTTAATTGAAATGCATTCATGCTAGCTGTGGACGGTATCGATTTCTTTCTGGACCCCAAATTGATCTCTTCCCGATTCTTTCTCGTGATCCGCGATTTTAATTCCGTGTTCGAGTAATTGAAATTGGGTCCCGCATTCAATGCAGTCATCCGGAAATGAAAACAATATCAAACTAGAATGAACTCAGACCATTCGTTACTTCAAAGAATCGAGCAATTTTTTTAAATCAATGTGGTTTGATCGTCTTCGGAATGACAAGCACGGTATGCACTACCATCCCAGAGAGGTATATATTTTTGATGATGGCTGCATTGAATGTCCTTTCGTTGCTATAACGATGTTGTCGATGAATATCCGTCGTACGAAGCTGCAATTTGTGTAGAAATAAAAAATTTAAAATATAAAATATCACGAAGAAGAATATCACCGAGAATGAAAGAGTTTCGACAATCTGAATCCGCATCATAAATTGTAAGAGTACGTCAAATACGTAAAAAAATCATTAAAACATAAAAGTGCCATGGTACGAGATTTGGATAATTGAATATTGCATAAATTTGCAATAAATTCATTCACTCGATGGAAACATTGGTGACTCTCAATGGCTTCGCGGAAAGCAACAAATTACAAAACTGAAATTCTTAATTATGAAATTCTTAATTATGAAATTCCATTTACTTGAGCTCTCGGTTATGGTTTTCGGACTATTCTGGTCCATGTCACCATCCATGCTGTCGCCACCGCCGAGACAAGTGTCGTGCTCCGTAGGCACTCTCTCCAATAAATTGGTGTCAAGAGGATCGTTATCCAGCTCAGGCACTACTATAATCACATTATCCGAGCCAGCTGAACTCTGCTCGGTGTACGATTGTGGTATGGATCTGTTTAAATAAAAATATTTAAAAATAATTAATCATTATTGATAAAAAATTATCAGTGACAGATTTTCTCACCTTAGAGTAACTCGTTTCTTTAAACGACTTCCCAAATCGGAATAACCTCGATTCATGGGAGGTCTTCGAAGTACGGAGGAGTTGATCTCTTCATTGAATTTTTCGGCAAGAGATGAATTCAGACCAGGACGATGCACTGGTGCCTAGTATAATAAAAGAATTTAATTTATATGCGTGAAAATTTCGTGAAGTATCATTTACTCTATTGATTGTATGCAATCCTGTCACAGGATTACTCATTGCTGTTTGGTCGTATTGTGAACCCCTTCCGGTTTCCATACTTTGGCTGGAATTGCCATTGTTCCCGTTCTCCCCAATGACCTCCATTGTCCTGCCAGACTCATAACTATTTATTTGTCCTTGGCCAGTGCCCCCACCCCCGCCATCAGGATGATTTTGATAATTAGTACAAGAGGAATGTTGTTGAATTTGTGAAAGTAATGGAAGTGCTAAGAACCGTTCGCGATCTTGCATGTAAGACTTTAATAAGATATCCAATTTTTCCTCAATATCGACTACCTGTCGGAATGGATGGTGGTGAATTTTTTTGTTGTTTTCGATAACAGTGAGAAATAATTTCTACTTTGAACTCACCTGTCTCTCGACTTTGACCACGCGTGAGGCTAGACTTATTTTTGAGGCATAGACATCTTTCGCTTTGGAACCTTGCTTACCGAGTATTTGATCCAGTCTATGAATGAGTAAAAAATCAGATTATGAAACGAACGTACAATTGAAAATAAAGGACTGTGTATAAAGCGATTCGAGCGATTAGTACACCGATAAGTAATTGCACGACCCCAACGGCAAAAACTCAATGTAAAATCTCACGGCACTGTTAGAGCCTGTCTGCAAATGTGGTATCGATCAAGTATGTTGGCTTTATGAATGGCATATGGTGCCACGTTTGGGTGACGTGAAGAATATTTGTGTAAGGATTATTCTTGAAACACTGACTACCACTCACATTCATCTATCTAGTATCTACCTATTTATCTATCTATCTATCTATCTATCTGCTTTTCTATACATGCGTTAACACTCGATACAAAGAAAGTTTCATGAAGGGCAATGTGGTTGGGAGAGAGCGTTTTGTCTATATGATTTTCGTGGTCACTGTTATTGCATTTCAACTTTTTTTCTGCAGCATCTTCTCACCTAGATTGTAAATTCCGTACACGATTTAGCAGATCCGCATGGCCAGAAGAATATTGTTCTATAACATCTTTAACATCGTACGGCTTTAAGGCCTCACGGAATTGTTTACGCGCAACAAAGTACTTTAGCTTAAAATCGAAATTTAGGTAAATCTTGTTAGTGTTTGTTAAATTAGATCAATATCAATTTCGCATGTCTTAAAAAGTAACAGAAAAAATGACCGTAAATGCGACGAGCAAAACTTATGAAGAATAGACGAAATACTTTGCAGCCGAATCGAATCGCTATCTAGCCGAATCGATAATTCTAACCGATTTTGGGGAGTTCTCACGAATTATCTTACTTGCTAACTCCGAGATCACATTAAACTCTCCTCGGGGCATGTAAAGGACCTCATAGAATCGAATCAATGCTTCAAGTAAAATCTTTTCACTTAAGAATCGAATTTCAAGAATTATTCCATATTAGGTTTCTGAGAGGGCGATTAAATTAAAGGCGTTTTTTACATTCAATTGCACAAAAAATCATTTAAATTCCATAAAAAATTTGACTTTTCCACGGACATTATTTTGGTTAGTATTTCCCGGAAAAGGAATAATCCGATTTTTATTTCAGCTTTTTGTTTTAGGAAAACCCGTTTTGCTGGAATTTAATTTGGGTTATTGAAAAATAATAATAATTTTGTACCTAGTATGGACATTCTTAACTCGGCCAAGTAAATCAACATGACCCGCCGCATATTGTTCCATTACATCCTTTACATCGTAAGGTTTGAGGGCTTCCTTAAATTTTCGCCGTGCTACAAAATACTTCATCTGTTTAAAATACGCAAATTAATTAGTAAATTGGCGATAGGTAACGAATAGCGAGTAGTAAGAGAAGCTACTTGTTTTAAAAACGGATCACTGTACTCGTTTGTTTTTGGGTGTATTTGGACTTACCTTTCTAATAAAGCGTATAGCGGTTTTATGTTGATTGGTCAATTGAACGCAACGCGGTTCTTCGTCTTCATCTGGAAAATTAATTATAATTGCCAATTAATTAAAAACGGCGCAAACTCGTACAATCATAACGAACTAAAACACAGAAAGCCAGCGTAGCCAGTTATATCACATCCAGTTTACCTGAGATATAACTATGAAATTACTTGGTGAGGGAGTCGTTTATTTCTAAGAGGAAAAGCATGAGCTCAGCCAGTACGGGCTGAGACTCTGTTGGGGTATTTGCAATATGAATTTATGGGGCAGTGTTATAAAAAGAAAAGTGACTGAAAAAGAGGTGAAAATTTCATATATCCAGATGTCCATTTGGATTCATGGGTGTGCATAGTGGTAATAAAATGGATAAACCTTTTTAAAAATCTAAAACTTTATCTACAAACATGCTTGTGTTTCGTGGTAATTATTGGTGTCTGTTTGCGTTGTAGAGGTCATACGGGAATCGATAATATATTGGTCAATACGAGTCATTAAAACAAAGAAGAGTGAACGCCTCTGATAGGAATACTATATAATGCCAATTAAATCAAATTTAACAAGAGTTTTCTTTGAAAATTTCTCTATAGCTTTTTATAAAATCATATGCTGGAACGGCGTGTGCAAACATTGTGTTATATAGTGCCAGTGTCAATAAAACGCCTCTCGGAATTATCCTACAACTACTACTAATTACTGCAAACTACTAATTGACCTTGAATGATGATACTCCTATTACCAAATAGGTTTAGAATAACAATTACCAAAACTTGGTAGAGTTCAGGCTTGTAGAAGCAAAAAATAAGGCGATTAAGATAGAGCGTCTTGAGAGTACCCTGTGAGAGCATTTACAAGATTGACATCTAACAATTTTAAACTATAATTATTACGACCATAACTCCGTGACTTGGATGTGTCTATGGATATGAAAATGAGCCACAATACATCGAGGAACAAGCTCTCCTTAATGCCTTTCGGGATCATTTTGGAAATCTACAATCTTTCTAAAGTATGTCACGTTTGGTTTTGAGTGTGGGCGAAAATAATGGTAATGACTGATGTTAATACGAGGTGCGCCTGAAAACCATCTAAGTCATATCCAGTACTGAGGACTCGTATGCGAACTACTTCTTATAACAAGAACAATTCAACAGGATCTTAAGCTAAATTGCAAACAACTGAAAGCATAGCCGCTGGTCGAAGCAACTGCATATAATTCTCAAAAAAAAGAAGAACAAACAAACAGTACACACTCCCTTCATTTTCAGCAACATCCCGAAAATTCTCGCTCTTTGACTGAAAGCTTACACATGCCGCTGACCCAATGAAGTGTTGAGATCGTTCACGTATTTCACGTTCCTTGGTCGTCTGATCGCTGCCGACTATTGAACGCTGAGCGGATGATGAATTTAAGGCTAGGGAATCGCCTTGAAATAGACTGCATAGCGCAATAGGAAGTGCGGATACTCCGGGTACCGATAAAAAACCGGGTTTGTTTGAACCTTCAGAATGTTTTCGGGCAGTATTTTTGCAGGCTTTGGCGATACGCGTATTTGTATTCGTTTGGTTTTCTTCAACTGATGGATTTGGTAGGCTGCAGGCTGAAATATTGCTGTCGGTACTAAGTTTACGATTGTGCTCTTCCATATCGGGGCTGTGGGGTACTGTCGCAGAAGAGCCTTTGCCGCAATATTCGGTTAGTGGTAGTTCAGTTGAAGCACGAAGCACGTGACGTGATGCAATCAATAAAATTGTGCAACATAGAGTATAGAAGTATCGAATTACATATATATATATGTGCGTGTTTGTAGCAGGTTGTAGTATGTGTGTGTATATGGGTGTGTGTTTGTGTATGTGTGGTATAATTAGTTGATTTGCCGATAGCGTTGTTTGCGGTGGTGAAAAAGATTTGAAGTTAATTTTCGTAATAGCGAAATAGCGGCAAGAGGCCGCAGGTTAAAAGCGTATAGTGAAGGTGGGAAGGAGCATACATAATTATATATATACAAATATAAGATATCAAAAGTATTCTAAATGCGCGCTTTAAAGGGGTGCGGGCACTTTTGAGCGCTCGTGTTTGTAAAAAAGCGTAACCTGATTGCAAAACTTTACTACAAGGAAAATAACTAAAGTTCGAGGTAATTATCAATATATGATCAAAAATAAATCTTAATGGCAAAATTAATCAAGCTATACTAAAAACTAAAGAAAAAGTTACTTTTTCTACTAATTTTCTCCCAAAAAGGAGCTCCATTTAGGTCTTCTTCGTTCAGCCTATCCTACAGTAATTAACATGAACAACAATAACAACAACAATACTAACCAAGTCACATATGGAGAGAAGAGCACGACATTGAACACGCATTTATGGTATTTGCAATTATAGAAGTAGTGAATTCGTGTGTCTACTGCACTTACCATCGGAGTTCTTCTTAAAATTGGCAGTGTCCGCAACAGAGTCTTCACTTAGACTTGGATTTAATGTTCGCCCGTTGTTCGTTACTTCTGTAAAGGACGAATATTGTCAAAGGAGACGAGATGAAATGAATTTTACATTGGGCGGCGACGCCGCAATTGTAGCGACGCACATACAAAGTGACAGCAAATGTTGCGCGCTAAATGTCTCTGAACGTCTGAACGTCTGAACGTTTGACGTGAACAACATCAAAACATGAATTGGTAACAACGAACGATACGAGACAATTTCGAAGCAAATCCAATTAAATCCAAATAATCAAATCATAAAATTACCGAAGTTTATAAAAAAAGAATAAAGGATTCAATTAAAGAATTTGGGGAAAAACAAATAAAACCATCGATGGAATAAAAACAATATCTTCAAACTCTTACTACTCGATTTTCTAGAAGAACAAATCTACGAAAGAAAAAATGTAGACAATTACTGCAGAAATATTAAAATATAACGAACGGGAAGATTGAAATTAATTCAACTGCATAAAAGAAAAGAAAGAAACAAAAATAGAAAGAACTTAGACTGAGGACATGCAACGAAACAGAAAATGTTTAGTGTCTTTTGAGTTGATATCTGCAAAACTGAAACTGTCTAATGCAGTTCAGTGTGTCGCGACCATTAGTCGCGGCAAAGCATTAGTGGTGTGAATTCTGTGGGGACGTCGATATTTTCTTAAAGAAATAAAAATTTTACAATTTATTCCAAGAGCACACGTATTGGCTGATCTCAAACGTAAGTCTTTAAAACGTTTTCATCTTTTTTGGAATGTCATGAAACGAGATATGAATTTTTTAATATCTGAAGACAATAAACTGTATGAAATTTCTCGAGAGTGTATCGTTTTGCGCTGAAAACTTCGTTTATTTGACAATTGCAGAAAGGGAATGCATTTTTTTCAGCTGATATATATCTGGAAACTGGCGGACGTTGGAGTTACCCTGTAAACATGCAAATGCTTATGACAATCTCAATACCCCTCCCTCCCTTATATGGGCTTCACCCCCTGGAGAAACATGCCAACACAAAATTAAATTCAAAATTTGAAAATAGAAAAATCTTAAATTGTGTATCAGCTTTACTAGTTTAATGGCTAGTGAAGACGCAATTAATTACATTCAAGAACTCGGTGAATGAATGGCATAATAAGAAATTTATACAGGCTAAATGAATTGGCTAGAGCAAGCAGTAATAGATGCAAAGAAGAATTGGTTTACTTACCTAGATTCTCGACTGATGCATTAATATCGCCCATGGCTCTCGGGCAGCGTGATGATCGCGCAGGACCTTGAGGTTTGTTGCTTGTGACGTTGCCAGGTGAATGCAGCGATTGGCTTTTGTGACGTCGTATAGTGGGTAGCCGTGCCACGAAGGAGGCGTTGTGTTTGAAACTGGAAGATGCCCTCCTAATCAGCGATACACGATATGTTCAATAATTTCAAAAGTTTTTAAAAGTGTCGTTACGTCTATTGATGAATGGTGTTTTAGTAAAGCAAAAGCACTTTTATTTCGAGCGATATAAGCGAGCTATATGAGCATACATATATGTGTGTTTGTGTGTATGTGTGTGGTTGTGTTTTTGGAGTATGTGCGTGTGTGGAGGAAAGTATAATTGAATGGGGGAGGGAAGTGTATAATTGTGTATTAAGTTCGATTGTGTATGCGTGTGGGTAAATTATAGAGGACTAAATAATGATAAATTGCAGGCAGAGTTGTTTGTATATATACATATATGCCTATATATACATTATGTACACAATAAATGATCTAACAAATTCGTAGGCGTTCAAAAAGTGCTGTTGGGTCTGTTTTTATATATTAGTTATTTTAAAAACGAAATTAGCAAGACTCAATCGAAGAATTCTGTCGCAAGCAGCGTAAGTTTTACCTAATGAGATTCGAGTTTATACGTGTGCACGTGTAGGGGTGAATGAACTTGTATCCTACTCTAATACGTCATATTTTTTAATATAGTCGTTCCAATAGACGACAACACATTAGCGGTTTTTAGGAAGAGCATCGTCCGATCTCTCTCTTTGCAGAACCTTCATTTCGAAACAGTTGCAAACTCATCTCAGTTGAAAACGTCATCATGACATCCGTAAAAATAACGAACGAAAATGTCTTTCTTCAGCTTGAATACCGACCTTTTACAACTAGTAGTTTTCACAAGAGCTAGTCCATATTTACAAGGGGGTGAGGGATCCTCTCTTTACTACCTTTCTACTTTAAAGCTTTGCGGCATAATACGCATTTGTTTTCAATGGCAACAACTTTGCAGGTGAAATTTTACAACTTTACAAGATTACTTTAGGAGGTAAATAAAATTTTTCTCATAGTCTGTATAATTCAGCCTAGGGAAAGCTTCGATGATTCGATCATTTTTTCTTTATTAATTATTTTTTTAGCTTTACAAGTATTAATAAAGCAATTAAATAAGTTACAATTAGTTTTGACTATTTGGCACTACACTTCTTTGGCGTCGTACCCTATGAGTAGACCCAATTTGACTACCTAATGTGAACGGTCCCTTAAATAGTGGGCTTTGAGCTTGGACACTACATGCTAAATGAAGATTGTTTAAGGCATTTACACTCAGAGAAAAAGCGCTGACAATTTTTTTAAATTTCAGCTTGGCTCAGTATTCTCGAAATTTTGTTCATTTGCGCTGTGAGAGGTTTTCGCTGAGTGTATATCCCTCTCTTTCTGGAATATTTACTTGAGACTTACATTGCGCTTGGAGTCGATAGAGTCTTCTCAGCGTTTTCCAATTTTGAACTGATTCAAATTTTTGATATTTGCGATTCACACGTTGGAACATTTCAATTAATACGATGAATTTAGTTTGACAATTATATTTATTTCAATACAGTTTAATTTTTGTTTGTTTGTTTGTTTTTGTAGTTTTTCATTTTCAGAACAAGGCGTGCATGTGGCGGTGTTTATACGGGTGGTACATTCGTAATTGTGTGTGTACGTGTTTTTTTTAACATTTGCCGATGAAGAGCAAGTAAATGTTGTAAATGTTATTGCATTAATTTAAAAAATTGAACATTCCATGATTTTCATTTCATGTTTTTTCGAGAGCAGTACAAAAATATTGTGAAGTTAGTTGTTGAAAGAGGAAAGAGAAAGAAAGAAGGAAAAGAAGAAAATTCAGAGATAAGACTTTTCTACAATTACTCTAGCATGAAATAATGATGAGAAAATAAGAGCGATGTGGATAACGTGTAACACCGGGGTATAAGAACGTATGAGTGATGAATAAATGTCATTAAAAAATGAAGTCTTAATGAACGAATTATAAACAAGAAACAAGTAAGAACGCTAACATCGGCCGCGCCGAATCTCGAATACCCTACACCCGTAATACAAATTTATCGTTTGAATCCAATAACGGATTACGTGTATGGATCACGTCCATATTTTTGAGGCATTGAGGTTTAAATTGGTGAAAGGTAATGTAAAATATCGTCTTTAAGCTCACCTCTACTTTATTTGGAAACTGCTCCAACAGTTTTCTAAGAATTGAGGACTGAACTATAAACACGAAATCATCAATATTTTCTACAAATAGCGGACGTGTTTCTTATCCGATTTTAGCCATTTGTAATCTCATACAGTCTGCGATGACAAGGAGTATTCATGCCAAATATCATGTCGATAACTCTTCTAGTATCATGTCGTTCAGCAGTAATCGTGATTCCACAGAGACACAGACAGACAGACAGATGGATAGACATGACTAAATCAACTCAGGAGGTTATTTTGAGCAAGCATTTATATATTATTCAATATCTAGCATGCCTCTTTTAACCCGTTACAAACGGAAGAATTAAGTGAATATACACTATCCTTTCGGGTGTAGGGTATAAAAAACCCAAAAGATTTGAAAATGAAATATGTTTTCTATCGAGAAAAGATTTCGAGGTGTGAACAGATGGATTGATTGAAATGAATTTTTACGTTAGAAGTAATTACAGTATATTGAAATAGTTTTATACGAATCCCCACCAGCCACCAATCGATGAATTGCTTTTAGTCGTTGATTTATTATTATATATGATTTGTTATAAAGCTGATTTTAGAAAATAATATTTAATACACAAGAAGCCGAAAGAAATGGAACAAGGGAGGAATGGAAGCAGGAGTGAAGGCAAAAAAGGATATCGGCTTGAAAGTTACGAAACTTCAGGCTCGCACTTCTGCCTTTCTTCTACCTTTTAATTTTAAACCCAGTGTAATTCTTACTGCGCCAAAACCGATTTGGTGAGAGCTAAACGAGCTGGAGGAAAGGCCTGAAGGTGTAAATTTAAATTCAAGGATAGTCCTACTTTTCTTTTCAAATTTACAGGGTCTCCCCAAATGATACATAAAATGATTTCACGCGCGTAGGTTGGAGTTGGTTGGAAGACAGGTAGAAGAGTTGTCTGGGAAAGCATCGGGAACCACTAAAACAGATTTTTTTAAAATCAATTATTATTTCTTGAATATGATTTTAAAGTCAAACCAACGGAGCAGTCTTATTCGGCGAAATTTTTACCATAAAGACGCTCGGGGAATGTTTCTTGAAATGTATGAACTTTAAGGAGAAAATTTAACTTCTATTCAAACGAAAACGGAACTGAAAACTGCTTGGAAACTTCCCAGACTTCAGAAAATTTCATGATCGAACCTTATTCCTCAAAGGTTTGCATAATTTGGGTTGTATGCATTTCTATTTTGGGACGCGAATTGTCCGATAATTTATATTTGTCCGATAACTATATGTATTATTGTCCGATAACTATATGGACTGAAAAGGAAGTACATTAGAGAAAATTAACCTCCTTGGAAATATTGCATTTATTCGCAGAAAATATTTGTGTAAAGTAAAGATAATTAAAAAGGGGTCTTGGTGGCATATGATAATCACTTGAATGCGGATTCTTGAATGTGCAATAGAGAGAGAGAGAAAGAGATTTTGCAAGCCAATAGTAAAAGAAGCGGATCAATCAGACGAAAGCACTAAACTAGTAAGAAAAAAAGCCATATCTACGTAGGTACGATATTAAAGTTAGAAAAGTCGCAAGTGTCCGAACAAATCAAATCATCCACACCAGAGTCCACTCGATCCTTACCTACGAAAAAAATTCCGCCTTAAACTTGAAAAAAGAAAATAAGAAATCACAGAATGTGTTAAGTATTTCTCTGCTTCTTAAGATTACTGCAGTAAAACATATCGTAGACGCCTATTGACGCATATACAAGCACCATACGCGGCACCTTCGCAGTCCGTTGGTCGAGTGTTACCCATTTCCCGGGCGGTCGAGACTTCAATAGTGTTTATTATTGTGTCTGATTCCGAAATATTTCATATGAATATGGTTGCCGTCGTCCGCCCACAAGCAATGACACTGCCCTTTGAAACGTTGGGCAGTAAAATATGACGAATGGAATCGTGGTTTAATGTGATGTATGAGAATGCGACAAAAAATTATGGATTGCAAAGTGGGAACGAGACCAAACACTTCAAAAAAAAAAAAAAAAAAAATCAAACAAGGTGGATTGCAATTCAAAAAACAGGGAGTGGAATGAAAATGAAAACAGTTATAGGCGTCCAAAACATGAGTTCAATCCACGCCGCCATCAGGCTTTAATAGTAACTAATTTAGTCGATTTTTTGTAGAGAAGGGTATCATATATTGGTATGGATTTATCGACCACCTCTCCCCCTACCCAGACCTAAAAATAATAAACATTAGAAGCATGTTGTTGAACTCATGGCGACCCCGCAATAAATTAAGTGTTTTGAAAATAAAAAGAATTTACCTATATTCACTTAAATTTTTTAACAATCTATCCCAGTACTCAGAACTAAAAAAAAACACGTATATGAAAAATAATTTTATATCAAGACAAGAAATTGAATAATATACGTAAATAGATATATCCTAAACTATATTTCAATAATACCTAATCGATAACGACACAAACAGCAATGACACATTTAAAATTCAAGCGTTTCTAAGTCTCCGTGGAAATGAATGCTCTCTAGCAATATTTCAGAGCTAGGCGCACGGTCCAATTAAAAATAGTGTTGTCTATCGTAAAAGAAAAGAAACCATAACTAGAGAATGAAACTAAATGCAGAGTCATCGATGGTGCTAAAGGCGCTGTTTTATATAGCCTCTAAAATCCAATCGAGACGAAAGGATTGTTCGATCGTGCGCTTATATTAAATGGTGGCACAGTTTTTGTCATGTTTTTTACTATTAGAGAGGTCATTCTCTAGCATCGTGCAATTTTTCTTACTGGGTAAATGGCACTCACTACAAACATAAATAAATATCTATTTAACTAACCAATCTCGCCATTCTGCATACTAGGGTTGCCTTTTATAATTCGGGCAACCGAATATATAACTTTGGCGAAGACTATCCAAAATCAATGTATTGCATCGAACTCAATCGTGCTTGTCACTACGAATTGTTATTGAATTATACGAAAATCGTCCAAAATATTGGTTGTTACCGAAAACAGTGATATTCCATTTGAACTGATATTGCGAGATCGACACGTTACTTATAGTCAGACAGAAATATTTTGCTCGTATTCTTGGGCCAGAATACTTTCAATATTCCATCAATATTTTGTGGTTAAAAAATATGTTCTCATTGGACTCCACATATTTTGACAATAGTTCAAAAACACGCTTGCGTCGATTTGTCACAGGAAATACTAAAATCGCGTTAAAACCAAATATGTGACGACTTATGGATTTTATATATATATACAATTCCGAAAGTAAACTTTAAACTACTCAATAAAACCTTCAAAATGAGCCAAAACGAACAGAAATTGTTCACCCTCGCAGCACTTTGTAAAAAAGATCGCTTGCTTCTTTGGAAAAACCCCACAGGTACCAAATGTACAAGTAACTTACTAATGTACTAAACATACTAATAATGCGTATTATGTTACCGCAAGGCTAAAAATAAATTACGAGTTCGAGGTTTTTCGAAGGCCCAAAAAGCGGATCTTGCATTCGAAGTGCGCAAGAGAACCCAGAAGCACAGCGATCTTCGGTTAGAATATTTTAAAATGCAATGAAGGAAATGCATTTAATTTTCCTCGAATTATTAAGGGCAACCCTTATTAGGTCCATACAAGACTTTTATAAGAAATAGTTTTGCATCGAATAAAACTAAAACGAACCAGAAGTGGCTTAAAAATACTAAAATGTACAAAATGAAAAGACTAATCTCGAGTAAATAGTCCCAAAAATAACGCCAGTCTTTACGACTGATAATGTAAATTTCAAGAATGATCGAAAATTAGAATCTTTCTTATATCCGATTGCTATTTGTCGGGAATATGAAAATTGATCTGGAAATGTTGAAATTATTTCCAAAAGAAAAATCTCAAATAGATCCTAAAGGTTGTTTTGTTTTTGGTTTTGAATTCAGTCCGATCTAGGTTTAGAAACTGAGCTGAAATTTTATGGGAAAGAATTTATCTGAAAAATCAGTCCCAAAATAAGAGATTTCTAATTAGACGTCAACAACAACAACAACACATAGATTTTCGTAATATTCTTAATAATTTAAAACACTTACGATGGTGGAGGGCTGGGAAGAGGCACCTGATGAATTTTCCACGTAGCAATTGATATGGAGTGTTCATCTGCGGCATAACAGCGCCACAGTGATTGAATAAGCGTCGCGGCAGGTTGACGTCTGCGTATCATATGCTTCTGCCGCTGCTGTTGTTGTACCTTTAAGGCAAAGCCACTGCCAAGTATACCCTATTAATAATGGCAATACCATAATAAGTTTATAATTTATGATCGGTCTATCATTTCGCACTTACCGCAGGCAGAGCAAAAAAAGAGATTCCCAGCAACGCGCAAAATGAGGCTATTAGTTTACCCTGCCACGTTTCGGGTACCATATCACCGTAGCCTACAGTACATAGTGTTATCTATAAACAAATGAACGACAGGGGAATAGCTATTATCAGAAGAATCGTCGTAGACTAGACATAATAACTAAACTCACCACACCCCACCACAACGCTTGGGCGAAGTTACTGAATTTATCATTCACGTCTTTTTCCATAAGATACACCAAGAATGATGCGAATATAAGGCCGAGGAAGCCAATATACATGGTTGTGATCAATTCCTAGAATTAGAAAGCGTTTTTGTTCTAAAGATATGTTCGATCTATAAGAAATCCGATCTATATAAGAAAATCTTACTTGTCTGTGCGCGTACACGACACTTCCCAGGAGCTTCCATGTACCGCCTCGACGATCCATCCGCACCATTCTTAAGATCTGGAAAAACCTGAGGCCTCGTAGCGCGCTGGTGGCAAATACTTGCCCCGACGTACCCATAAATAATACAACTAACGATGCTGCTATAGTTACTATATCTGAAATCGGGGAATATAATAAAACAAAATTATCTATAATTCACCATTACTTCCATACGAAGGCCTGATAAAATTTGTTGTTATTACCTATAATACAAAATGGTCGTTTCATAAACTTTAAGCGTCCGACTGATCCTTGGTATCTTGAACGGCATCCTGAGGACCAAAGTCTACAAAACAAACTTAGAATTGCTTTATCAATGAAATATTCGTCATTTTGAGCGTCTCTTACCGGAAAAAGAATTCTAAAATGAACCATATCACCACTACGATCTCCATCCTAAATAATATATACAAAGCGTCCTTCTCGTATTCCTCAATAGTAGAGAATACACTTAAGGCGAGGCACGTGAATACCATTAAAAAACTACAATTATAATTCATTGACAAAACGATCACTGGAGGGATTATCGGTCTCATATCGATGACAATACCTACACAATAATATGATATAAGATAGCTGGCACTCCCCGGGGCCGTTCCAAGAAGTTGTAGATGCGACTTTGTAGTCTTCTGTAGCGGGCATCACGACGTGAGCCGCGATTATAATTCAGCGGCTTTCCTAGTAGCGACATTCGTGGTCGTGCGAGCCGACTGACCCGCTGTTGTCCGTCACCAAGCTTACATGCACTGAAAAATAATAATTAACGATTTAATGATTTTCTTTACAACAAATATAAAATAAAGTATCAGGCACGTCCTGATACTTTATTTTAGACGTTTGCAACCGTTAATTGCTTGGGCCGCTAAGTGGCCCACCTAACGTGCCCCCGTATGCACGTACGATCAATTCACGATTTGGATTTTATGGCACCAAATCAAACGCTTTTATAACGCGAAATCCACTTGAACAATAATCTAGATTTGAAGTTAGCATCGGTTCCGTTGCAGGCCATGTCAGAAGTTTATAGATATTTGTATTCAAGCATCAGAATTAAGGGAATGATTGATGACCTGATTTAGCGTAGAATTTTCCAATTCAGAATATTAGATAACACTTGACTTTATCTAAATGTGTTTAGAACACTTTTAGCAATTAGACAGTATTTAACACTAAAAGCAATTGCAACCTAAACAACATGGAATACATTAAATCGTTAAGAGGAAACGCAAAACGAAAGCCTCGACCGTGAGTGTGTGCGAGTGTGAATATATGTAAATGGTTCGGGGATGGAGGTGAGAATGACACCGTTTCAGTTATGCGATATTAAGAATTATGAAGGCTGAAAAACTAACTATTTTATGAAAAATAATACGCGCTAAACGAACGAATCGAATCGACTGTTACGCAATTCTGATGTCAAAGCGCATATCGGGAAATTTTACATAATGATTGTTGGTTTTGAGTTGTAGCAGCAGAAAACTATCGAGAGTCTCTAATAAATAATTATGTTGTTTCAAAATTAGATGATTTAATTAAAAAAAAGTATTAGTGGAGTAAAGGAAACTTAGGATTCACCTCAACGAGGGAAAACTTGAGTAGATATAATTAAAACATGACCTTGTCCGTGTTTGGCAGTTTCAGTAAAACCTCTTTGTTTGTAAGGGTTTTTTAATGCGTTTCGATAATTGATTGCTTAGAATAATTGAAAACGATTCCATGACATTAAAATATAGACATTCATTAATTTTCATTTCGGAAGAAAAAACAACTGTTTAGAACATTGTTTAGATTAGAACAGTTTAGAACAACGGTTTTAGCAAAATTATATTTCCTATAATTTCAAATAAATTAATTATAGTTTAATTATAATTGATTTATCAATTATTTGAATTTTTACTAATACGCCGTCATTGATTTATTGTTGTCATTGAGATTACGGTGAAGCTATTTAAAAATGATCGATTGAATTGAATGCTCTTTGTTCGCCGTTTGATAATGACGAAAAGTGATAACTTGACAGAACAATTATTTGTTTTGTTAGTAAATATTTAACGGGTATTGCATCTGATAGCATGACGCCTACAGGCAGATAGACAGGCCTGGAAATATTCTTAACTACGGGATTTTTTTTGAAATTGTTTTACTATCAGTCACGTAATTATGGTTAACCAATAAATAGACGTTTTAATTATGTACGAAAGGCAATCGAAAATAAATACAAAAGGCAATCCCAAAATTACGAGATTGTGATATTTTTCAATTGATTGCTTCCAATTGAGATAAGGAAACATGTTCAATGATAATGACTTGTAAAAAATATATTTTAATTTCAGCAAATCCAGTACTAAAATGAAATTAAAAGGTAAATCAAGGATTCGTATTAATTCGTATTAATTAATTTTTAATTCATCAATTATATTCTACGCCATAAAATAAACCATTCGTTCAAGTTTTTGCACCAACAAACAGACGGTCTATTAAAAGTCACCTCGTGTAGCAGTTCCAAAGAAAAAACCCACTCATATCCGTCGCTATTCCAGTTATGCTAAGGATGACTGTATCTCTGTTAATAACCGTTACAAAAGCAACGATTATTTTGCGATATTCTTTTAGACAAATAAACGTTTAAAGTGGATTAACTGAAAACATGAAGAAGCGTTCATCTATTTTTTTGAAGCGAACATTAGACCGACTGACACTTGTTGGGAGACTAGGTATCATTCCCTCTTAATACCTGGCGACCCGTTAAAATCTTTGGGGCAAGAAACCACGACATCGCTTCAGCATCGAATGAGAACAACTGCATTTTATTTCTTTGATTTATTACTTAAGTCGGCTAAAAAGAATTTTAAAATTTTATTTCTTTAACAACAAATTATATATTTATTGTACAAATACGTGCTTTTATGTATGTGTGTGTATATTTAGATTTGTTTTTTCCGCATCATTTGGCGTGGGTGTTCATCAGCGTTTGTACAAGTTTCTTTGCTAGTTAGCGCCCCGTCACTTCAACAGCGTGCCCGCTTCAACAATCTTTACTTTTTTACAAACTTTTTACTTTTATTAAGCTTTACTTTTTCTCATCGATGATAATCTCGTCGCCTGTTTGTATGTTATAACTGTATAATAGTTTATTGGGATATTTCATTTCTTCCGGCCCGAACTCTTTGTAATCCTTATCGACGTAGTAGAGACGCATCTTATTCACCGGTATGCCAATAATCTTTTCCAATCTGCCCTTCAAATCGGACACGGTGCGATAGATATCGACCAGCCTAAGTTCGGTTTGGTCGCCATGCGTTAATCGCACTTTTACACGCTTCTCTGGTTTTAGATTGACATTGACCAATGGGTCAAGATGGCCATGCTTTTCGACCAGTTCATTATAACGTTGTGGCCGATCACTCTCTGCCTTCTCCATGTAATGTCGAATAAAGGCACGTTCTGCATCCTCGCGCTCGTCCGCACTAATTGTTCCACCGCCGTTTAGGGTTTGAACATTAGGCAGGCGTGCGATTAGCAGTTGGCGGCGTTCATGCTCGGTACATTCCAAACGTTCCCATAGGGGCCAGTTTTTAACTCGGAGATGACGTAATTGCGGGAACCGCGCCAGGCGGTCAATATCGTCCCAAGTGTTTATATTGGCACAGCTCAAATTTAAGAACAATAGATTCGAGAAATATTTGTACGGAGGTTCGGGTTCGTTATTACTGTCACTATTGCTGTCAATGTCGGTGCTCTGGTTGGAGTGAGTGTCCTCAATATTTGTGCAATTCGTCGCTTTATCTGCGATATCAATTGATTTTATCGGGCAATCTGCCAAAACGAGATTGTTCAGGTTGGGAAAGACTCTACCTAGACGGCAAATTTCGCACCAGCTCTCGATAGGATTTCCTGTAAAATGCAAAGTCTTCAGAGCAGAATGCGCCTCGATTTGTTTGCAGGAGGTAGGCTGCGCTGACACTGATTCATTTCCTGCATTCTTTTTATTATCCGGAGCATTGCAGTTTGAGTCAGTATTGCTGACAATGGCGGTATCGATGAGTACATCTTTATAGTTGTTTAAACTTAAATGCATCTCCTCGAGAATTGGCAGGTTTTTCAAAAGAACATCGATGCATAGCCAATCTAGAAATGTGCCGTTCAAAACTATGCTGCGGAGGTTACTAATGGAAGGCGATGTCCGACTGGACAATGGTCCTATCAGGTGATTTTTACTGAGATTTAGAAACTCAATGCGTGGCATATGATTTAGAATACGGAAGACTTCATTCCAGTCTTGTAATTTGTTTTGTGCTAAGTCCAGCTCACGCACACGCTGGCAACGTTCTTTGATAGCATCAAAATCACCAGCGCAATCAATATCACAATCATTTAGCACCAATAATTCCGGTACGCTCAGCAATGGAGGCAATTTCGGTATATAAATGGATACGAGCGATTCGTGTAATCCATTTTTAGCGTCATCATTGCCTTCTTCCAAATCGAGACCACAGCAGTACTTGCGCTCCAATGCTTCCAGCAACGACGGCATGCTGCCCCAGCTTCCTCTTCCCTCTCGCCAGTTGTATCACTCACACCGTCACTTACTCGTTCACGACAATTTTTTTTGGACTTTTGGAAGCAGTTCTCTAAAGCGCAGTTCTTTCAAAGAGGTCACTTTTAATCATTTAACTGCGTTGTTGTTGTTGGTGTCTCAACCGTTGTCCAGCCAAATTGCGTCTATTGATTTTTCAAACTGCACCAGCCTCGGGTATTTTGCCTCGGTCTTGCCTAAGTTTATTGTATAATTGCGTTTAAGGTTTCGCCGCCCGTTGATTTCAATATATTAAATAGATCGGTTACGTTACACCTTTTTGCGTTTTAATTAATTATTATTAGTCTCGTTCTCGTTCAGAGAGAAAGAAACTCTTCAAACAATTCAGCTTGTTGGTTTGGTTTACGTTTGGTTTTGCTCTGTTGTTGTTGCTGTTGTTGTTGTTATCTCCAATCAATTGGTGGTATTACCGTATCCACCGTGGTTAGTGTGTTCACTTGGCCTCTGCATTTACTCGACTGACTTGGACTGACTGAATTGAGAACACGTAGAATGTATATTTTGTGCTTTTGCTTCAGGTCGCGTCATGCGCACACGACCGGTTCACGGCAGTTAAATGATCGCCTCGCCGCTTTAACGAGAAACTATTTTCTGCTTCTGTGGAATTTATTACTACTCAAAGAAATACATTTTGTTTTTAAAACAAATTTATAAGAAAACTGTCATTTTTAGAGAAAAATAAAGGCATACTTTATGAATTATCGCACAAACAGTATTTGACTTGGTATAACGTGCAACGCCCAATCAATCCACACAGACGCTACTGATGCGGCCGCGACCAATTTAAGATATAAATAAATAAGATTCGTTTCATTTTAAACGACCTTGCTCCCGAAAATAATTCAATCGTTACGAAATTTCGTGTATTTGACTTTGAAGTGTAAAGTTCTTCAGTTTTGAGGCGAATAAATTTTATATTGAAATCTATTGTTGTTGTTGTGGATTATGTGGATATGTTGCTAAGAGTTTTTTGATAATTCGACAACTCAATAATTAATTCCCGTTCGCTAGAGTTCATTTGACTGAAGTGCGCCCCGGAATGACTTCAAAAACCTAACCACTTAGAAACGCTCGTGTTTGAAAGTTAATTTAAAGTGGTCGAGAGACAGTTCTCATCTCGGAACGTGTAACCCTCGCTTCCCAGGTTAAGTTGTTTGAATTCTCCTCAGTTACTCCGACATTCCCTTCCCCCTCTCGCAATCTTCCGTAACTTCCAGAATACCGTGTGCGCATGCAATTCCGCGATGTTCATTGCATTGTATCGTCCTGACTTGCTAGACCAGTTATTTTACAGACAGCTGTTGACATATACTCGATGTTACGTCGTTACGTAGACAAAAAACTTTCGGGTTTGATTTGTTTTTGTTCATTACATTCTGTTTCATTTAATTTCTCTTTCTTTACGAATCCGTATGTGTATGTGTGTATATATGTTTTCCATGCATCTGTAATGTTATTTGTAGTGTTTCTATCTTGTATCTCGCATTAAAGCACATTCGAGAAGAGATAAAACAAAACAAAACAAAGCAAAACAAAAACAAAACTCAAACCACCTTTTTCGGGCGCCAATTGAAGCTTCCAATATCAGTCTGTCTCTTTAAATGTTGCCAACGTGCAGTTTTTCAAAAAGTAAAACAAAAAACTAATGCGTAATAAAATGCTTGAATGATAAGATGGCGAACAAAAAGCAATATTTTCAGTTAATAAATTTGTAATTAATGATAAATCGAATATTATTATTATTGATATTCGTGAACATACTTGGTCTACTCAAAAGATTTCACGTGCCAATTCTTTCGTAAGTGTAGACGTCTTACAAAATATTCCAATTTCAGGAAATTGAGAATCTATATTTCAAAGTGTTATTTCACTAAGATAACTTAATCAACGACCATTAATTTAATTTTTGCTTAAAGTCTTCGTCACGCCAAATAATTATTACAAATAATTATTATTAAAAAATAATTGGTAAAGAGAGCCACGTGCTGGCTGTTTTTAATTACAGGCTTTTTTATCACTTTGGAGTACTATTTAATCCTCCAAATAGGCAGGGTATTTAACATTTTATACCATATCTTCCTATTGCGCTTTAAAATAAAAGCCTTTCTCTAGTTACTTGTACGGAAGGTGCAATGGCAAAGATTCAAAATTCAACTGAATCATAAAATAGATTGACAGCTTTAACCTCTTAACGCCTTAGCGTATGCATGTGTTTAAGCACGCATGATGTATGCAATATATGACGTATCTGAAATAGGCCAAGAGCAGTCTAATCCTGATAGACTCTGATCCTCCTCTTTGGATAGAATACCGTTGAGTTGAATTCCGTTTTTCGGAAAGGAGAAAAATCTTCTGTAGTATTTCATATACGTCTCGGACTTGACACATAATTCAACACATAATTTTTCAATTTTATTTATAATTCGAGGTGCTAAGAGATTGTGATCAATACGATAAATTCCCTGTAGTAATTATCGTTCCATGAACTAAAATCCGATCAAGGAATTCAATTTTCGAATTTCTTATTCTAAAACTTGTCTTTTCGACAATAATACTCCTGCACTGTAAAATTCTTCCCACGCCTTCATTTGGTTCCTAAATATTTCGTTTCTTTCTTTTCGCCTTTTGGTCTTTTAGTGTAATCAAAAAATTTGTTTGAATTCTTTTTCAATAAGTTGATATCTCTTACCAAAGTCCAATATTTTGAAATTTCAAAAAATGATTCACAAACTGTAGCAATGCAATTCATCGAGCTTTCAAGCTTTTCGAACTATAATCGCAAATACTCGCAATAAAAAAGCTTTCGCAATAGATTCGTTTTTGGTTCAATAGATTTTCTTAAAAGTTCTAATGATTTTCGCGATCGAACGTTTGAAGGGCAAAACAAATAAAGGGCGGACTAGAAAATTTCTAGCTCTTTATCATTCTTATTTTTATTATCATTTTTCTTACGTCTTTTACTTCTATTCGTAATTATATTTATGTAGGAGATAACATTTTATACTTTAAGTCATAGCAAATGATAAGCTCAGTATCAGCCCACGTATCTTGAAGGTCCAAGGAAAGCGGGTGAGGGGAAAGGTGGGTGTGGAAGATTCAAAGTTATTTCAAATTTGTTTAATTAAAAGAAATAAATATAATAATATCTTACTACACGATATACGATCGTTGTTCTTTCCTGTGAGTAAAAATCTGTTCACAGTTTTCCGAGAAGATTTCACCGATTACGAACGTCTAGCTCGTTTCCCTCCTATATGTCACAGTTTTCAGGTAATCGTGGTTAGAATATTAATAAAAAGAGTGAGCAGCTTCTTAGATGTGAGTTGTGAATAACATTTTGTTGTGAGATAATTCTCTAATGAGGTTCATTCTAACCTTCACAGCTGTCTTTTCATACTCTTAACGATTCGTGAGGATTGTTAGGAAAAATTAGCATCAGCGAACCTCATTTCGAGTATTACACTGTGTAATTAGGGAAACTATAATGAAGATTTAAGGCTTCACATTAATCACCGACATAAAAACTCATCTCAAAATTTGTATCGAATGCCAAAATCGAAAGACATCAGTAATCATGTGTGTTGCCTCCTTTCTAGAAACTAAACAAAGTTCTCAATAAGTTTCTGAAATTAGGCAATCAGCAAAACAAATTTAAAGCAAATTACGTTGATTTTTTTGAACTAAAAATACTGACGTGTGCAAAACATGGTTTCCTTGTACGGCTAGTCGTTTTTCCGAAATTAAATTTTCAACATTGGATGTTATAGCAGTACAAATTAAAAATGGTGTACTTTATACGACTAGGCGTCTTTTAGTTGTCTGTAAAATTCTACAAAACTTAAGAGAAGTGATTATTGGTCAAAATCAATTAATCAATCAATTAGGACCAAAATCAGAAATATAGACTGAAGCAATTCAAATGGGCTAATAGTACTTTAAAGTACGAAAAAGCGAATTCTGATTTGGAATTATGTGAGATAAAAAGGTAGGGATGTCATGATGGAATTGGTAGAAATATATTCAGGGATGGTCGAGATTCTTTTGAAATTTGAATTTTTAGATTTTACCCGATTGCAATAATTGCCTTTACTCCGTACAAAAAAGTTAAACGTTGAAAGAAAATGTAATTTATTTCGACGTATTACGGGAATGAGTATAATCTTCCTTAACTTTTGTTCTCATAAATTCTCATAAACGGAATAGTTTAAATAGAATTCAAATAACCGTGTCGTTCTTAAGAAAATTGTAAAATACGAAATGATCAAAACTGTTTACTGCGTCGGCCTCTTCAATGAATAAAAGTAAAAATTGCAATCGCAGTAATTTGTCAGGAACTTCAAGGAAACCTGATCATTCTTAAGAATATTTTATATTAAATTTTTTATCTGATATTTAATCGTTTGAATCCTGAGAAGTTTGATTTTTGCTTCTTCAATGTGGCTTGGTTTAAAACGGTTGGCAGGGTTTTGATCTTCTCGCATGGATTGAAATCAAACCACTTGATGGTATGACAGAGTTAATTATGAAGGTCATACAGGTACTGCCTCTTTGGGAATGGTCGTTATATAAGATTAAATAAAAATAATTGCTTTACATACATGTTTCTTTTCCCTTTTTCTTATGGTTTCATTTCAATTTTATGCAATCATAAATTATTGATTTGAAAGCAAGGATGGAAGAAGAAGCGCTGCAAACTGAGCTTCTTCATTTACGTGAAGAAAATTCTTACTATGAACGAAAACGACACTTAAGACGCACACTTCTACTACTACTACTACCCGTCTTTCCTCTTTGTCGTCATCGTCGTCGTCTTCATTTTCTTCTTTCCTATCTACTCAAAATATAAGACACTTTAATGAAATAAAGCGTTAATTGAATCAATATATCGATTTACATTTTGCGCTCTTACCAGGAATCCGTGCAGCAATTCTACAGTGCAAAATAATACCTCCAAACACTTCACATAAAAGCGAAAACATTACACGACAATAACAAAACACACACACACACACGCAGCCACACACACATTCACACACACGGATACACAGACAGGTACAGAGATAGACACACACACATGCACACCCACACCACTTTTCCACAATAACCGCGCGCCAAACTCTCACGGGGGAACCTCTAGACACCCCAAGGCACAGTGTGGCCACTTCGTAGAACGCATAGCCAAAAATAGAAGATGACACCGTAAAAGCAATAAAATGGAATTTATACATTGAAAAATAAGAAGAATATTAGACAATAGTTATGGCAAGAATTTAGAAAATTATTTTGCTTTAGTATTTTTTCAATTAATGCTAGACATTTATAATATATATATTATGATTATATGACTAAATTATATATAAGTTGTTGCTTAGCAATTTAATGTCTGCTGAAACAATATTAAGTATATAATTAAAACCGTGGGCATATAGGATTTTAATAAAAATGAATCAAATTTTTAAGTAAATTTTGCTCTAAAGTTTTATTTGCCGTAAATTTTATTGTACCACAGGGTCTGCTTTTTACGCTAAATTAATAATGACTCCCTTCGAGAAAAAGGCCCTTTACCCGAACTTTAAGACAGATATTCTGATTTCTTATGAAATAATGAAAAACTCAACTGTTTCTTCGATTTATTTCGAAAGAAAAAGATCAAAGAAAACAGACTAAACATTTTAAAAAGCCGTCTCCGAAATTCAAAAAAAACTGCCTTTTAGATTAGTTTAAATCCTAATACTAAAATGAACAATCTTGATTAAATTCTGCATTTTTAAAAAAATTATATAAAAAAAACTCCCATAAAACAAGTTTTATTTTGATAATAAAAGAATGATTTAATTAAAATATCAAATTTTGACTTGTGATATTTTTGACTAACTGACTCCACTGTGTTTCTTCCATGCCCAGGTAAAAATCAGTGGAAAGGAATGCACTGGATACACCCACACACTTATTAAACGCATACACACAAGTCCATACACACACGCCCATACAAACACACACACATGCACAGGGAGAGACACATACACATACATACGTGTACATGCTCCCATGCAGAAAACACTCTCGTGTTCAACGACATGCATTGCCCGAGAAAACAAACTGAATGAATGCAAGGAAAATAACAAGTGATGTTTACTTTCAAAGGATCAAATCAAATATAGTTGCATTAGCCTATGAAATTCTATTTATTTTAATGTACTTCGAACGTATGTCTCTATCTCCGTCTCTGTCTTTAGCACAGAAATAATTATATCTATCTCTATCTCTGTTTTTCCAACGAAATTATTTAGAATTGAAACTGGTAAAGAAAATATTTGTAAATCTTCATTTTCATTAGTTCACCAGGTGAATAACAAATGAATTCTCAAATGAATAAATAAATAAAAATCTCGAACGAATGAATAATTCCGCAGAGAATGAAGAAATGAGCAAAACTATTCAAAACATTCAAATGGAGGAGAAAATATTTCAACAAATCTCGGTTATCAAGTGGTCACATGATTCATCTTTGGGTAAAGTAGCAAGTGTGCGGAGAGAGAGAGAGAGTTAGGAAGGATTGACAAACAATTAATGTTACTGTTTTTAATGAATTGTCATCTATTTTTCTACAATAATTTTAAATTAGAAATTAAAGTCTGATTTTGCAAAACATACAGGAAAAAAATCGAAGCGCATAGCCATGTCCTTACACGTCCTCTTGAAAGGATTAAACTACGAACGAACGTATTGCGCCCAAAGGGAGAGCCTAAATTTCACACAAATATTCTTGCTTCTTTAACTACAAGCTAACAAAGTCGTTTAATCTATTTACGTGACAAGACTGAGGAATTTCTAAAAATGATATTACCGTTCCAAATTTATGAGATTTGGGTGATGCCGAATGACGCTGACGGCAGACAGTAAATAACTTTACTTCTATTCATTTCCTTCCTCAATAAAATACGATGCTAATAGAGAGCAATTTTAATTATAAAAATGGCTATAAATGATAAGTAATTTCTGATCCGGATCTGGACCCGATCCTACGCAAATATAAATTAGAAATGGTCATGCATAAATAAAAGGAATGTATTGTATAAATGTACAACTGACGACTCGAAGAGAGGACATCATCGTTATGAAGGGACGGCGCTTGAAGAAACCACTCAATAAAGCTCAGACATCTAGATCAGAAACAAATAAGTTTTATTACGATTTAAGGCTAGGATTTCAACCGACAAAACTATTTCGTAGAAAAATCTAGAAGCATTTAAAATGTAGTCCCTAGAGATGACATTCTGTGGTACTTATCTTTTATTGTTCTCCAGTAATAGAAATTGGCAGCAAACATATATATATATATATATATATATATATATATATATATATATATATATATATATATATATATATATATATATATATATATATATATATATATATATATATATATATATATATATATATATATATATATATATATATATATATATATATATATATATATATATATATATATATATATATATATATATATATATATATATATATATATATATATATATATATATATATATATATATATATATATATATATATATATATATATATATATATATATATATATATATATATATATATATATATATATATATATATATATATATATATATATATATATATATATATATATATATATATATATATATATATATATATATATATATATATATATATATATATATATATATATATATATATATATATATATATATATATATATATATATATATATATATATATATATATATATATATATATATATATATATATATATATATATATATATATATATATATATATATATATATATATATATATATATATATATATATATATATATATATATATATATATATATATATATATATATATATATATATATATATATATATATATATATATATATATATATATATATATATATATATATATATATATATATATATATATATATATATATATATATATATATATATATATATATATATATATATATATATATATATATATATATATATATATATATATATATATATAATTTATTTATTTATTTAACCACCGCTCTCACGACTATTAAAAATGAAGACATAAGATTTGTCACAGTTTAATAAAGCTATCATAAGCCATCATTCTTACAATCATATCTTATGAATAAAATGAACATTCACGAATGATTCGCATGCACATGTTGGTGTTTAATTTTATTGCGTCCTTCAGCGTTATCTGCCAAATAGTAAATGTCAATGCTGCGATAGAATTTGTTGCATAGTCTGGGAAGCTTTTTTTCATTCTAAAGCGAATTTCTTAAAGTTAAAAATGTTTCTTAAAGTCTTTTCTCAAAATGTTTCTTAAAGTCTGAAAGGCAAACAAATTATTGAAATACTTCATCATGGGCTTATAAAAAACATAATCTGCTATCAATATTGTTAAATTTTGATAACGAGTATTTGACAAAATAGCAAAAGATTGCGATACACTTTTGTTTTATAGCAAAAGTGGCGATACACTTTTGTTTTGGGTAGGTTTTCAGCGAAACTCTATAACTGAAAGCAATACTACAAACAAAAGTCACGTCGCTTAGCCGTTCGTCCTTCTGATCATTTCAAAAGATTTCCTAACTCCTTGCATTTAATTAAAATATTTTTAATAATGGGAAATGCTACCTTTCATTAAAGTACCAACTTTATAAAGGACTATACACTGTAAGGCCATTATGTATACCACGATTGGCTTTTATATTTTACCTTGAGTCGAGGATAATTCTTTGGTTTTAAAGGATTCCAGGTAGAAGAGTGAGACGAATTTTTCGAATTCGAATTTGATATTGAATTAAATCACTAGAAATTGCTTCCGGGAGAGAAAGACACAGTAGCGTGTTTATTCGGCTGAGCACTATTTTTTTCTTTTGTTTGCACTTTCACTTTCACAGACAAAACTCGAGATCTAGAACTCGAGAAGAAAACTTCATTTTAGGACATTGTCGCGGTCATCGAGGTCGTCGTGTTTGGAGTTGTTCATTTAGGACATCATAAAATTCTTTGCAACATCATTCATGCTTTTGGACGATTTTAAGCATTCATACCATTTGCCGTCGCGAATCGCGACCCACTGCGCGACTCTGTCGTTGTTTCTCGTCGTTAATTGCTCTTATTTACCGAATGCTGATTATCTTTGATTTTCTTCAACGTTTCTTTATTTTTTTTTTTTTTTGTATATATTTTTAAGGTTTTTATTTATAAAAGAACTGATGGTTTAGCCCGCGGCGCTCAGAAAGCCGTCTCCGTACTGATGAAAGCGCTCACTTCAGGGGACGACGTAAATTATATTAAAGCGTATGAAGTAAATGATTGTTGGATTGTTGGATATTTATTTTTAGGTTTTTCTTGCTCTCTCGAGTTGATAAGCGTTGCCGTCCGCCGACTAGAGACGAATAATAATATTCGAATAGTTTTGCAAATTCTAAAGTTTTTTACATGGATACTTTATGAAATCCAAACAAACACCAATTGTCGTATAAATAATCATTTTAATAAATCGATTAAAAAAGAAATAATCATAACCGCAATCCTTTACTCCTTTCGCTTCAAAAGTAAAACTTCTTTCGTTGTTGAGTCTGGTCATGGGACACAAAACCAAAGGGGAAAAACAACCCTTTCATCGGATATTGATTTAATAATAAAAAAGCTCCAAATGAAGAGGGCGCTCAGTTGAAGCTGAACAAGGAAAAAAACTTCCCCCACCCATTCATTTCATTTCTCACGTGCCCAACCCAGTCTTCAAATGACAGACACACACAACATGAGACGACCACCAATAAACCTGGCCGGTTTTTTGAAGGAGCAAATGGCGATAATTCATTGCCGTGACGTCATTCGCCCTTAAAGTATGGGAATGCCAGCATTCTATTGGAATTGTTCGACACGTAAGGCAAGCAGAAATGGGTCATAGTGCCAGGTGGATGTTATTTGTGACTGACGTTAGCGAGATCGGCCGCCAATTGCAAACTGTAAAACGTCGTACAATTTACTGATCCAATTTACTGAAAGAACGGTGGAAATTTACATTTTACTGCATTTGCGGCATTTTGTGCACGGAAGCGGAAACGACGTGGTCGCCGCAACACATATGGAATTTTAAGTAAGACGATGTTACGAAAATGTAATACGTTCGGGTCTCTGGAGGCTTTTTGGTAATATCACAAATGTCCCTTTTGTATAAATATTGAAGACCTTTTGTATTCTTCAGAGAATATCATGCATAGTTTGCGAAAATGTGATACTTTAAGGGACAGTGGTCTCAAGGAGACCCATCTATCGAGATCTGCTTCAACTTTTAACCGTTTTCATGGAAACTCGTAGAGAGGGTAACGGAACTTCTAAATAATTTTACAGTAAACCAGACACGATTATATTTACATCTCATGGAGGAGGAACACCCTATTACTTGGAAGTTTCAAAAGATCCATCGGAAATTACCATCGAGTAATCTCAGACATTTCAACGAAATTAGATAATTTTGCTGACGGGACATTTTTTCATGCAAAGAGAAAATCACGTTGCATATTTTTTTTTTGCTTAAACGAGGTTTCGCCCTTTTTCAGGTTTCCCATTTCACTTAGTTTATTCCATTTTTTTTTTTTACTTTTAGCGAAACGAGAAGTTGTGACACTTACAGCTCGCAAACCGAGCTCCCTCTTTCGGGTTTATTGCACACGCGATTATTATAGGTTTTGTTTAGTTTATTATGATTAAAAAATGTAGTTGCGTTTTTTTAATTTTATTTTTTCGGTTTTGTTTAGTTAAATCTTGAGGCGTCGCACGACCCACGAGTAGGACAAATAAGCAGAATAAACGCACATATCCGACGAACACCCGCGATTTGTCAGACAGAAACTAATGCCGGCAACGCTGCAGCTTCTGCCTGTCTCGTTAATCACAAATCATCTTACTTGCGACAACCTGCATACCACCGACGCGGTCCAATCGAGGCAGAGTATTAATCGCATGGCACCAAGCACAGTTACTCGAAAGCCTTAAACACTCAATTTTTAATAGCACTCATTCTGCACTTGGACGATTATCACTCATTTCCTTTTTTCTTTGGAGGAGGCCATCAAATAAAGTGTGCTCGTTAAAAAGTTAGGGGAATTATAGAGCAATTGCTAACTTCATGATTATTTTCCTTGCACTCTGTCATGTAATCCTTGTAAGAAGTACTGTTATTTCTTCATTTTTAATAGCTAACAAAAATTTTGTAATAATTTGTTTTTCCTATGAATGTTCCCCTCCCCAAAATAACTGAATAATCGATTTACATTTGCACACTAGCAACAGTTGGGAGCAAAATGTTCTTTTCATTCTTGCTCTCTGCTGTTATTCGTACTCTCCCCCACGCGCTTTAGATGCGAGTATTCAGCTATGTGCAAAATAAATGAGCAAATTTAGAATGTTGGAGCTAACGCGAAACAAGTTCCCCTGGAATAGTTTAGATTTTGCAATTTATATTTTCCCCAACATGCGTATCTCTTCAGCTGATTGTTGTTTTTGGTCACACGTAGTTTTTGAAGCCTACGATTTGCCTTTGGTTGCATCTAATGCATTAAATATGCTCAGGTTTCAGAGAAAAAGTTATGTTCATTCTGATTAATATTTATGTGAGGGGACTGAATTTGATCGTGTTTCTTTTTTGATTAAATTGAAAACATTTTAATATAACGATCGACATTAAAAGATTAACAAATCGGTAAACAATTATATTAAGGCACACACATTTCTGTTTAAAATTATAATTATTGCTTTAAAATTATAATTAAATTATATTGCTGACAACTCACAAAATACGGGCGATTACAAGTATTAATATTGCACTTACCTTCGAATTTCTTGATGTACTTTATCTCGAACTTCATCACGTTCATCGTTCGATATATTTGGTTCGTCGTCAGTTTCGAAACGAACAAATTCTTTACGGCCGTTTCGCTTTTTGATTTCCGTCAGCATCACCGAATTAGCGCCGTTATTATTATCGGTATCGGTTGACGCCTGCTGTGCTCCTGGCGGCATAACGATCGATCCTGTCGCGCCCATACGAAGGGCGATCGAAGCAGCAGTCTGTTGAATTGTGATACCTGTGTGCGTTCCATTGCTATTCGTACTAATTTCATGATCTTTCGACGCCAATACAAGCATCTTTCACGTTTCAAAGAAACAGGGTATTTTATCTGTGGATGATCTCGAGACAGAAATAAGACGCCGCCGTGAGATGAAGACGCTGAGTGGCGCGTATTATGTCCATCCATACGTTTTAAGAAGATAACCTCTAAAGAACCTTTCGTGCTGAATAGAATATTCGTCTAACCTTTCATTCAAATTAAGAAAGAGCAAGATCATTTGGTTCGCTCGATTACTGAAGTAAACCTGATTACTGTATTCAATTCTTTTTTTTAATTAGAAATGGTGGTTGGTAGAAATTATTCTAATTTAATTCAAACTTGAATTCTGTGACAGGTTTGCAAATTAAATTAAGTCGCGCATTCATTGCGCAGGTCTTCGATAAAAGCTTTCGCTTATACTCGTTTTAGTTCTCTACTGAAGTCTATATCCCTTCTGAGATACTCTCAGGGAGAGAGAGAGCGAGATTAAAGAAAAATTAAACATTAACTCTTGGGCATTGAATGCTCCTTCCTTCTACAAAGTAAATTTGTAGAGTATCTAAAGTAAGGGTTGGATTCTTTGACAAATTTAAATGCAAGGAGCCTCTAACATTAAAGCCTGTCTAAAGAACAATTTATTTGGATCATTTAGTATTACTACACATATGTGTTTGTCCAATGAATTATTTATAGATTTGTTTACACGTGATGTCTGGCTGCACATGGTGTGCAGACCTATGTGCCAGCCAGCATCTGAATTATCACGTTTTCCAGTTGGCACACAACAATATCTTATCTAATTTCAAACGCATTACTGAAACATGCTAATGATCTGATAGCGTTAACACATCACCTCATTATGGCAATCTTGTCCCCGTGTAGCTCAGCGGGTGACAATTATAAATCATATATATATATATATATATATATATATATATATATATATATATATATATATATATATATATATATATATATATATATATATATATATATATATATATATATATATATATATATATATATATATATATATATATATATATATATATATATATATATATATATATATATATATATATATATATATATATATATATATATATATATATATATATATATATATATATATATATATATATATATATATATATATATATATATATATATATATATATATATATATATATATATATATATATATATATATATATATATATATATATATATATATATATATATATATATATATATATATATATATATATATATATATATATATATATATATATATATATATATATATATATATATATATATATATATATATATATATATATATATATATATATATATATATATATATATATATATATATATATATATATATATATATATATATATATATATATATATATATATATATATATATATATATATATATATATATATATATATATATATATATATATATATATATATATATATATATATATATATATATATATATATATATATATATATATATATATATATATATATATATATATATATATATATATATATATATATATATATATATATATATATATATATATATATATATATATATATATATATATATATATATATATATATATATATATATATATATATATATATATATATATATATATATATATATATATATATATATATATATATATATATATATATATATATATATATATATATATATATATATATATATATATATATATATATATATATATATATATATATATATATATATATATATATATATATATATATATATATATATATATATATATATATATATATATATATATATATATATATATATATATATATATATATATATATATATATATATATATATATATATATATATATATATATATATATATATATATATATATATATATATATATATATATATATATATATATATATATATATATATATATATATATATATATATATATATATATATATATATATATATATATATATATATATATATATATATATATATATATATATATATATATATATATATATATATATATATATATATATATATATATATATATATATATATATATATATATATATATATATATATATCCTATATTCAACAAGTGAAGTCTTGTCATTTGGATGAGAATTGAGGAGAAAACCCAGAACGGAAAAATCTCGAAATGACAAAATCTCGAGCATCAAATTCTCGGCATAACTAAATCATGAAACAAAAAATTATCCTGAAATGGCAAAATCTCGAAATGCAAAAACCGAACCAATTAAATTACGGTAATGACAAAATAATTAATTGGTGGATTTAGCGTTATAGAATTTTGACGGTATCCTTCTGAAGCGTTGAAACTCTTAAAGCAAGATTATGCTAAAACAATATAAATGTATTTTTAAACCGAAATCAAATCTATTTGAAAAGTGCTCAAGGGTCAGAAACGGCACGTGTTGAGATTGTAAACGCGTCTCTCGAAGCGACGGGAAGCAGTGACTAACCGTAATTAATAACAGCAAATAAAATCTATTGATGTTATTAGTGTTATTGTTGTTATTGTAATCATAAAAGTGCCAAGAGCTCAAAAGTAAAGAAATTTTTGTGCGATATGTCTTTTAATAAGTCAGGAAAAGGAAGGGGGTAAAATGGGAGCTGTTTGGATTAAAAAGGAAGTCTTTGACAGTTTAGGAGTATAAGACGTCGTTTGCAATAATTATAACACGATTTTTAGGTTTCCGTCTTGTCTTATCGTCATTACTTGATAATTATCTTATCGTCGCTTTCTTATGGATTAAGCCCGTCACGCCTGACATTACTTCACGGCATTGTTTGAAGACAGTGCTTCCGGAAATGCGATGAAGTATAAAATTAAATATATTTTGGATTTCTTATATTTAATAATTATAAAGAGCACTTGTATATTTCTGCCACTTGTTAATTCTCTGCACCTCACTATTTGCCAATTCTCTATTTTCTTCATCTCACAACACTGCATAATTCTCCAGAGCAATGAGACCCTACGTGAAAAATGTCCAAAACTAAAACCACAACCAACCAACCTTTCTATGGATTCCTTTTCAAACACAAACACATTTTTATTTTGATTTTGATTTAATAATTTTTTTCCTTGTTAGTTCTTCTTCTCCAATTCAGTCACACTCATACACTCAAATATTTATACACTCTTCTAAATGTTTTAAACTTCAAGTGGGTTGAAGCATGACCTTCAACAACACCACAAAATTAGTTCAACATAATCTCATTTCTTCGAACTTTTAATAGTGGATAATTACGATGCTTTTTGTCATGCATTCGTTTAATGACAGATTTAGATCGGATTAAGAAGAAACAATATTCGTGAAGGATTTACATTAAGAACATGAAATTAGACGAGCGAAAAGTTAAATTTATTAATTGCGAATAAAATTTGAATTGTGTATAAATACAGTATAAAATGTTTATTTGGACCACTTAATTTTTCAATTTGTTAGAATAGGAAACCGTGTAAATTCTAATCCGAACGTTGTAAGACTCGCTTATCGACTAACCATGAAAGACTGTATGGATACTTCTTGCAGTAGAAGAAGAATTGAAGGCGAATTCCTTCCAGTGAATTCGTCAATCGCTGAGAGTATCTGGTTTAATGGTTTGGTGAGCCGTTCTAAACTGTGACGAGTAACTCTCCAAGAGAGAGCAAGCTCATAACCGTTCTCATTTGATGTAATGTATACTTCTAAAGTTACAAATAACATTATCCTCTCGGCCAAAATCGTCTCTACAAGTATGAGAGACAGAAATGGATTATTTTCGTTCACCCCACCAGCTATGCTGTTGATTCATTACAGGAATCATTAACGGGTATCGTTAACAGAAACTGAAATCTCTGTAAAATTTATGCAAATGAAAATTTTATGAGCAGGCCCTTGTGATGAGATTTTTCGAAGAGTTATTTTATAAAAACCTTGTTTATTTATTTTTTAATTAAAAATTAAAAATTATTACATTAATTTTAAATGGTAAATACTTTACACTAATTGAAGTTGATTAAGTATCAAATTATTTTCAACATACACAAATGATTCAACTTTATTACACGAACGGATGTCGAACCTTTCTCTTCTTCTTCGGATAATCATATCCACCGAAATCATCTTCAGAATATTCTTCATGTTGTTTCTGAATTTCGTAATGTTCATGATGATCGTGGTGATCGTGATGTTCGCTGTGTTCCTTGATGGGAATGGGTATCGGCAAAGGTACCTTTTTGATAACGGTCTTCGTGTGGATGTGTGTATGATGCTCTATCGGTACGTGGATGCGTATTCTAAACAGTGATAAGTGTTGTTAAGAAACTGTAAGTTATATTGCATAGATAGAGAGAGATAGACAGAAAGAGGGAGAGGAGGTTTACTTGAGCTTTTCTTTTCCAGGATATGCGTGAATGTACGTCACTGTCATCATAACGAATGAAAGTATAAACAGACACTAGAAGAAAAGGAAGTAATTGAAAAACTGGATTTGTTATAAAACTTATCGATAACCACATAGTTTCATCGACTCGATTACATTTTAAAAATTATCACAATTTGTAAAACCGTATTAAAATTTATTTGTAACACTTAGTAACACACTGTGGTAAAATTCCTTTAGGTAAAAATGCCCTTAGGTCAAAGGAAATCGACTCGAGTTAATTTCCTTCCGCTTACGCACTTACTTTTTTAATAATTTTCTTCATCCTAATCGATTTCGTCCAACAAACGTATTTTGCGCTCACAAAATTGCAAACTTCGATCAACTGATTTAGAGAAAAAACCGAAACTCTTTTCAGTCCAAGCAATTCCACTTGAATAACCGACGGTCAGTCCATTCGCATTTGTTTATATATAAAGCTGCGGGGTGGGGTAATGACTGGCTGCAGTAACAATTGCTGCCGTCCATGGAAATGCTTGAATAACATCAATAGATTCCGTACGGTAAGTGCGGAAATTACTTCCCGCGGAAAAGAGAAACGAACGTATAAATCGTACGAGCAGCAGTAGGACGGCATCGGATTAAACAAATATAAATAAAACCAATTGGTTGGATATAGACACGATGGTCCACTCCACTGTCTTTGCACTAATTTTAGAAGTTGCCCGATCAGGTCCATATGGTCAGCTCAAAAACGAGCTCTACAAGCACCCGTAAAAAACTCGCCTTTTGCGGCGAAATAAGCTAAACGATCACCCAATTATCGAAACGTGCACAAATTTGAAAAATTTGAAAGTTCTTTGAAAAGAAAACGGTCCCCGGTGATTTCCTGGTAACATTTTCTTCTTGACGCAAAGAAAAAACCGTGGATTATCTGTGTCTCTCTCTATCTCCCCCTCTCTCTATCTTTGCCTTCTGGGGATGTCTGTCTAAATCATTGCGTTACACCGAGATAATTCATTTAAAACCGGAAGTAAATTCAGTCGTTTATTCGGCTAAACATTAAAAAAAACCAAACCAACTTCATGAACGCAAACGGGCCTAAACGAATTATTACGTAAATTCGTGCACTGAAGCAGACTGGAAACGTTTACAGTTAACTATTTTCACGATGACGATGATGATGTTTGCTTTGTTGTTGTTGTTGTTGTTGTTGTTGTTGTTGTTGCTTTTGCTGTTGTTGTTGTTGACGTAGTGATCGGTCGGTTTTATATTTTACTGCACAACACACACACACATAAACTGCTGTTGAAAATTGCGCCAAATTTAGTTTCGTTGTTGTTGTTATTGTTGTGGTACGTGCGACTTTGCGTCTGCGAAATAAACGGCGGAACGAAATAAAAGAGCTAACGGTCAATAACTGCATTTCAACAGAAAAAAAAACACCAATAGCAGTAATAATAATACTGAGCATAAACACCATTACAATAATATTAATCATTTATTAACAAGAATACGTACAACAACAAGAACAACAAAGGCAACAATACCACACATACGCCAACAACAAAGCCGGTAAATCGTCAGCAACAGTTGGATGGAAGCTGTTTTCATTGCCGCAACGTATACCAACCATTGTATCTATATACCGACCATCATGTTGTCTGTCGTGTTGTTGACAAGTTCAGTTGGCACGAGCCGAAGAAGAAGAAGATGATGTTTCAATGAAGCTTTGCACCTGGGGTGAAACTACGGCGAAAATTTTGCGGCCAAATCAGAATAACGAGCCTCTAATTTTCTGTATTAAAGCCTAAATTTTTGATTACAGTAACGCCTCAATGTGACTCAGGTATTCGCTGTCACGTTAAAATTTTGTCGTTAAAGAATTTTGACAATTCCGAAATTTCCCTTTATGGTTTTTTGCATTTTCTGATTTTGCCAATATCGTAATAAAATTTTTGCAGTTGGTGAAAATCAGCAGATAACAAATAGTTAATCGCTCACAAATAAAAAGACCTCAGAAAAATGGTCTATCCAAGTTTAACCAAGGCTAACTATTATCGTATTTCGACCAAAAATCAATATTTATCGAAAAAGAGTTGATACGTGTCTTTTACCCGACGCTACCTTGGCTCCTTTCCTTCTATACAAACTATAAATTTCAGAAAGGTTTACAAATTTCCCTTCATCTGCTTACAAAATTGCGGATGGAGTGTTACTTTTTGGACACCCTTTAAATATTTCAAAATATTTCCTTTTAACGAAAATGAAGTCTGCATAAAATAGTCCTTTCCAACATGAGTAGTACGCATACTTTCGAAGCCTTTTTTCAATACTGCCTTTGTGAAAACATCTAAAAATCAGTTTTACCACCATCGAAGATTTCGAAGACTTTTGAAAGTTTTTGAAACGGTTTTATTTATTTTTTCGAATGAATTTGTATTACTTTATATATATATAATTTTATGTATAATGTAATGTATAAATTGATTTACCTACAAACATTTTTTATAAATTTTAAACGAATTTTTCTAGTAAAACTTAATGTATTTTATAAATGTGTATAAGTGTTTACCTCGTCCGTAAGATTATATAATAAATTTTCGCTTTTTAAAAAATTTTTTATTATATTAATATTAAATTTAAAAAATTTTTCTACAGTCGAAAATAGAAAAAACGCTTTTTTATAGGGCGGAGGGGGTGAAGAAAGTGAAGGTGAAGATGAGAACTTGATGGTAACGTTGATTAATTTTAGTGAGTGATCAAATGGTCAACCATAATCGCAGCGAATAGGATCAAATGGTTCCGTTATCTCTAGGAAAGGGCACGCATATGGGCGTGGGTATGCTTATGGAGATGAGTTGGAGCGAAACTACGAATATGCAGCATGACTTTGTAAGACGAACGAGAAAGGTAACGATTTTAGCGTTAACGATTTACGAGTCATTGCAGCGAATAAGCGGAATTGACTTCTCTACCATAGTGATGGCAGAAAAGCAGGCATACGTTAAGATTCTTGTTGTTAGGGAGGAGGGAGGTGGTAAGGAGGAGGGGCGAAGGAGGTTTTCGATATCGAGTCTCAGATGGAGTGATCAAATTGGCAGGTACTAGAGAAAATCTAATATATATATATATATATATATATATATATATATATATATATATATATATATATATATATATATATATATATATATATATATATATATATATATATATATATATATATATATATATATATATATATATATATATATATATATATATATATATATATATATATATATATATATATATATATATATATATATATATATATATATATATATATATATATATATATATATATATATATATATATATATATATATATATATATATATATATATATATATATATATATATATATATATATATATATATATATATATATATATATATATATATATATATATATATATATATATATATATATATATATATATATATATATATATATATATATATATATATATATATATATATATATATATATATATATATATATATATATATATATATATATATATATATATATATATATATATATATATATATATATATATATATATATATATATATATATATATATATATATATATATATATATATATATATATATATATATATATATATATATATATATATATATATATATATATATATATATATATATATATATATATATATATATATATATATATATATATATATATATATATATATATATATATATATATATATATATATATATATATATATATATATATATATATATATATATATATATATATATATATATATATATATATATATATATACCATCCGTATTACCATCATATGTTTCTGCTAAACTGACCGAATTTATATGATTTTGATCGTTTAACTTTAAATTAGTTATTTAAACCTTAGCCCATTCCTAGCCCGTTTTAATCCCAACGTTTTCTCTAAAGTTTTAATTGAATTAGAATTATCTCTATATGTTTAATTATTATTCTTCGGATTGAGCGTAGAAGTAATTTAATTAAAAATTATTATTAATAAAAACTATGTTAACAACAAGTTTTTTTTACGATTCTGATTAAAATTATTTAATTAATTTTCCTACAAAACTTAAATTTATAAAATTAGATTAAGCATAATCTTGTTTTGTTTTATAAAACATTAACTTCCATACACGCTTGCTTATTGCATGCGCGTTATACATATATATATTTATATATATTATATAAAATATATTTTTACTATATAAATCGTCCATTAAATCTAGGTTTAAGGCCAGAGATGCAGAACAAAAATCGTATTTTGCTGCCCAATTTTTACTTGAATTCTCTTTTAATTTTTAGTACTTTCTACGTTGCTGCGACAGATACTTCCACGGATTGCTCGTAATAAATGCTGCAACTGTTTTTGGCGTAGAAGCAGCCATCAGAAGCATCTGCGAAAGGGTTGCCAACTACATGAATGCTGGGCATTCATACTAAGGTTTTCTACAACCGAAAGTCATTGCGTAGTAAAGGGAAAAAGGAATGGATGGGATGGTGGAGGGGGAGGGTTAAGGTATGTTATTGCTTGGAGTGAGTAAAGAAGAAAAGTGAAGAGAGGGAAAAGAGGTAAGACTAAAGGATAGAATAAAAAAGGAAAAGAAAGAAATGAAAAGGTCGGGAAAAACAATGTGAAGGAAAGAGAGGAAGAATGGCTCGAAATCAAGAAATGAATAAGATGTAGGAAAACATGATGGTAAAGAAGGATGTCGGGAACGAAGAAGTAATTGTGGAAAGGGGGACGTAAGGAGTGCTTTCTGCCATATTCTTATTAGAAATTTCCTAAACCCAACGCAGTGGAATATCTGAAAAGTTTGGAATCTAAATTGAAGGTGTAAAAAAGGCTCGTGGGGGGGGAGGAGAGGAGATGGCAGCTATAAGAGGCAGTTACTGGATCCCATAATTCGGTAATCAGCAGATAAATGTCCAGGCCTGAAAGCAATCAACACCATTTCATTAACTACCACTTCTCTTCGAGCCTCCCACAGAACAAGCCCCTCCCTCACCCTCGTCAAAATAGTAAAAAAGAGGAATTAAAAATTTTTTGAAATGATTAACTAGCTTAGAAGGAGCTCCGCGTGCGAGGTGGCTAGAAGGCGAGAGGGCGAGTTGGCGATGGAAAGGATGCGTGTATGCAATGTAATGTCTCTTCGTATTGGATGCGTGGATTTTTTCAGGTGAATCGGATAACGTTTTTCTTTTTTGGTTTCTGTTATTCTTTTATGTTTTGTTGTTATTTCTATTATAAGATCTATTTCTGTTACTTTTGTTATTTCTGTTATTTTTGTATAATTCTATCGTTTGTAATGCAAATTTTTAAATATCAAAGATCACTTAAAAGTATATCTTAAAAATTAGTGTGAGGGTGTATGTATTGTATGTGGCTGCGTGTATGCGTGTGTGTGTCTGCGTATGTGATTGATTGTGTGTGTGTGAGTGTGTGTGTGTTTGTGTGAATATTTGTGAAACTGTTGGCGTGAAACTGTTTTGGCGGCGGCGTATGAGGGTTTATGTTATCGATGATGAGACGAATTCCAGCCAGTCCTTTGTATTCCTTACGAATGGAATCAGTAAACTATCAGTTAGTTATAAATGTTAGGCGGCATCACATTCGAAACTACGGCAACATTTCGATATTGCACCTGCCGAGTTAACGCTCCTACCGCTCTTACATACATTGATACCACTTGTGAGGGAAAGTGATGATTTATGTGACTGAAATTGCTTCCGTTGCACTTGATGATCTCCGTTGCGATGTGATGATCTGGAGTAATCAATTAATGTAGTGATGGTGTCGCTGTTATTTCATTTTCATTATTGCTGTTTTTGTTATTATTGCCGTTGTTGCTATTGTTGCTAATGTTGTTGTTGTTGTTGTTGTTGTGGTGGTGAGAATAAACTGATATCTATTTCTAATGACTTGACAAAATGCCACTTGCCGCAATGAAGTTATGGATGCCGTGGTCATTCTGGATGCGTGGATGTATTTGATTGCGTACGAGCGTTTGCTTAGATCTTATATAGTATATATATGTATTTATATTTATTTAGCGTTATGTATATACGTTCGTATGTATATGTATGTATGTGTTGCATGTATATAAGTTTTGTTGTTGTAAGTCTTTTAATTTAATGCATCTTAATTGGAGCTAAATCATACGGTTCACAAGCGCTCGAGCATTAAACGATCTTTCTGACGATTTAGCGCTTCTTTGCCCAAAGTGTAGATGTTTGTGTGTGCATGTCTGTTGTGTGTGTTTGTGAATGAGTTCCCGCGATACATGAAGCCAACACCGTGACAATCTCGATAACACTCGTCGGACACGTTGCGGCAGCATAGATTCATAAATTCGTTTTAATTCCGACACATCTGCTGCCTCCAGGGGTCTCTCGTTTGTCGTTTGTGGGTCTTCATTGATCCAATTCAGTCCATTGATTCGACTCCAAGGCCGGAGATATTAGGCCGTTTGCAGTTTCCCATTTCCGTTTTTATATTAAAGTGCATGTGCTTCGGCTTCTCATCGTTTATTTGTAATATTACATATAGTTCGTGTAACGGAGTGTGCTTTCTTTGTCGGGCTTAATTTTGTTTTCTTCTTTCATTTTATTGCTGTCTCATTTTTGGCGAGTATTGCTTGAATAATATCTCAAGCTGTCGCTGTTTTTAATTTCGAACGTAAACGTAAAAACTATTTCGAACGTAATAATGAATGCTGTTTTAATAATAATTATGAAACTTTTCTGTTGCTTTTGCGCTTTTCTGTATTCGTTTCTTCGTAACTGATCCTTTCGTAACTATTGCTTCTCCACCACTACTGGCTGATTGTTGTTGCCACGGCCACGTTTGCAGTGGTCACGCTGGTCGCCGGAGACATCGAGTCCTCGTTACTCTCTGGATGTTATGTGAGATCTTGTGGCGAGTCTATTGAAAACAGTTCCTTGTACAGCGCCGGAAATACCAAATTTGGGTGCTGAAGTTTAAACTTGCTCATGGCTTCCATGTGCATTATTGAGATATCGCTGAAAAAAAAGAGAAGGGTCATTCGATTTCAATGTGACAAAATATTGTTGTAACAATGTCGATTTCATAATCTAGGATCATCTAATAAACAAATCGATCAAATTTTAATCCAAAACCATTATCACAATCGAATTTTCCGCGTTTTGGTTTTGAAGATATTACGCTCTTCATTCGTTTGATAATGAAAAACGTACCGAAAATTTGGGATGTTATTTAATAACGTGTCCAACACCGTTACATCGCCTTTCAGAGGTGCATGATTCGATTCGAGCTCTTGCCGTATCGCATTCATGCTCAGATTAAAAAGCCTCTGAATTTCTGTATTTCCCCTCACGCCGTTGCGTTCTGCAAAACGTTATAAGAATGTAATAGATTGACAAACAAATTATTCAGCCCCTATGAGGGGCGCGGTTGCTGTGATATGTTTTATACCTGGCCATAACAACACCAAGCTCTGGTAGAGGGCTAATTCGGTTTCAGTCAATTTTAATTCGGCGATTGATTTCGCCGTTTGAAAGATTCGCGACACCAGCCGCATTTCATCTGAGTCGGAAGTGTAGAAGGCTTCTTGAGGCAGCATCACGTCACCGTAGAGAACAGCGTTCTGCGAGAGATCCAATAATCGAGACATGCGTACAATCGCCAACTCGAATGAGCCAGTCTTCAACAGCAAAATCTGCAAAGGCCCATAACGAAACAGTTCAAAAAGAGTTCCTTATCGGGATTTATTAAGACGCTGAAGCAAAGAAAAAAAACACTCGAGAAGATTATGCATAAAAACCTGATCGTCCTGACTTAGCCGCATGAAGCCCGGTATAAGCTTTGCAAATTCGATGATATTCTGAATCATTTGCGTCAGCTTCTCCGCACAGTCCAGCCACAATTCCTCCTGACCAAGATTCTTGTAGTAAAGTATTCGTGAGATGTCCTGAAATTGGTGCATAAAAATTAATGTAATAAAGGAACAGTTTTCCATCAGCCCGGCCTGGACTTTGGTCTTCATACGGTTACCTGCGGCTTTCTAAACATTTCATGAACAATTTCCAGTTTTGTGTTTGTATTGGCGTGCGCTTCCGCCAGAGTTTTGATCAGAACGTCATTGATATCACCGTCGGCTGCTCAGGCGAAAAATGAGAAACAGTTAATGGAATAAGGGCCAATGGGAGATATTTGGGTCTACAGCAACAACAATGAATATACATCAAACTGCCGGATGACTTGTACGTACATGAAATGAGTTCGAGTTCGAAATAGTGTTTGAAAGTTTGGGCGGTTAGTCTGATCGCGGATCAGTTGTGAGGAATCAGATGGAAGGAATCAGCTGTTAAGAATCAGATGGAAGGAATCAGCTGTGAGGAATCAGCTGTGTAGAAATCAGCTGTGAAACCGATCACTGATCGATACATGAAATCATTATAGAAGAGGAAAATAGCTGACCCTTCGTCCGATGGATTCGATTCTCGGGTTTGGGGAGATAAAAGTAGGAAATGAAATAGGAGGATAGGGAGAACCTAAGAAGCGCGAAACATTTGCGTCTTTTTATTACACACACGCGCGTTCAATGCTCTGAAGTGTGAGCCATTCGTAGATCGCCCTAATATTTGGTGATCTCATATTTATGTTGACAACCCCATTTTGAAAATTCGATAGACCGCCAATTGCCATTTGCCAAATTCATCTCTTACCCCATCGCAAATCACCGGAATCATCATCTATATCATCTACAAAGCTAATTGGGGTTATTTCTGAAGCGACGATTGTCGATGAAGCAGACGGCTGCTGCTGACGATTGTCATGTTGGTTTTGGATGTGGTGGTGGTGATGATGAAGGTGATGATGGTGAGAATGATGTTGGTTGGGAGGTGTATCAATGACTTTCAAATGGTTGTCGTCGTTGGGCCGCTGAATAGTAAATTGTTTAAGCATAAGCTCCCTTGCAGATTCAGATGTTGAGATATCTTCATGGCATTTTGTTACCGCTGTCGCCAGTGTCCCGGGCGAGGAGACAGCACAAGCAGCAGTAATATCATCATCATCACTGCCTAAACTGCATCCCGAGCCAGTTGGCCTAACGACACAAACTTCGCGTAAACCGCTAATATTGCTAATAGGTCCTCCCATCGATGCGGCACTGCTAACACCACCGCCACTTCCACTTGTGCTCGGGTTTGAGTCCGAAGGCAAACAATCCGATGGAGTACCTCGTCTCAGGGAATTCGACCCTAAAATACCACCACGACAATTTCAAAGTATCATTGAAATGTGTCCAATTTCAATCAGATCCGTAGTGGTGCACACGAGTCTATGGAAGACCGTAACGTCAGTGACCTCTCCCGGTTGCAAATGTCATTCCGTCAGAAGCTAGATTTTTTAAAGCAGTTCGTCTCGTTGGATAATGTGCAAGAGCATAACATAATAAATCCCCTGAGGTTAAAGTCCTGTCCCCCGAGAGTCCTCTCACTTTAATGTATCGATTAACTTCGATCTTTGATAAGTAAGAACGTGGTCGAGACTGAAAATTGACGTTCCGTCGCTGTTGCCAGTATCGTAATCGTATCGTGGACTCATGTGCACCGTTAATTCGATCGATCTAAGAATTGGATTGCAAGTTTCTCATCATCACATAATCATCTCCATCATGATCTCAACTTAGACTTATCATAATTTTGAATAGGTCGATGCAGGGCTACCCCATTCTGGTTAGGAAAAGGGAGGTTTTCACGGAAGTGCAGAACAAAAGGAAAATGTTTATGGAACTTTTGCAGATGTGGCGGCAGAGATGAAAGCGACATATAGTCGCTTCAATGGCGCACATGCGTCAAATGCTCCTCAAGCGGCAATTTGTTTACATCTAACAAAATCTCTAACGAATTTATAGAAAAAGGGGGAGTGGGAAAGCGATGATGAGGAATTTTGAAATAGTTAAGCCCTGTTGGAGGCAACGGTCAACAATTCTAGACGTGTCTTAGTGCTATGCCAATTTTTAATTTCATTCGGGCAATGATGATGAACGCAATAAAATTCTGGCATATATCGTAAATTTACTCGGAAATCCAAAGGGATTCCTAAATCAAACAAAAATAATTACATCTATCCGGAATGACCGAGGAATAAGAATAAAAACTGAACTCTTACGAAATTATAAAACCATCAGAAAATATTTTAAACGCAATTCATAGAAATCGAATAGAAACTCAAAATGGAATCGAAACCGAGTGGATAAACATTACTGCACTGCACCTGGGTTTAGGGCACATGGGTTTCATGCTACGACTTTTCCCTCAAAAAGTGTTCGGGACTGACTGGAATTCAAAACTAATCAATCAGTAATTATAAAAAATAACGTTATTTTCGCTGAGAGTCCGTCTTGATGAAAGCACCAAATTACGTTATGGATATTTAAAGAATCTGAGATGTGAATACGCGTAGTACGATGCTTCCGACAAACCTCGAGGTGAAGTGCATTGCGAACGAAATTATGAATGAAATAATGCATAAAATAATAGTTAAAAGAGAAGCATGAGCGCGCCTCAAACACGCCGTTCTCCAAGTTACCATGACCAATAAATTCAGGATCCATTATTGTACTTCGCGGCTCGTAGGTTGTGCTATCAACATAATCCGCTGATATGTCATATGCCATTGTCTGCTGCGGCGTGGCTGACGCTGAATAGCCATAGGGGCTTCCGTAGCTGACCTCATTGTTCGAGTATCCGTAGCTGCAAAGCAACCAAATCGTGAATTTTTATAGGATGCGAGAGAAAATATTTGAATTAATAGTAAAAAAAGTATCAAACCAGATCCCCGGAAATTCCGTCAAAGCAGACGGTTTAGACTTTGGGGGGGGCAAAATTCATACGCTTGTTTCCTTACCCGTTATAGGTGTGATGAAGCTGATCACTACTCGAGGGAGTCTGTGTGTCGAATACTGAACTGTCTGGCGCTGCATCGCTCTGGGCACGCATTTGAGCCCGATGAAATCGAACTTCGTCTTCAACTTTTTCTCTTTGTTTTTTTGACATCCTACCGAACTTTACAGCTGTAAACAACATTCGAACATTAGTGATCAAGTTATAGCAGTCGGACCGCCCCCGAACCACATTTCCAATTTGCTTACCATCTCGGCTCATTCCTAATTTGAGGCACTTTTGCAGTCTGCAGTATTGACAGCGATTACGATTGACACGATCGACCACGCACTGTTTGTTCCTCGGACATTGATAGTTGACGACAGAGCTCTGAGATCGTCGAAAGAAACCTTTACATCCCTCACAAGTGATTACTCCATAATGAACGCCAGAGGATTTGTCGCCACACACTTTGCAAGGAATTATTTCAATTTGCGCTGAGAATCGAGAAAGAGAACGAGAGAGAAAGAGAAAGAGAAAAGAAACTTTAATAAAAGTCAAATCCAGAATCATGTAATAAAAAATATGATAATGATAAAGTTCGGCTTCCAAATAAACATCGCCTAGAAGTAAGAGAGTAATATAAGAATATCCGATTACTCCACGAGACGACTTCGCTCCTCGCCTCGCATTTTCCGGTGACTATTGAACTGTCCAACACTTGACAGTGAAGTAAAGTGGTGACACTGTTGACAGCTATAATCGTGAAGACGTCGTCCAGAGCAGTATCAAAAAAAGCTGAAAGGCGGCTGGAAAAGGCGAGATCAAACGAGATCTCGACTCTTGAAATAAGAGCATAAATATCGAATCTTAAGGCTTCAAAAATTAATAATTTGAAAAACTATTAAAAAAATTAATAATCCCTTGCCTCGCACATATTTACGCAGGCGTGCCACCCCCCTAACTTATATCACTAAATTGATGCAAAAAAACACCTAAAACAGTTTTAAAGAAACGACGATGGTGAACGAAAACACGAATAGTTTGCGTTAATTTTTTTCGCATTCATTGAGTTTTTCACAGTTTGTCGGGATCGGTCGAGAATGCGCCTGCCGTATAATTCGAACTACAATCGAACCTCCAGCGAAAAAACGCTACTCAGCAAAAAGTTTATCCGGACAAAACGAATCGAGCGGAGCGTGTGGAATGAAAACACAATTTGCAATTAAAGCAAACTATTGCACCGCACCGCACTGTCGCGCTATGTCATGCTTGAGGTTAATGACATTCGATGAAATTATGCAAATAAAATTATCATAAAATTCTTAATCGAAAAACTATTCCGTTTCGAAGTTTGGCGATTTTGCTTTTGCGACTTTTGCTTTACACTACAAGTGATCTCTCACCTCTGATGGAATTGGCGGTTTTCTTATTACTCAAGCTGGTTACGGATCCTTCGCATGTAACGTAATTCCTTGATCGGGAACAAAGCCACGAAGGTAAGTTTGAAGAGGTCTCAGATGGATTTTGGTAAGCGTTACACGATATTTCCATAGGATTTGTCGTGCTATCGACTGAACCCGCTCCCCCACCCACCAGGCAGATATTGCTGCTGGACATTTTATTGTTTTGAGAGTTGAACATTTCTGCGGTGAGGTAGGATTCAAAAGAACTTTCACATCTCTGTTGACTACAATACGATTGTTGCTTTTGGCAAGGGTGATGCATATGCTGATCGTTTGCACCTGAACATCGCTCACAGCGATTGTAGTAATCATAATTGGATCCAGAAATTACAGCCTGTTGTTTGGGATGCGAAAATGGGGAATTCGACTTGGAAGGAGAGATTTGAACGGCACTGCTTGTTGGTTTAGCTCTTTTATATCGTTGTATTGCCGTTACGTTTTCTCTATTGAAAAGCGACTGATTGCCGCTTAGTGCCGATGACAATTTTGTTTGATTCTGATAAAGTTCAGCGTAATTATTGCCGAAATTTATTGAAGGCTGAATTCCAAAATGACGTTGTGAATTGAATTCTGTTACCAATGTTTTCGCGTTAGTCAGTTGTGTTTGTGGAATGTGTTTGCCATTTGCGGAGCTTGTTGTAGAAATTTGTTCATTTTTATTATTATTTTGATTGTTCCAAAAGTCCATTTGCACTTTTGTGCCTTCCATATCCATCAGTCCAAATCGCTCCAACTCATTTTCGAGAAAAACTTCCCAAGCAGTTCTTGAGGCGTTTTAGATGCAGCGTTAATCAGAAGATGGTATGAATACAAGCAAAAAAACTGGAAAGACAGCAGTAGTTGTTGGTAAGGGGCAGAAGTTGTTCTTAAGGAACTAAGAGGTTGTTGAAAGAACAAAAAGAAATCTATAAAGGCGATAAATAAATAAACGGATCATTTCAAATTTTCAATCGTGGAAATTGTGAGCGGAAAAAAGGTGCGGCGGGGCGAGGCGAGATCGAGAATCGAAAATGTCTGTTTTGCCGAAAATTCGAAACAAAACTATGGAGAGTTTCATTACGCACACTAGCTGTTTGCTTTTAAGTGTTTGCCTTATCATCAACCCAAGCCCTACCATTCACGGAGCAGCGTGAGGGGATGGGTCAGCAGCAATAACCGACAGCTATATTTTCTTGTTTATTTTCCTTATTGTTGCCGAATATGACGATGTCGACAATGTTATTAAAAAGGATGAGTTCCGATGAAAAGAATGCGACGAGAAGAAAAGAAAAGACGGAGCAATGAGAAGGGAAAATATAAGAAGAGAGAAAGAAAGAGGGAGAGAGATTGTGTGTGTGTATGATTACGCTGCTTCTTGAGAAGGAAAGAATAAGGGCGAGATAAGGTCGTTGAACTTTTCTTAAAAATATCGAAACAACAACAACAACAACGACATCAACAACTGACAGGCACATCATCATCATCAACAGGCAACTGTTTCGTAATTATATTTTTTTGGTGGTATTAAAAAAGACACAACACCACCAGCAGCCGCTGCGTGAAATTAATAATAAAACATATTTTAATTGCATTAATCGAAAATATTAAAGAACGTTTTGTTTTGTTTTTGCAGTAAAACAAAAACACAGAAATCTTATCGTGGCAAAAATGTGAATATTGAGAATTATTGCGAGATCGCGACAACTCAACGCGTTTATGAATTTTCTCACTCCTCTCGCCCCGCCCCGTTGAATAATGGTTTCGAAAACGACCTAACGTTTGTACGAACTCGACCTACTGGCCAATACAACCCAACACGTTGGGTCGTAAGGTCGTGTGGGCTATTCGCGATGACAAGCTTCATCGCCTCAATTTCCGGCAGATATTAATTGTTCTTGTTTTTGTTGTTTCGTGTACGCGTTGGCGGCTTGAACGCGAAATCGAGTTGCCGCAGCTTTGTCAGAATTGTGAAGACGCACTCGCGGTATTCTATTAATAGACTTTCTGGATTATATTTCACTTTTGCTTATTACTTTGCGTGCTTCTTCATCTTTCTCTTTTTCATCTTCATGTTCTTTCTTTCTTTCTTCTTCGTCTTCTTCTTCTTCTGTTTCTTTGCTTTCTACGATGTAATATTTTTTGTGCATGATTTTTTTTTTGAAAAGATAAGAAAGAAGCAGAGGAGAACTCTGATAGAGTTGGTTTAATCAGCTGCAGTAACGGATTATATAACTCGATTCCGGGACTATCACTCGTATCACATTCACTTAATTCATTCGTCGTCAATAGACGTCTGCTACTCGTTGTATTCCAATCAATAAATTCCTTTTAAACGAACCGTATTCACATTATCTGAGCCGCAAATACTCGAGCTTCCCACGTGGTTGCAACGAAACACGTGAGGGGTCTCTTAGAGCCACGCAACGGAGAATTTCTAGGATTGGCCGGCACAGAAAGTGCGTATGAAAAATTCTATGCGCTCTGTCCGCATCGAGGAAATAGGAAACGAGTAGTAGGCAACCATTAACGCCCGCACATGCACCGTTGATGATTACATGGACTACAATTAGGGTAACTGTAACGATTACAAAAGGCGTCGCTGGTTGAATCCTGCAGAGAGAGAGAGAAAAGAATTCGGCGCATTCTCTTTTGTGTACTTAAAGAGCGAACCATGAAAATCTCTGGAGATAATTTGAAGAGAGCAGAAACGATTAATTGCATATATTGCTGTCAGAGTTGCCAAGGTAAACCGAAAAAATTAAACTTAATTTAATGTTATCACAGCAATAATACAAGAGTGATAAGCATGCTATTTTGAGATCTTTCCTCATTGGAGATGAATGTTAACTAAGTGGATCCAGCTAACTAAGGAAGTATTTTTAATACAGATTCAGTGTGTCTCTTTCTCTCAACACCTTATCGAAATTAATATTTCATAGAATATGTTATAGATTTCATCTTTTCCATGCATTTTTTTACGGCAGCGAAAAGTAGCACTTTATTATCTGGCATCTACATTCTGATAAGTCCTTAATAACCTTGATAACCTTATCAGCTGTCCTCTTTTGAAATCACGTATTAATTGTCTTAATTTGATAATAACAAATATATTGCGCTAAAAAAAGTGGCGGAACCTAACTATTTTATTTATGAGTACTCTCGTGTTTAGTTTGGCTGCAACATATTACCAACGAAACAAATATATAAGTAAATACTTTTAGAATTGTTTGCAATTAATTCGAAGATCATTAACAAATTCCAGAATGTGTCGCCTATAGCGTTTTTCATATATAACATGTTGGCTGCTTTTTTAAAATAAATATATTAAAAAGCGGAAGGACCGACCTGATACCAAGAGAATGGTCGTTATCAAGGTCGGAATCTGTCGATTCAGGGTAAATTTTTATATAGATAAAATCCAATGAAATTCACCGGAACTGACGTATTTAATTGGAATTGATCTTCTCAAAAATTCGCTCCGAAACGTCAAATTTCGACTTTGATAATATTATTCTTTTGCCACCAGATTGTTCCTTCCATCCTTACTACGCTGACTTTGGTCCGCTTTCTTAAATATTTCTTTAAAAACCTGCTAATGAGTATCATTAATGCTTTAAAATTAATTGACAATAATTATTACTTCAGCCTTAAATATGGATTTGTGGAAACCTTTATATCATTTTATCCTCTAATGTGTTGGCAATACTTGTTGTAAATATACCTTAACAACAATTATTTACAATTTCTCTGCCATTTTCTCTTTGATATTCTTAGACTCTCTGAATATTTTGTTTTCTCTTTTCTATCTTTATTACAAAAGAGCGCGGCGCTGCAAATGCTTTTTTATTGCTTCTCCTTTGTGTTCCATCGTAATGAGCAGGTCGATTGTTCGATGGACGGTCGTGGAGGCCATTGGCACACATTCTGCTTATTCTTCTTTTTCATCGTCGTCTTCCTCTCTCTCTAAAGCTCTCAGCAAACCAGTCAATAGGAAAGCGCATCAACAATTGCATTCCTGTTTGTAATCGCATCGGGCATTTTATTTAAGTTTTTCAACGGAGTCGTGTTTCTATACAGTAGTGTGTGTGTGTGTGTTTATGCACCGAAATGTGTGCTTGCTTTTCAGCTCTTTTATATTAAGGCATGTGTGTAAGTGTGTTTGCTGGTCGGGCGGCAACTGGTGTACAAGTATTGTGTTAAAGTGCACGTAGTATGTATTCGTACACACACATATTTACTTTTACATAATAGCGCACGTGCATATGTAAACACAAATACGCTTAAAGAAAGAATATCTGTCTGGCTTTGACTACCCCTCCTCCCCAAAGAAAAAAAAAGGAAAAAACGGAGCCCGAAAATTTAAGATTCCATCAGTTTAATATCGATTAATATCATTGTGATATAATTGTAACCCGGTAACACAACTAATATATCTTTTAATTGCCTCTCTTTGTTTTTGGTTTTTTGTTAGAGTATCAAAAAGTGCATTTATGCTCATTTGCTTTGAAACCATCATTTTTAAATTATATGGCTTTCATGCATATTATCGGGTTTTTATTTATAATTATAGTCGGTAATTTTTCTAAAGATAATAAACAGATCGTTACCGAAGACCTTCTACATTTTCATAAGCGGCTTTTTAAACTAAGATTGAATTTGGTTAATAAGAAGAAGAAGAAAGAGGAAAAGGAAAGCAGAGAATATATTTTAATGTTTTCTGAATGCTCTTCGCCCTTTACCAAATTAGGACGAAGCAAAAGAAGGACCAAATTCTCCAATTTCTGTAAATCATGTTTCAAGATATTTCCAAATAAACGGATTTAAAAATTCAAGAATCTTTGTAGCTGTTTAAGAGATGCTAATAAGCATAGAGTTTTCTGTTAATTTAGTGTTTACACACATTATTTATTGAAGACTAACCATAAGATAATTAACACACTTGAGTTAACCAAAATACGAGTTATCATAAAAGAAAACTATAATTTTGAGTTGCATATATATGGATCTATCATATATACGGATATGTTTCACACTTCAAAAGAAATTACTTCTGAAGACAAAAATTTCGACTTCCCAAGTTTTTATTTCATAATTAAAATTTTTTATTCTATAAAAAGAAATTATTTTATGTATAGAAGTTTTATATCACATAAAATTTTAGTGCAAATTTATTAATTTATTAATTTCTAATTATAATCTGAAATTTTTCACTTATTAATCAAAATTTTACAAAAAAATTAAGGTTTCGAAATACCTTTGGAAAATTCTGCTATCAGATGAATAGTTTTTTATACCAAATGGAAATGTTTGCATCAAACTGACTTACGATAAGCAAATTTTAATGATTCAATGAATATTTCTGAATCAAACTGAACCAAAACTGAAACTTCTGAATTATATTTAAAAAAGTCTGAATATTAGATGAGAATGGCTGAATATCAAAGACTGCATTTCTGAATCTGAATATCAAAAACGGCATGAAAAGTAAAATGAAAATTTTTCAATCAAGGAGAATATTTCTCAATTGCAACTGAAAAACATTGCATCTCAAAAGAAAATTTCTGACAGAATCAGATCAGAGAATAATAGAGAATAATCAAAGAATGTCTCTGTCTCTCAGAGAATCTTCTTCCGTCGTCCGATTTCCTGCCTAAACCGTCTTCTGTATTTCTGAATACGTGTTTGCAAAATTAGGATTATTTTAATTGAAAAGGTCTGAATACTAGACGAAACTATGAATTTCTAAAGATGAAATAAATATCTCAAAATATCAAATGAAAATTTCTGTAAGTTCAACACAAAATTATTGAATATTATCTGAAAATCTTCGATTATAAAATAAATACTCGTCGACTACCATTCAAATGTTGCGGACATAATAATGACATAATCTAAACGATGTATCAGATCTCCTTTTCTTGCATTATGTGAGAACAATTTATCATAATCATGTTATGAACATGGACCATATGCTTATCAACACCGATAACCTAATGACCCTGATATTAATATTTCTGTTAAGATATTCCTTTTAAGCGAACGAGTTTAAATGAAGCAAATTTGTCACTAAATTTTCATTATTTTTCGTTCTGACAATAATACCTCGCGGCTAGTCTCCGACAAAATTTTACAAAAGTTAGCAAATTAGAATTTGTTACATAGAAACACGAAGATAATTAAAGATGTTCGCTAATATTTCGTCATTTCCGAAAGGAAATCGATAACATAAAGCAAACAGAGAACAAACGAAAGCGTACACTAAAGATCGTTCATCACCAAAACAAGGAATGAAAACAAAAGAGAACATTAGAGACAGCAAGAGGGCATTGGAGATATAACGCTCAAAACTAAATAGAAATTAAGTGGCATTAAAATAAACCAGAAGATGTATGAAAAAAGAAACACACTGAAACTTAACGGAAAACTTCCAAAAGATCGCAATTATCCAACAAAAAGAATGAAATCGAACGAAGAAGGGTGTCACATCGATGGAGAAGCTTAACAAACGAAAGTCACAATATTCTGAAATGATGTGTGGCTTTGTTGTCAAGATAATTTATTCAAAAACGAAAGAATTTTTTTAACTATGTTCTAATTTCGCCAGAGAATTCCAGCTCGAGTGTTCCAAATTTGAAAATCGATTTAGCAACAAGTCTTTGCGCTATTTTGGACGGAGTGGCGGCGGATGGAATTTATAAAATTTTTAATAAACGCATTGACGCAAGGGTGGAATGATATTCATGTATGTACAAGAGCATACGTTCGTTCATCATCATTTGAAAATGTTTGCATTCTTGCATTAAGCGCGATCAAATGAGCGTTTGTTTTTACTGCTAATTTTCTTTACCATCTCTTACCGTCCCACGCGTCTCTCGTCTTTGGTGACGATAATTTCAGCTGTTGCTTTGTAGGAACTCTGCTAGGGAGAAGGAAAAGCAACAATAAACTGGTGAGAGATTGTGTTGTGTTTATATCAATGGCGGTGCTGTTGGTGGAGGTGTTGTTGCTGTTATTATTATTATTATTATTATTATTCTTGTTGTTGTTATTGTTGCTGTTATTGTTGTTGTTGCTAATGTTAGTTCTGCTTTTGCTGTTGCAGCGCATTTGATGTTGATTTCATTGAAAAGTTCATTGACTACGAAGCAATGCATCATAAAGTGCAGGCAGTCAGCCAGCCACCAGTCTTTCGGTCGCGTAAATCAGTCAGTCAGTCAGTCAGTCAGTGAGGCGATCACATATTCAATCATTCCTCTGTGTGTTCGTTTGTTTCAATTATAAAAAGACTTAAATAGAAGAACGAATATAAAGATATTCATATGCATGTACGCGTTCGTTTGTATGTGTATGTGTATCATCTATGTGCATATCCGTATCTGTGTGTTTGAGTGTTTGTGTAGAGCTCATTTTAGTGCCCGCCTACGATAGTTTCTATGAAGTATTCATACAAATACAAAAGTTTTCTATGTCTATTAAGAATTCATTTGACTACTTTGTACCAGCACTGTCACCATCACCACCATCATCATCATCATCATCACCAATACTACTGAAACGGCAAATGTATCAACCAACATCAACACTAATAGAAATCGACTTGGACAAATACACAAACTCGGATGCAAAGCAATATAAAGAAAACCATGGAGGGAAAAAAGACGATAGGAAACCTTTTAAAAAATGACGAAAATTTACAAGAGTGCGATGCGGGTGCAAAGTTGGTGATTAGAGAGTTTGTTTATTTGTTCCATACATCCATTCAGATTGTTTACGTAGGTGTGCGTATGTAAACATGTATGTATACATAAATGTATGCATGTATGAATGTATGTATGAATGGGATGTACATTTGTATGGAAGTAGTTATGTTTGCATGAATGTACAAACGCACAGGTGAAAATATCACTCAGTATTTAATGAGCAACGGTTGTCACGTAGTAGTAGTGTCCAAATGCGACGATTTTAAATTTATTTGAAAAAAAATTAATTTTTAATATCTATTTTTTTCAAATAAAGAGATAAGCTTTGAGTTGGTTTCAGCTGGACACCAACTCCTGAGTCCGCATGAAAAGGATTTCCACCAACCAAAATCCGTAACTCCAGATCTTCTCCGTTGAATATTAGTAGAATTGTAAGTCTTGAAATTAGCTTGTTTCTCCGCGAAACTTTTCACACCTTTCAGCTGTTTGATGGCGCTCTTCTTCTAATTGTAAAACTAATAATGACTTTTATTTTAGAATTTCAGAAAATGAAGAATCGTGACATACTAATATATTTAATTTTTTGTCACAAATTTTCCGTGAGACGAAATTCAGGGGAATTCTCCAAATAACCCTTATAGTTTCTTGATTTTGATATATTTTTCCGACAGGGTATGAAATTGTTGTGTTGTGGAACGAATTTCCGTCATTCCTTGTCATTTGTCAGAACGAAAAAGACACTGAGGATGGCATATCGCCGAAACCGGTTTGTCTACAAACCAAAAATGACAAGGAATGACGGAAATTCGTTCCACAACACAACAACCCTTATAGTGTTTTTGTCTGAAAAAATAAATTCCTCAAGACTCATCGAACGACTTCCGTGTCAAAAAAATCTCAAGAAATTCAACGAGTTGCTGTTCTGTTTTGACGCGGGTGCCTAAAGATTATATTGAATATATACTTGAGTTCCTATCAAGTAGCTATTAATCAGTTTGCGTCCGTGAAATCCTTAGATTTCACCCTGCCAGTTATTTTTTGAAGAAATGTACGCCGCAGATCAAAATTATCCTTTCTTGGCCTGGAATTATGAGCAGTTTTTGCAAGCTCTTTTTCCGATTCAACTCGTTTTTTACAACAAATACAAGCACAAATCTAATGTAATTTATGGAGCGCGTAATGCTCTTGATCTGCAATTACGTCGTCGTCCTTTTTTTAATATTTGTTTGAGATTTTGTTGCATTGCGATCGTTGGAATGCCTGACTCTGACTAGTCCAAAACATTTTGCAAAAAAGAATTCAGTTTCTCTACCAAAGATAGAAATGTTTAATTAGAATTAAAAACAACAACAAAACATAAGTTTTGGCATTACATTGCGGTAAAGTATATCGGAATTCATAAACGCAAAGGAAAAACATCCGAAAGGCTTTTCTCATTCAGTGCTTTCGTCATTTGTTTTCTGGACAAATATTCCTTTAAGTATTTCGGATTTGTTGACATCGTCGAACCTCAAGATTTGAAATCCCATACCATTAAATATGAAATCTATTATTAAAGCATCTAATGGCGCGCCAACTCTAAAGCTTTTACCGACACAACCTTCCCATCAGGTGTTTCCGATGGATGCCAAAACGAAGAGAGAAGAACATGGATAGAAAATAAGTTTCAATTGCCGACGACGCCAACGAAAGAATATATAGTTACAACAATTCTAACAACAACAACAACAACGACAACAATAACAAAAACAATCGCACCAGCCAGACAAACAAACATAAAGATAGACACCGAAAGAATGTAATGAAAAAGATACTGGTGCGCGCCACGGCATTTGTGCGAAAATGTAAAAAAAACACAAAACAAAATGCAAAATGCGGCCGCAACAACAACGAAAGCAACAACAGAATTAATAAGAGCAATAACAGCAGCAAAATTGGCGAGTCAAGAAAAAAGCATTAGTACGAAAGAGCCAAGCAAATACTAGATAGATATACGAATGCAGCAACACCGCCAACAACAATAGTGTTACAAACGAAAAAGTAAAAACAATAATAAAATACAGCGGCAGCAACAGCACTGTCTTTTTTTTTTAAAAAAAGCCCACCAACAACAAAAAGCAAACAGCGCAGCGCTAAAATATTGCAAAATCCCGAATGGAAGCAAAAACTCGACTTCGTGTTTTGTTCGTGCGCCATAACCACTTCGTAAGTGGGTCAACGCGATGAAGGGTCATTGCACCGCAATAAACAGCAAGCACCGACTCTGGCTGTGTGTTGTTGGCAGTATTTTTTCTCAATCAGCAAACGAACGAACGAAGCTCCAAACAAAAACAATGTGAAACTCGTTGTATTCTGAACGTCGAGCGGAGTGCGGAAGAGAAACTGAAGCAGAATGAAACCACTTCATCATCAACAACGTAGTCGTCATCATTGCTTCGTAGCCATTGTAACCAACGCTGTCGGCGTAACCAACGCAGTCGTCGTCATCATAGTCGTCGTCGTCGCCGTTGGTTGTTGTTTGGTGTCTGAGCAAGTGTGCAATGAATACGAGAATGCGCTAGGTCTGTTCAGCAGAAAATAGAAAAGCGATGCTCCGACAAACTGGCATCCAACCGGCCGCGGTTAACGACGAACAAATCGATACAAAAAAGTCAACTAAGAACTGAGAAAACCCAAGAGACTAAATCAAAAAGTCACTGTGAGTTACCATTTCAACAAAGAGTAATGAAAAGAGCCAAGAATTCTGATTTTCAAGAGAGGCATATGCTCTCTTCGTCGATGTTCTGTCGTGTATTTTGTAAATTCGCTTAATAAATTAGGAGTTCGTCTTCGAACGAGTAGAGTGCATTATCGGATGCGAGTGGTCTGCAAATACGCCAGACCGTTTCAATTGGGGTGGATGATATCCTAGGTTAGTGCCCATGTAGGGGGAAAGGGAGTCCACAAATGTTTGGCTACATTTAAAGTATCTTTTAATGAATATTCCTCCAGCTGCTGAATTTAAAGCACCCTAAAGCATTTAATGAAATTTTTTAAGCCCTTTCTATAGATTTATTATGGATTTAAATAGATGAGATACATCTGGTTTATACGCGTTAGACTAAGCTAAATAGTGGATTTTAGCTACGCCTCCCGCCCTCCCCCCGTCTTAAGTCATATATACAACATTTACAAGACGCACAACAGCTGCGCCGATGGATTAATGCCATAGATTCGCGTGCAACGTTGACAGCAGCGTCTCTACTGCATTGTCACGGCACAATATCGTACCTCAGAGAATACACAGCACTCCTACACCCCACCACACCGCTCACACTTGCTTAGAAAAAATAATGCACATACACTCGGGCGAACAAATTTGTCTATGTGTGTATGTGTATCTGTGCGAATGTATCTCCGGCTAGAATACTAACGATAACCGCAGCAATGGTGCACCTTTTTTTGCCATTTTTTTCAGTTGCATTTTATTCCGTGCTTCTTTTTCTTCTACTAACAAATCTCCGTCCTTGGCTCGTGTGTTCAACTTTGTCCCACTTTTTGCTATTTGTTGGCTCCAACTCGTTGCAAACATCGATGCAGTCGGTGAGTAGAGTAGAGTACAGTAGAGTAGCAGCGGCGGTAGCGGGACAATGGACGCGATTGTGCGCCAATTGCCTAGTTGACTAGCTGGTTAGTTGCCGAGCGTGCCCGACTTCACGTCTGCGAATGCAGTCATTTAAGTTGAGGAGATGGGATACGCAGATTTAGTCGATTCGATCACGATGCATCTACTTCTATGTATAATTGGTCTTTATCCTCTCTTTCCTCCACCACATCCTCACGCTCGCTCACGCTCTAGAAGCTTTGTCTTCTTCTCTATATATATTTATCTATTCTGACTGCTTGCTTAACTGTCTGCTGCAAGATATATATATATATATATATATATATATATATATATATATATATATATATATATATATATATATATATATATATATATATATATATATATATATATATATATATATATATATATATATATATATATATATATATATATATATATATATATATATATATATATATATATATATATATATATATATATATATATATATATATATATATATATATATATATATATATATATATATATATATATATATATATATATATATATATATATATATATATATATATATATATATATATATATATATATATATATATATATATATATATATATATATATATATATATATATATATATATATATATATATATATATATATATATATATATATATATATATATATATATATATATATATATATATATATATATATATATATATATATATATATATATATATATATATATATATATATATATATATATATATATATATATATATATATATATATATATATATATATATATATATATATATATATATATATATATATATATATATATATATATATATATATATATATATATATATATATATATATATATATATATATATATATATAAACGATCGGACAATAGCTAGAATAGAAAAGTCCAGTTTCAATTAAATTTGTTTAATAGTTTCTGTTAGAATGTTAGAAGATTTATACATTTCACCACGTCCGTAACGTCAGTGTGTGTCTAACTCTAATACACTTCGAGAAATACGGTAGTGTCTCCAAATAATTAAAGGCTATATGAAAGAAAAACTATATGAGAGCCTAATCCATTATGACTTCGAGGATGTGAAAATACTTGAAAGTGTTCTTGTATTAGACAACTACTTTGGTATGAGATAACCACTGAATCCATTTCGAAACGATTTTAGGCAAGTGGGCTGATATGTGGCCGCGGCAAAAATCATATGAAATTTTTAAAAATAACTTCCTTGGAAATACAATGAAATTAAATACAATAAAGAACGCTAACTTCGGGCATGGCTAAATCGACTTAGGGGGTTATTCTGAGCAGAAGTATATACACAGTATATACACTTTTCTATAGTGAATAATATTTTTCTATAAGTGAATATACGCAATCCCTCGGGTGTAGGGTGTTTCTGTGTTGGTTTTCATCTTTTCGACACTTAAATTACCCTTTTTATTAGAAATGCTTTGACTATGTGAAGTTTTGAAGACTTAGTAGTAGAAGATCACCTGATTTTAAAAAATCTGGCGATATAACATAAAATTACACCACGATAGGTATGAACTGATTGCGAAATATTTTTATGAGGAAGTGTCCGGAGTTATAAAGGTCAAAGCATGCAATTTTCAAACGTAAAAAAGGATCGAATGAATTGCAATGATTAATGATTGTATTTAAGAAAACATATCTAAAAATATTCTCCTACCGATTTTCGAAAAAAATTAATTGTAAGGCGGGGATGTTGCCTACTGCTTCTATTCTGGATACTTTTTTAATTAAAATTGCAATTGGAATATATTCGGTTGGAAAGCATTATTCTCGTGTTTGTTATCTAAATAATAAGTGTTTGTTATCTAAATTTAACTAGCGTTAGGAGTTTAGTGTTTTTATATATGGTCTTATAAATTAAAGTTTCTAACCCGTGACGCCTGTCCTGTGTTATCGCGTTTCGCTTAACGTATATTTAAGAAATTTGATCCACGTACGCATAAACGTGATTGGTCCGAATGATAACATTAAGGGCTTCTTCTCATTTAGCCATAAGTGTTCTCTAATATAACTTTCGAGACGTTGAATTTTACTCGTGCCACACTGACAAACTTGGTTTCATAAAAAATCGATTTCGATGGCTCTCTTTTGCTTTTTGAGGCTTTAGAATTAGACGGAGGAAGAATAACCCGAAATCTATTCACCAACCAACTGTTCTCAGTTAAAAATAGTAATCTTCGGGGAATTAACGATATAGTTGCGTTTAATTTATTCTTCGTTAGATTCTCGTTAGTCGTCATTCCATATTTCGAACGCTGCCCGCTGCCCGCTGCCCCAAAAACCAGCGAAACAGTCCGCGGGTGGCTTTGAAGAACTTTACCCAGCGTTATTATCATTATTACCATTATCATTTTTCTCTTATCATTAATCCTAAGTTTCAGTTGTTTGAGCTTTCATAATTATTAGACGTTACGGCTTCATATCGCCAGCCTGTTAGGTAACAGATGTAGAAGATCGATCAAAGATTTCTGGGGAAATATAAAATGATCACTACTTCTTCAATATTTCTAATAAAATTCGTTATTACTTTTTTCCCAAAACGCTTTTTTATTCTCTGTTTTCTCAATCGTTCGTTTCCTCAGCACGAAAGTCATCAATGTTTTCACTGTTTCTCTCTGTCTCCCAGTCAGTCCCTCTGTGTTTCTCTATCTTCCTTGCCTTCCCCCCCCACTCGCGATTTGATAAACTATTAACTAAATAATTTCTTTTCTATCCGAAGAGCTCTGGTAGTGAACGTTGTCTATTCTGACGATTCTGACAGATCTAGTGAAGCGTTGCGTGCACGTATTCATGCGTAGATCACTGTGCCAGTATATGCGTGTGCTTGCGTACGTGTGTGTATGCGCTCGTGTATGAGTGTGTGTGTATGTATTCGTGATGAGGTTTTGGAAACTTCATAATGATTACGCGTCGCTCGGTCCGCTTATCAACTATTCGCTATTCGAACAAATGATTGTCAGCGGCATTGCGTTATGCGCGGAGGAGAGCGAGAGCGAGAGAGAGTGAGTGAGAGGGAGTGGTGGTGGTTGTGGCGCTGCCTGCTGTGTCGTTTTCGGGTGAATGACCGCCAAATTTTTTATTTAGTTTTTCGTTTGTTTCTACTTTTTTCTAAAAATACATTAGAGAAGTCAACAATGCCGTTGCGGGCTGTCGACGACTGGAATGAATGATAGAAGAGTATGCGTTTCGTGGCTTTGCGGCGGATTGTTCGTAGTTTTTGTTGATGATGTATGTATCTAAGTTAGTGCGTATCGGAGTGTTGGTAGATAACAAAATATCAAAGTATTCATACATATACAAACGTATGTTTGTATGGCTGTTTCTATTCGAACAGCTCCTCAAGGCAACAGAACTCACCGAACTGATTGAATTTGTCTTTTTACATTTTCTGGGCGCAGCTTTTTTTTCTCCGCCGTTCGCTTGTGGGTGGTAAGATAAGGAGAGGGAGTGAAGAAAAGGGTATGAACGCACATTATACTTCCAGAGACGGAAAACATTTACGTTATTGTGTTTTTCGGTGTTTCGTAGAAGACAATGAATGCGGTCAGTATTCATATTGTTGGTTTGTTGTTGGTTATCGCTAATGATGAAATAATGTACGAATCCTATGTATGTGTAAACGAGTGTGATGACGTGTATGCATTCTGAAGCTCACTTTCTTGACTACTCGTCTCCCATCAATATTTCATCTCTGCCAGAGTTCAGAAAAAAAATCACGGAGAAAAAATCAGCTTTTTATTGGAGGAGAAGGGGCGGAAATTCTAAAAGTTTCTTTACTCCGCCCCCGGACCAACATAAAAATTATTTCTCCGTCAAAGTAGCTTGTTTTCAAGTTCGGAAATTGGTTAAATTTCTCGAAAAAAAATTGACAAAATCGAAGCAACTCTACTACGAATTATCCCGATTCTTTCATCTGGAGAGTATTATCATCGAAATACAATAACACAATCGCCATATTTCGCACCTCATCAACTTCCATCACTCGACGCAATATTTCGTAACTGCGTCGTCGTCACGAAAACGATTTCTGGCTTTCCCCCACGAACAAGAGCAAAAACGACCGGCAGCGGCAGCAGCGGCAGCAGCGGCAACAGCAGGCGACTTTCACTCTTATGTATTTCTTATATATAAATTTTTTGGCAACGTTGATTTTTACTTTCAAGCTTGACATCCGATAAAAATTGTACGATATTAGCCACTTGTTGTGTAACCGACTTGAATTTATTTGTGACTCATTAATCGAAAGGGCCATTGTCAAAATACGTTTAAATCAGCTTCAATTTCAACGAGAAACTCTAAAATTTTGAAAAATGGAGATACTTTGGATTTATTCTGTTTAAAATCGACGTGATCTCGTGGTCAAAATTCAGCATCGTTTGACAGAGTGAAAAGTTCTACTAACTAACGCCGACCGACCAATATCCTGACAAATCATACTTTACACCCATTTACGTATTTGCCTACCTTTTATGGATCCACTTGAATTGTTTTGTCCCGGTGACTGAACATTCGTCTGTCCGAGCGTATTTGCGTGAGCTTCAAGCTTCGATGTGACGCTATTCCACATATCAAACATTCGTGACGTATACATCATCGATTCTTCGCTTACTTCTTCCACTGTTCGCGAGCCGTCGCTGTCGTTAATAGACTTTTGCGCCGTCCTTTAGTACGTGTTTAAAACTCCTCCTCGCTATTCAAATCGATAAAGCCTATTTAACAATTTCCAAGATTCCAGGAGATCCCAAATCTGGGATCTGACCAGAATTTAATTAAATATTCAACAACTTCTTTTCTCGTAGATTAATAACTTTAACCGCAAATCGCAACTTAACGGTGACGCTTGCAACGATAACGTTTGTAACGGTAACGCTTGTAACGGTAAATTATTTGTTCGAAATATCGAAATATCGAATTCGAAAAGCGCACTTTTCGGTTTTACTAAAACTATAGTAATTATGTGAGGGTGTAGATATATATATTTATTTATGTGTATATTCTATATAGATGTGTGTATATATCTATGTATATGAATGTGTATATACGAAGGTTTATAAACTCTGGTTTTTATATATTGCGATTCTTTCTTAGAGTTTAGATTTTATGCGTAAATGTGAGTTTGTCGTATCACAGTGTTCTTGTTGTTGTTGTTGTTGCTTTTGTTGCTGTTTTTTGTTGTTATTGTGATGATTAGATGAATTAATGTTGTTTAATTCTTAGTGATATTTTCTACGCTGTCACCCGCACAGTGATGAGAATTATGTTTTTTCTTCTTAAATGCATTTTATAGTAAAGAAGCCCTGACTTTTGTTTTGTTTTTAATTCTTCGAACACATATTTTTGTTTTGTTTTTTGTGTGCCGTTATTCGTTAAACACTTCTAGGACAGTTTTGACGCGCGCATGAATGATCGAATATGCGCGGCTAAGCGACGGAGCCCCCTTTTACTTTATAGTCACAGTTTTATGGGCGGTACTTGGGCTATTAGTCCCCAGCACAATGCACTCTTTGCTGAAATTCCGCGAATCTGTAACTGACTGCATTTTGCCGCGCTGCTCCAGTCATATCATCCAAATTTGTCAACATGCTAATTAATATTGATGCGATGGAGCAATGGTAACGATGGGGTATTCCTGACCGATTTTTGTTGCTTTTCGTTGTTCAGAATCGAATTTTGGTGATGCGGTGACTTCGACGATTATTATTATTATTATTTTGACTAACCTTTTGCGATAATACAACAATCCGCGATTAGATATAGTGGCGATAATTGATTCTATCACGTTCACCCCTTTGCTTTCGCTCTTAATGTTATCACTGTCGTCAACGTTGTCATCATTATCGTCGCCGCACCACTTGTTCACATTTTTTTTTATACAAAACTATTTCTTTTTTAAAAAATTAATAATTCGCGACTTTTGATTCCGACGAATATTGGAGTCACTTAACGATTCGTAGGCAACGCGTATTCTCCCATTTTCGTTTGCGACGTTTTCGACATTATTTCAATTGAATCCTTTTTGTTGCTTTTTAATTATCCTGGTTTGAAATCCACCAACATCAGCATTTCGCTGTAAAAATAATTCTTTTGAGAGCGAAATTGAAGCAGATCGTGAATTGATTCGCAAAGGGATTGAAACTGAGTTGGGGAGTTTTCCAATCAATTGAGAAGAAAACTGATGGCGTTTAGTTAGAAGTTGTGAAAGGAGAGGGAGCGGGGGGATGAAGGGCACTCCTACGTTCTCTCCACTTCGCTCTAAACCGCCGAAGTTGTTTCTGGCTGCTCTTGACAAAATTCACGAAAATTTACTGTTAGACTGTTAGCCTGCATCAAACGACACCGACACCACCAACAACAATCAATATCAACATCCCAACACCGTCACCGATGCCGGCTCCAAGCGATTTATATAACTGGGCCAGGACGTGCCTTGACTGTGACTTCTATTGGCTCACGTGCGCATTACATTCAGTTAAAATGTTACTGCAGTTGGCAGCTGCTGTTTGCCGCCGCGCTGCTGTTGTTACTGTTCGTACTATCGTTATTATGGTTGTTGTTGTTGTTGTTGTTGTTGTTGCCACTATTCCTACTACTAATGTCTCTGCTGGTTGGTCTATTTAACTTCGTTAGCTTGGCCTATTATCGAGGACGAGTGTATGAGTATTGCTATATACATGTGTGTGCATACGTATGTAAGATTATTTGTGTATGTGTGCATGTAATTGCGTCCATCTATCCGCTTTTATGTATCTGCATTTATTTCGTTTTGGTTTGGTTTTTTTCAGTTTTGGCACTTTTGCCGCATGCAGCTCATGCACATCGGAATAGAATCGAGGCCGTGTGTATCTACCACGCGGCAAAAATATGGGGCAAATGTATTTACTGCAAATGGACGCATGATTTTCGTATAAACAAAGTTACTTTTGTCTGGAATATTGATGTCGCAGTATTAACGAAAGTATATGTTAGATATAATATATATGTCTATGCATGTATGTGTATACAAATGTGTTTCTATGTGTGTGTGCGTGCATAAGTTTGATGTCACCATAAAAGCTCACAATAATGCTTAAATTAAATTAACATGTTTAAAACGATATTCTCAATAATTTTCTCCCCTACGTGTCTAGCACTTTACTTCTGTCCCCGCCCCCCTCTTTTTTCATTTTCTTCAAATGACTAACAAGTAGCTGGATTAACACCAGGACAGAATACGAGAAAGGCAGGCTTTAGAAACGACTTAAGAATACTTTACTCGTCGTTGATTTGCAGTCGCCGATTGATTCAAGCCAACTAATTGCAGTCGCAACAACAACAACAATTAATATAGTCTTTTATTAAACAAAAAACGAAGTGGTCTAAAGCTAAAGTTGGAGCAACTACAATCTTTAGCCCAAATTTAGAGTAAGAGTCCTTATAAAAGTCTAACTACTTTTTTCGGTTTTTTCAATTGGATGGAGGACAGACGGGTGTAGTAAGCCAAGGAGTGAAGTAATTTTGATGCGCAGACAAAAATACTTACATAAAAGATAAGCACACTCATAATCTCACTTCGTTTCCGATTTTTTTCTTAGGTTTTCAGAACAAAAAAAGAGGAAAAAGGAATTCCTGGATGTTTTCTATCTGTCCTATAAAACGAATAGATAATATAACAAAATTCATCTCGATATTCGTTTATCGCATTTCATTGACACAATTTTTTAAATTGATTAAGTTCCTTTTTTTGAAAAATTTAAATCAGTTGAAAAATATTAAATTTTCGTTTAATTTTCATTTCGAAAGGAAACAAAAGAAGGTTAGGAATATCATTCTCTGAGTACGTCCCCTCCCCACCTATTTTCCACCCACAGGCGATTGGTTCGTCTCTCGTCGGCACTGAGAACCCCAATACGTTGCAGGCTGATGGGGAAGCCTGCGCTCTTTACAAACGAAACCCTGCTAAAAATCGATAGTTTTTCGGGAGGAGCGTGAGCTGCATAGAAGAGCGCTTTCCTCCCTCGGCTTTTGCTGGAAAAGTTCTATGACCTACAGCCTGATTACCGACAAACTTTGAAGCAAAGAACAACAACAACAGCAATAAAAGTCGGCGTAGCGAGAGCGGTAAAGGGCGGCCAAGAAGGAATGAACATCGGTAGACGGTGAAAATGGTACGCATACTTATCAAAGCACGCCTATTTGAAGTGTTTGTGGGTATGTGTGAGAGTTCAATCAATGTGTGTGCGTTTGTGTGAGTGTTTATGTGTGTGTGAGTATGCGAGTTACATGGATACGTCACCAGGTATATTTTGTAACTGTAAAATCTGTGCCAACAACAAAAGAACAACGGCTAACGGTGAAGCATTGAAGTCGTGAATAGCGGCACGAACGTGAATGAACGGTTTGGGTTAGGGAACGAAAAAAAAAGAAACAGTGTTAAACCGCCGCCACAGATTATCTCTGCCCACCCGGAAACTAAAGTGGCGATTACCGATCCAAACTACTGTCAGCAGTGTTACAGGAGCGACTCGTTATGAATTCGGTTTAATTTTTCTTTTGTTTTGTTTCTATTTGAGTGTCGTTGACGCGGAAACCGAAACTGAAAACGAAACTGAAACGCAATGAAGAAGGAGACCAACGACCTCTGCATCGATTAATTCTAGTTAGAACAATTTCTCTTCCGACGAATTTCGGTAAGCAATTGCCAAGCGAGTTTCGGTGGCGGAATTCCTCGTCCACCAGCCCATTAGGCCAAAAAAAAAAAAAGAAAAAATTCGAAACCACTCAGTCAGGGTGGGAGAAAAGCGGAATTGGTTGGCTGGGATGGGATGGATAGAGAAGGTGTTCGAGAAGCAGCTTTCTGCGCTAATACTCAAAATTTTTTTTCTTCTCTTCGTTTTCCGCGCTTTCCACAACGTAATGAATCCGCGTTTGAGAATTAGGCCCGGTCTTAATCGGGTGGATGACGTGAAGAGGCGGGAAATCCTTAATCGACAAACACTGCGTAGACCGGTACTCTTGGTGCAAACAATTCAACTTATCCTTGTTGCATAATTTTAAAAAAATTGATATTTTATTCACTTAAAAATAAATTCTTTTCTTTTTCTCCTTCTTCTTTGTTTGTTTTTATTTTTTGCCTTTTATATATTCCATTCAAACGCACGCACTTTTCATTATTTTCTTTTTCTTCTTCTTTTTCTTCTTCCTCTGATTTTCTTCTTCTTTATGCACTCCACCACTCCACAAACGAACGAACGTTTCTTACTTTAATGGCGTCGCTTCCGACCGAAATTACGTCACTTCGCGCATTGCCTGCCTTGCCTTTTTTACAACGAGGATGTCGTCGTAGGAATTTTCTCTGACCGACACCCTCTCCCTTCTTCCGATAGATAGCGGCGGAAGTGCCGAAAGGAAACTTTTCTTTGAAATCGGAATCGAAAATTCTTTATGACGGATATACAGCTCTGCTGCTGTAACGCGATTGATGCACGACGAGCAATATGAATGCAGCAGAATCGCAGACCGTACGCCGTTCAGCGATGTGAAGCGGTGAAAACGAAGTGAAATGAAATGAATAAAATCTCAAAGAACTTGACACAATCTACGCAACATACCCGCGACACGCTCTATACGGAGTGCGGCCGAAGACTGCTTCGAAGTGCTTTCGAGTTCGTTGTATTCCATCATCATCATCAGCCAACAGCAATGCTATTGTGGGGTTTGCGTTGCTGCGGTGTTGTGGTGCTCCACCGTAGCACAGCAGCTGCTCAGTCAACGTAACGAACAGCGAGAAGTGCTAAGTAACGTGTAGAATCACTGTTGGTTAGTTGAGGGAACGGGTTGGTATGGATATGCATCTATGGATGGTTGGGGAGAGCAAGCAAGCAAATACACAGCCAGAAATCAAGCCGGCACTGCTGAGCGGCAATTGCTGCTGCCGTTTCTGTTGCGGCTGAGCATTGACGCAACAATACATTGTGCGCTGCTCAAATATTGTTACTGTCATTAAATGGACGGGATGCGTTGGTGTTGTTGTTGTGCTGCTAACAATATTCGTGCTCGCTTAATGGGTATATGTGGCTCTGTGCCGACTTTCCCTTACTCCGTAATTCGGTTCCTTACTAAGCCTTTGATCTAACGAAAATTCATACACGCACACACACTTGCCCACTTATGAATGCAGTCACACCATATGTTTGTTCCTATGCATGTGTGAGCTTGGGAAGAGAATACTGTTACATCGTGCAATTAACCGAATAATTTATGAGCGCCGGTGCTCTCTTTCCACACATAAAACTTCTAGACTCATGTTGCCGGTGAAGAAAGATATGTATCTTAGGCTTCAAAAATACAAACAGCTGAAGTGCTAGTTACCAAAAACGAAAAGAGAGTGAGTTTGCGTGAAGAAGAAGAACGAAATTTCAACATGGAAAACCAACCAGCGAGAGAACAGGTGTTTGCAGCGAGACATATTAAGAGAGAATATTTCGATTTTCTGAAGAGATTGACTTTTCCCTTGATGTTATACTTATCATTCTCGATTAAATTGTATTAATAGCTCGCAGTATGCAATGGACAGTTACCGACTCTAACTGTAAACAATGCTCTAGAGAATTTAACAAGAAATTACAACCATTATTATGTGGCTTAAATATGGCTTGCTGTCCAATGAGCGACGATAAACTTCAAAGAAAACAAGTCTAGATTTCTTGTAAAAAATTTTAAATATTATCGGATCTTGAAAGCTTAAACGAAGAAATAAACAGAGAGACGGAGGAAAAGGGAAATAGAAGCATTAGTCTAAGGAAACCATATTTAAAGAGATTCGTATAATTAGGAGAAGGCAAAGCGATCCATTAGAAATTAGATAGAGGACAGATTTGAGAAACATGAGCAACGTTTCGCTATGAAAGTGTGGAAGCAGGTCCGTTTATCTAACGGATTCTCCGTATGTGTATGTATATATTACTACATTACGACTTTTTCCTCCCTTCGCCTCTCATGGTACGCATACTAAACTCCCAAAGGAAATACTATCTTAAAGATATTATCAAAGAGTTCTTAAATTTACATCTCTTTAACTTTAAGGCATAATGCAGACGTGTACGATTATGCACATCTACAAACGTATAGAAACACTCTCACGCACAAATATCTCGATACTACGTCAATCAAACCATATTCATTTATACTTAATTGTATAAACTATTATTATAATTCAACTAACTGACTTTTAGTCGGAATTAATTAATAGTCTTTTTTTTAATTTATAAAAACCACATACGACAGGATCATTATTATGAAGTTCACTAGGTCACTAACTGTCACCTTCTCGTGGTGACAGTGGTAGAGCTATAGAGATAAAGCAAAACATGCTCTTATTAAAATTATATGCGACTTTTTTTTAATTGCCTTATTCGGGTCGCAGAATAGATCAATCCTTGCATTTATACTCAAGATGTTTCCATTGATTTCCGCTTCATTTTTTCCTCTATAAGCGATTTGGCATAAGGACATATTTTTAAAAAACTTTTATTTGCTTTGTCTTTTTTGTTTTGATTGGAATAAAAAATGATCCAAGATAATGCTATCGCCCGAATTGTTTAGCGTTGTATAACTTCTAATTGGTTGCGTTATTACGCCCCTTACCCCACACCAGCCCCTTACCGGACCGTAGTATTCAATGCCGAGTAAGACGGCTATTTGTCGCGTGTAATTTAAACAACACACAACGACCCGATACGTAAAAGTTATTTACATTCTTAAAATACTCACGGATACTTCAAGGATTTCGTTGTGGGAATCTCCAGAGTTACAAAACTTATATATCTTTTTAAAATGGTGCATAAGAGTATATTGTATTTCGCGAAAGACTACCTGCAACAAATCTTACCAATTCAAATAAAATTATCGAGAAACAAAAGAACACCGAAGTTGGGCTGAGGCTCGAGCATGTAATCGCTTAACTTTTATCTCCAATTTTCTATTTAAGAAGGTTATGGTTGGATAGGTTGGACGCACTAACTCCGCAGTTATTGCAACAATAGAATTGATGCCAAAGAATGCAGATTAAAATCGTTTCTCCCCAAAGGCTAAACGAAATATAAAAAAGAAGCACAAACCTATAAAACGCGGGGGGGGATATCGCGTAATAAAAGAAGTAAAGAAGCATTGTAGCTAAATCTACGAAGAAAATTAAAGGTACGGAATAGATAAATAATAATGAAAAAAACAAAGCACATTTACTTTTGAACATGATGCACCTGAATGTAAGGAGAATCCCCGCGCTGGCAGCGAAAATCGAGGGTTAGAAAC